>OZ014530.1:133930751-134300751 GCA_963966105.1 Volucella zonaria | reverse complement strand
AACCAGGGCAAAGGTAGTACGAACGCCTCCGTCCTGTTAAAACCTTGGCAGGCCTCAAAGAACGCTCAATGTTTCGTCGCCGTTAAGTTGGTGGTGCAGGTACAGATGTAATATTCCTGCTTAGCACCGATCTGGCTCTGAACACATGACCTCATAAGGGCTTGTGTCAACCCATGCATGGCCTCACTGCTTGCAAAGACAACCATGAGATCTTGTGGTGATTACACATCCGAACACTGATAACGGCTTTGAGTTGGGACCATATCGCACCAAAATGAATAAAACCCAGACACAAACGAGGAGAGAAAACGAGGAGAACTACTTCCAAAGTAGTAAACCTAATTTACCCGAAGGACATCAGCAGTCACAATCGATGCAAACACCTGAGGGCGAAGGCGCAGAAGTCTTCAAGAGAAAAAGCAAAATCTTGCGCTCACCACCACAAACTCGAAAAGGTGAAGAGGGAGATAAATTGGGTGCACAGACTTCTTCCACACCGTCGCTGACAAGACCTATCAGACTGCCAGCGAAAGAGACGCCAGTCACCGACCATAGGATACTTAATGGACGCGGCTCACCCAAACAGGAGTTCATAATAAAGATGAGGTCAGGAAAGGATAAAGCACTGGCAAAGTGCCATGCCACCCTCGAAAAAATGAAACAGGCTATGGTGAAGCAGAAAAATATAAGCGCTGATGTTAAAAATGGAGTATCGGAACTGGGCGAACTCTTTGATATCATCGGAAGTCTGCGCCGCAACTGGCTTACAGCGGAACAAAAGACCAGCCGCATCAAAACGCCGAAGATGACAGAAGCCCAAACTGACACCAGTGACATCCCGACACCAACAACGATCGTCATAGCAAAACGGTTAGCAACAAGCCCTACAGGACAGGAAACAGGGAAAAGGGCGCGAACGGCAACAAATGAGGACTGGCAAAAACAAAAACAAACAGAAGTCAGGAGCAACTGAACAACCCCAAACGCAAAGAGGCGAACGAAAACCAAAAGTGCGGCCAGAGGCAGTATTAATTAAACCAGCGGAAGGCCGCAGCTACGCGGAAGTGCTAAGCAACCTCAGAAAATATTCGATGACAAACTAAAATAAGGTGGAAATAAGGTCAATTAAAAAAACTAAAACAGGTGCACTACTCCTCGAAATGGAAAAAGGAGAAAAAGCGAAGCCAGAGTTCCGGGACGCACTCATAAGCAACCTACACGAGATAGCCTCCGTAAGAGACCTTAAGGCAAAAGTAACTATAGAGATTCGGGACTTAGACTCTTTGACGACGTCAGAAGAGGTTACTGCCTCCTTAAAGGATATCCTCGAAGAGCCCGAGGAAGAAATCATCGTCAGGGTCTCTAAGCCAAACAGTCGTGAACAAATGCGTGCTTACGTGACGCTGCCGACTGACAGAGCGAACGAGGTCCTTAAGAAAGAACGGATAAAATTGTAGGATAAGGCTCTTAAAAGAGGTGAAGAAATGCTACCGATGTTTTGGATTCGGTCACTTGCAGTGGGAATGTAAAGGGCCAAACAGAAAAGGAGATGGGCTTTGTATACGATGCGGAAAACCTGGGCACAAACTCAAAGAATGCCAAAATACACCAAGCTGCTGCTTGTGCGTGGAAAAACGACACAACCGCACAGAACATATTCCTGGCTCTAAGATGTGCTCGTCACATAGAGAACACATAGTGAAATGAATATCCTTCAGGGCAATTTGCATAGAAGCAGGACGGCCGACTCGCTCCTGCCGCAGGTTATGCTGGAACACGAGACCGACATGGCAATAATAAGCGAACAGTACGCCAAGCCAGGTAGCGGAATATGGCTCGAAGACACATCAGCGACTGCAGCAATATGGCTGACGGAAAAATGCAACTTCCAAAAAATGAACAACGGTGCAGGAAACGGATTTATCTGGGCAAGTAGCAAACAATTCACCATAATGAGTTGTTATCTCACACCGAGCGACGCTATTGCCGACTTTCTAGCAAAGATGGACGCCATAGAGGACTGTGCGCTTCACACAAACCGACATCTGATCATAGCCGGAGATTTTAACGCTAGCGCCATTGAATGGGGTATGCAGACGACGAACTCGAGAGGACGAAGAGTTTTAGACATGGCAGCCAGGCTAGGCCTTATCGTCGCTAACTCAGGAACTGCAACTACCTTCAGAAGACCAGGGTGCGCCGACACTACCCCTGACATAACGCTTGTATCGGAGACCTATGCGAGCCAGCTACAGCAATGGAGAGTACTCGAAGACTATACTGGCAGCGACCACCAGTACATGACTTACCTCGTCGGAGCAGCAAACAAAACAAGAGCTAGAGAAATCAAGGGAACGCGAAAGTGGAATGACTCGAAGCTAAACTCCAAAATATTCCTCACACAGATGGGCGCTAACCTGCCGGAATAACACGCAAACAGCTCGGCTTGAGTCAAGGTGGAAAAGACTCTCAAAAGCATCAAGACAGCATGTAAAGCAGTCATGCCGCGCATAAAACACACTCATCCCAAGACAGCTGTCTACTGGTGGACAGATGAAATACGCGCTTTAAGACAGTCATGCCTTCAGAAAAGACAGAAATACACAAGGGCCAGAAGAAGTAGTATTGCAACAGAAGAGCAGGGAGAGTATAAAAAGTCAAAACAGGAACTAAAACTCGCCATTATAAAAAGCAAGAAAGAAAAATGGGAAGAACTCCGGCGCGATATAAACCAAAATCTATGGGGCCTAGCATACAAAATTGTGATGAGAAAACTCGGCGTGAAAAATGCAGTTCCGGAGCTTAGAGCACACGCTATGAAGAACATAGTAAACACCCTCTTCCCGAACCACGAAATAAGAACCGATCAAACAAGGAGTGCACCAGAGGGCCCGACGCCACTGTTCACGCAGGAAGAATTGAGCGCAGCAGCCGGCACTCTAAAATGCAATAAGGCTTCAGGCCCAGACGGAATCCCATCAGAGGTACTCAAATTAATAGCAGCTGAGCACCCACAAGTTCTACTGAAAATGTACAATACATGCCTGGCAGAGGGAGTGTTTCAAGAAGTTTGGAAAAGACAAAGGCTAGTCTTAATCAGCAAAGGCAAGGGAGACCCAGAGACACCATCGGCATACAGACCTCTATGTATGCTCGACACAGCAGTGAAACTGCTGGAAAAAATGCTAAAGCCACGCATTACAGCTGCAGTAAAGAACGCTGGAGACCTTTAGGAAAGGCAGCACGGTTTTAGGCCAGGTAGATCCACTGTCGGAGCCATCGAAGATGTCATAAGAAGTGTAGAATTATCGCGACGGATAAACCACTTCTCGAGGCCTATAGTACTCCTCGCCACAATCGATGTCAAAAACGCTTTTAACAGTGCAAAATGGGAAAATATGATCGAAGCCCTCGAAACACGCTTTAAAGCACCTGCCTACCTAATGAATATGGAACGCAGCTACCTGAAAGACCGGGAGCTAATCTATGATACAAACGAAGGCCAACGGAAGAAGGAAATCACCTCTGGAGTAGCACAAGGCTCAATCCTTGGCCTTATTTGTGGAATGTAAGAACCCACTGTGAGATGCAGTAACCAACGTGTGTGGATCCTGTGTCGGGGCCAACGAGAGCGGGAGACCCCATTGGAATAGATACCTGATGAGGGTTATAAAACTGATGACGACCTGGAATACGAAACCGGTACACGACCTCTATGAAATATTTGGAATAGGTTCCGAGAGCTGGTGGATGCAGTATTCTGTTACCTTAATACGCAAGAGTGACATCGTGGAGAAACGGCTTTCAGGCTAATGCTGCATCCGCCCCCGTCCCATTAAAACTGTGGCTAGGCTTTGAGTACGTTCCGAGTCCGTCGCCGGTAAGTTGGTGGTACAGGTTCAGTTGAGAATAACTCCTGATTTTGCGCTTACATAGATCCTGGGTCTGAACATAGATTCTCATAAGGACCTATGGCAACCCTTGCGTGGCCTCCCTGCTTGCATAGATAACTACGGAGATTATTAGAAGCGACTGTACAACTGTACGAGGATAGCGGCTCAAAGCGGGGACCCAACAGAAAAAACATGAACAAAACACAAAAACAATTACAAGCAGCAAACAGAAACACACTAGAAGCGCTAGAAAAGGAGAGCACTGAAGAATACACAAGCATATTCAAAAGCAGTAGTAAGATCACACGTTCGCCCACGCTAACACCAGCGGGCGCGAGTGTTAGTGATAGTAGTGAGCAGAAGGGGCAACCGAGCACCACAGAACCGACACCATCCCGTCTCTCCTCAGCCGTAAACGAAAACAGAGTCCGTGATAGCCTACACCTCACCACGGCAAAAGTATGTTGAGAAGATGAAGACCGCGGAGCAAGAGTCCTTAACCAAGTGTAAAGACGTGCTTCGAAAAATGAAACTGGCTATGACAAGGCAAAGGAATGTAAGCACGGACGTAAAATCGGGTGTCTCCGAACCAGAGGAACTGCTGGAGGTAATGGAAAGCTACAGGCGAAATTGGCTGAACACGGAAAAACAAACAACACGACCAAATACAACCTCTTGGAGCAAGAAGAGTCAACCGGCTGTGGTAATAGAAGACACTCCAAGGACCGCAAAGAAGAAAAGTGTAGAAGCGAGCCAAGCAGAAACGGAATCGCTTAGACAACCCAACGAGAACGGAACAGAAAAATGGCATACAGTTACACGGAAAAAAGCTCGAACACACGAAGAACAGGGGGACTCAAAAGAGGAGAAAACTCAACAAAAGCAACAAATTTACGAGCAAACAGGAAAGGAAATTACACCAAGGAATAGACAGAAAAAGAAAAAACAAGCCAAGCTCCGACCCGAAGCAATTCTTATTAAGCCGAGAGGCGAAGAAAAGTATGCAGGGATCCTAAACGAAATACGCAGCAGCGCAAACCCAGATAACTCTGGAACTGTCATAAGAGCAGTGCGTAAAACGAAAGGAGGAGACGTCCTCGTTGAGCTCGACGCCAATACAAAAGACAAGGTAGCCTTTGGAAAGTGGCTGGAAAATATCTTGGGCGAAAAGGCGGTTGTTCGTAATCTTGGATCGAAAACAACACTCGAAATAAGGGATATGGACGAACTTACCACTGTAGAAGAGGTCCACCAAGCCATAAAGAACAGAGTTAGTGACCCCACATTAGACATCCGAGCTTTTGTCACTAAACAGAGTCGAAGTGGCCAACAAATTGACATAATAGAGGTAAGCACTCGAATAGCCGAAGAACTAATGAAATCCCCCAGGATTAAAATAGGATGGATTCACTGCAGAATCCGCCTATGGGTTGTAGTCCCATGCTGCTACAGATGCTTCGGGTATGGTCACCTGCAAACTTCCTGCGCAGAAGTAGATCGAAAGAGCCATTTAATACTTTGTATTAAATGCGGAGAACAGGGACACAAAAAACAAGACTGCACGAAAAGCGCAAAGTGCTGCTTATGCACTGAGCTAAAGAATCCATCACTAGGACTGGATCACGTACCAGGGTCAGGCAAATGTCAGGTGTTTAGAGAGGCACTTGAAAGAGCAAAGAAAAGAAATGCCAAATGAGCAGAATACTTAAAGGAAATCTCCATAGAAGTCGAATGGCGGATGAGCTCCTAACCAAACTCATAACTGAGCTGAAAGCAGACATAGTTATCATCAGCGAACAGTATAAGAATAAAGAATGCCTAAACTGGCTCACAGACACACTGGGAACCGCCGCTGTTTGGATCCCAAACGCGAGAAAAATTACTGTTAAAGGCCAAGGCAGTGAAAGAGGCTTCGCCTGGATGAAATGCACGAAACTCACACTAATAAGCTGTTATTTCACCCCAAACGAAGGCATAAGCGAGTTCTGAGAAAAACTGGATGGATTAGAAGACTTTATACAAGAGACAGAGACCTGGATACGAAGAGACAATCCCTGACATAACCTTTGCCTCAGAACAAACTTCAGCCAAGATAAAAAATTGGAGAGTTATAGAAGACTTCACAGGCAGCGATCATCAATACATCGCTTACGAAATATGCAGCCAAGAACGCGCCATCATCCCGAACCGAAGCCGAAAAACACGATGGAAGGTCAATAGACTCAATGAAGAGCTACTCAGATCTGCTCTCGAGGGGACCGTAAATACGACCGCAGAAATGGAGGGGAATGCAGAAACAAACACAGAAGCCACGATGCAGCTTATGCGCCAAGCATGCAACGCACCGATGCCACGCGTCCATCTCGGGTACCAAAACAGAAAACCGGTGTACTGGTGGACCGACGAGATCGCGGCTCTCCGAAGAAAATGCCTACATCTGAGGCGCAGAGTCACCAGGGGGAGAAGAAGAAATGCGGAACTCAATGCAAACACTGTAACGGAGTTCAGTAATGCAAGGACCGAGCTCAAGAGAGCAATAAAACAGAGTAAAAAGCACAAGTGGGAAGCCCTTCTCCGACATGTGAGCAACGATCCCTGGGGACTAGGCTATAAGATCGTAATGCGAAAGCTGGGAAGACGGATGACAAGCCCGGCCTCAGCGAGGAAAAAATGAGGAACATAGTGGAAACCTTATTCCCAACTCACCCCACCAGACCCCCTGACATCCCCACAACTCCACTAGAAGAAGTCCCACTATTCACAGAAGAAGAGTTGACTCTGGCGGCGAAAACCCTGCAGATCCGAAAAGCCCCCGGCCCTGACGGAATACCAGCAGAGATTCTTAAAAAGATAGCACAAATATCCCCACAACTGCTATTGAACATGTACAAATGCCTGCAAAGAAGCGGTTTTCCCCAGAAGATGGAAAATGCAACGACTGGTACTATTCAGCAAGGGGAAAGGCAACCTAGACACCCCATCAGCGTACAGGCCTCTATGCATGCTGGATATCGCAGGGAAACTTCTGGAAAAACTGCTGAAGACGAGGATAACAGCAGCCATACAAACAGCAGGAGGTTTAGCCGAAAGACAACACGGCTTTCGAAAGGGCCACTCTACTATCGGAGCAGTTAGAGAAGTGATAAAGTCCACCCAAAAAAAAAAAAATTATTATTATTATTATTATTATTATCATTATTATTATTATTATTATTATTACTATTATTATTATTAACATGCCGTTTCCAGCTAGCATGAGCTCCCATTGGAATAAATACCTGATGGAGGTTATGAAACAGTTGTCGACCTGGAATACGAAACCGGTACACGATCTCGATGAAATATTTGAAATAGATTGCCTAATGCTGGTTGGTGCAGTATCCTGTTACCTTAATAATAAAGAGTGACATTTTCGAGAAACGGCTTTCAGGCTAATTCTGTGTCCGCCCCCGTCCCATTAAAACTGTGGCTAGGCTTTGAGCACGTTCCGTGTCCGTTGCCGTTAAGGTTCAGTTT
The DNA here is from genome assembly GCA_963966105.1 of Volucella zonaria. Lineage (NCBI taxonomy): Eukaryota > Metazoa > Arthropoda > Insecta > Diptera > Syrphidae > Volucella > Volucella zonaria. The sequence goes on along the minus strand of OZ014530.1, from coordinate 134,293,342 downwards.
GAGAATGACTCCTGGCTTTGCGCTTAGGTCGCGGCTCTGCACATAGACTCTTATAAGAACCTATATTAACCCTTTCGTGGCCTCCCTTCGTGCATAGATAACCACGGGGATCGTTAGAAACGACTGTACAACCGTACAAAGATAACGGGTCGAAACGGGGACCCAAGAGGGAAAATGAACAGAACACAAAAACAATTACAAGCAGCAAACAGAAACACACCGCAAGCACAAGAAAAGGATATTACTGAAGAATACACAAGCATATTTTAAAGCAGAAGAAAGATCACACACTGACTCCAGCGAGCGCGAGCGTTAGCTATAGTAATAAGCGGAAAGTGCAACCGAGCACTACAGAACTGACACCAGCCTGTCGACGTAACTACATCGATTCTTTCGGAGTCCGTGATAGCTTACACTTCACCACGGCAACAGTATATTGAGAAGATGAGGACTGCAGAGCAAGAGTCCTTAACCAAGTGTAAAGACGTGCTTCGATAAATGAAACTAGCTATGACAAGCCAAAGGAATGTTAGTATGGACGTAAAATCGGGTGTCTCCGGGCTAGAGACTCTGCTCGAGGTAATGGAAAGCTACAGACGAATGGCACATTCCGACCGTCTGGTTATCGGATACCACTTGTGGGAATGCAAAAGCTAAGCTAGCGACACGATCGCATAAGGTAGCGCCAATATCGAAACCAAACACACCTGAGTTTCAAACCACTATCCTTTCTCCTCCTTCTATCTTTCCGCCCGCGCCCTGGCAACAGTTAGTTAAATCAGAAGATTACATGGCAATTCTGCCAGGAGGCGGTTAAACTTTGTGTTGTGTTAAAAGTTGTTTTTTTTTCTTGGACAAATGAATAATGCGAAATAGTGATGTTCGAAGGATCGATGAATCGAAGAAATGTATAAGTAATGGCTCCTACACCTAGGCCAAAGCCGATTACCCTAGAGGAATATAAAGATAGACAAATAAAGAGGGCAGAAGAACAACTAACGGGAATACTACAAAACAACAAACCGAAAAAGAAAAGGAAAGGAGACTATTGGCGGGTCTAAAAGCCAGGCTCTACAGCGAACTACCACCACCTTGGGAGATAACCAGTGATCTATGGAGGCAAATTGACAGCATCACCTTTGAAAGGAATAGAACAGAACAACTAAAGAGAAAGGACACTACCTCAACTTTAAAGATGAAGATAACTAAGTAAGAAGTACGCTCTAGCCACATTATTACAGCGTAATAAATAGCACCTTCAAGGGGCACATAGTGGCCTAAAGCCGTTGCCAAAACCAATAGGAAGGATATAAATATGTTAATAATTTAAGCAAAAATAAGAATTAAAATAAGATGTATGTTGGTATAAATAAGGATTAAAATAAGATGTATGTTAATAAGAATATATAAATAAGGACTGATTAAGAAATAAACATGGCATACATTTGTTAAAATGTATTTTATTGAAACAAAAGATAATAATATACGATATTAAAGGCATGGGCAAGCAAGAGTCGAAACTGGAAAGGCCAAGTGCCAATGTAATAAACGAAGTAGATGTTAACGGATAACCTGTAAATTATGAGTTGTATCTAATAATAATAACTGTAATCTTAGCTGTCCGCTTGCTAATAAAAATTTATTCTTGGCACAAAAAATCGCTCAAGAAGGCTTACATGCCAAGAGCTGCGTCAGTGTCACAAATCGAACAAGAGCAAAAAGACGATAGTGTATACTGTATATATGGATAATACATATGTGTACTTGCGATGATGGCTAGAGATTATAGATAAAGTACGGAAAAATAAAGAAGTGCTCGTTAGATCCTATAAATGCCTAAATGCAAATAGACCTGTAGACCAGGAGACTTTAAATAAACGCCTTAAGGTATTAGTAAATAGCCTTGAAAATATAAGGGTAATACTACACGTAAACTACTCCAGGTTAACTAAACAACATAAGGCCAGCGCACATGAAATTTTCAGTGACGGTAGGGACGAATTCATTCGAGCAGTGTCGCGACAGGGCATAGACATCAAAATACCTGTTTCAATTCCTTAAAAGGTAACAATAGATTTTAACGCCAGGAAACAACATAAAATATATTCAAACATATTGCCGCAAATGCCTATAGACTTTCTAAACATTGCTTCTAGAATCCTTCCGGATTTCGATGGCACTGCAGAACAGCTGCAGAGTTTCCTAGCTGCATTAGAATTAGTAAATAGCGTAAACGGTGGTAACAACATTATTGCCATTAATTTAATAAAAACAAAATTCAAAAGGAACGCTATAAACTAGCAGGAACGGAAACAACAATAGAACAGGTAATCCAAAGACTAAAAACAGCAGTAAAGGGCAAATCACACGACCTAAATACCGCAAAACTGGTGAACTTCTGTCAAAGTTCCAAACCGGCAAAATCATATACACAAGAGGTTGAGGACCTTACACAAAAATTACAGAGTGTGTATATTTCAGACAGACATACACCTCAATTGCACGAGACATACTCTACCAAAACGGCTATAAAAGCTATGATAAAGAATTCCAACAATGATAAGGTACAACTTATCAGGGAGTCTGGTCACTTTAATAACATAAAGTTATTACCAAATTCGTAAATAGCTGTACCGAAGCTAATAGCCAAGCAAATGCAATACTCCATTCTAGAAACAAACGCGGTAGAGTATGAATAACTTTCGCGGATGTGATTGCAGACGCGGCCAGGGTCGTGCACGTAGACGCGGACACTGTAATAGTAGATTTTGACCAACCCAAATATAATAACAATCCTAATAGGAACAATAGATCCGTCAGAATGGCACAGTAAGGTACGGAAAACGAATGTTCCCCAAGTACTCATGTTCGGAAGTACAACATACTTATAATTGCAATTATTATCTTTGGCTTTGTTAAAACTAGAAATTAATTACTTTGCTTGAAATTACAATCTTTATTTAAAATTAAGATAAACTATGTAAATTGAACTTAATCTACATAAAATGTAAACTAGTAAACGTAACGTAAGTTTTCCTTGTATGACACTTAGTGTAATTATCAAATATGGAAGTGATTTCTGGAAGAAGAATAAAGATTCTCTTTGCTGTGACCTTCAACAAGAAAAGACGTGTTTTCTTTTAACCCGAAATTTCCTACCCGGATTTTACCCCACACTTACCCTACATAAAAAAATAAGTTATAAACTCTACACACCCCAACATTTGGTCCTTCGAGGCGGATAATTAATTAATAGACAAAACATTAAACATTTAAAAAAGAAAAAAATTAATAAAAAAGTGCAAGCGCAAAGTGCAAGTGCACAAAACATATATATATATGTATATGTAATGATAATAAGTTAACAGACAAAACTTGAACATTTAAAAGAACAAAATTGATAAAAAGTGCAAAGTGCAAGTGCAAAGTGCAAAATATATGTATAGATATATATATAACAAACAAAGTACACACATAGATTCCCTCGCGGTCGGTGTCTTGCCCCTTGTCTTGTTCCCTTTAAAGACTTAAAGACTTTCGGTTGTTGCGCATAAATCGGGATTCCCGCGCCGTGTAAAAATTCATCAATTTATCAACTTTAAACTCAACTGTTACTAGCTGGACAAAGCTGACCAAAGGTCGTAAGTTGCTGTAATAAATAAAATATTTAATTAAGTATCTTAATAAACTGTATTTAATAATAATTTAATAAATATTGTACTTGATACATACACACATATTGGGTTATAATTAACTTACAAATAAATACCTTTAAAAATGTCGAAATTGTCAGCGGGTGCAGATCAGAGAGGTGTTCTGGAGCAGATTATTCGTGACCACTCGAACTTCAAAAAGACTGGAGCATCACGTCGTACAGCTAGCTATCTTTCAGGTCGTCTTCTTATTCTAGAAGGGAACGTCAAGAACGCGCTTAGTCTTCAAGCGAAAATTCGACGAGGAGAAGTAGAAGAAACTCAGGAAGAAGAAGATTTTGATGCAATATTTGATAGGTTACAAGAAACGTACTGCACTTACCGTGGTGAAGTGATCGATGCTATCGACAATACCAAATCAGCATCTAAAGAGAAGATTGTGGAAGGTGAATCCACAGGTGCTTCGTGTAATGAGCTTTCATTACCCCAAATTCAAATACCACATTTTAAGAGCTCGTACACGAAGTGGAGGGCTTTCCGCGATGTTTTTTTTGTCCTTAGTCCACAGTAATCAACGGCTAGGGGAAATTCAAAAGTTATACTATTTGAAATCGTCTCTTACAGGTGATGCTGCTCGTTTGTTGTAGCATTTAGGTTTGTATGCTGGCAATTATGACAAAGCATGGGAACTGCTTGTCGCCAGATACGACCACAAGCGAGTGTTGGTAAAAGCCCACTTCCGCTTTCTTTGAACAGCAGTAGTTGACAAAGGAGACTACAGGTAACATAAAGTCTCTACTGGACACGTCCCAGGAATGTTTCCATGCTCTAGAAAATTTAGGATTGCCGGTTAGTTCTTGGGATGACATATTAATTTATATACTAGTACAAAAATTACCTGCTTTTACTCAGCGTTTGTGGGAGGAGAAGTTAGGTAGTTTGAAGGAGTTGCCCACGCTAACACAATTTACAGAGTTCCTGGAAACACGTTTTCGAACCTTGGAAGCAGTAGCTGGAACGAGTGGCACAAAGGGCAGCGGTTCTTCTTCACACAAAGCTGTTGCTGTAGAGAAGAAAACGGTGTTGCACGTCGGGAAGAAGCAGTTTTCGTGCCAGGTGTGTGGAAGAGGTCAACATTCCCTTCGATCTTGTAGGAAGTTTATTGATATGGAGATCTGTGAACGATTCAAACTGTGGACAGGGTCGAGGTTTGCTGGAACTGCCTCGCATGCAGTCACCGGACTAGTCACTGCCAAAGCAGTGTGCGCTGCTATTACTGCAAACATAAACACCACTCTCTGCTGCATGTCAACTGTGGAGGGTCAAATATCGCAAAGGTCAGTACTAATCCTACTATAGGCACACAAACTTTCTACATAAAATCCAAGATTAACCAACCTGTCTCTCTTGGGGTAGATCAACCAAGTGTGCTTCTTGCCACAGCCGTTGTGAAGGTAATGTCTTCAAAGGGCAACTATTATCATCTTAGGGCGTTAGTCGATCCTGGATCGGAAGCAACGTTTATTGCTGAATCCGCTGTCCAGTTATTAGGGCTTCATCAGCGACGAACGTTCATTGAGGTATTTGGATTGGGAAGGGTGAGCAGTGGTTGATGTCAACGATATGTAAATGTTACCTTTGGTTTACTGGTAACGCCGTTTGAGACGAACACCCGAGCATACGTCTTCAAGTCGCTGACCGGTCTTTTGCCTTCCAAGTCCTTAGGTCTGCAAAACTGGGAACACATTCAGGGCTTAAGGTTAGCGGATCCACAATTCGACAAGCCTGCGACTTTTAGTGTTCTCCTGGGAAGCGACGATTATTGCGAGTTCATTCGATCAGCGATTATCCGTAGCACAGATGAAAGGTCTCCAATCGCATAAGAATCCGAGCTAGGTTGGCTTCTACTTGGGAAGGTCATTTCGCAAACTCAAGAACCCATTCACAGTTTCCTACAGGTTTGTGACATCGACACTCAATTGCGAAGGTTCTGGGAATTAGAAGAGTCGCCTTTCAACTACAAGGAAACGGACGAAGACAGGACTTGTGAGCAGCACTATCGCACGACAACAAAAAGATTGGATGATGGACGATATGAGGTGTCGTTGCCATTTAAGGACGGATGTAAACCTGGGTTTGGTGCCTCAAGGTCAGGTGCCTTACGTAGGTTTCATCAACTGGAGAAACGGTTTCTGTAACACCCCGCACTGCACAAGGAGTATTCTAATTGTCTAAACGAATATAAGGAGCTTGGTCAGATGACTAAAGTTGAGGAGCAGAATCCCGTACAGGGTACATGTCAACCAAGGCATAACGAAGTTGCAACTACATGGGTTTTGTGATGCTTCCGGGAAGGCATATTGGGCGGCAGTCTATTTGCGTCCAGAAGATGAAGGAGGTAACGTCCGTCAGTACTTGATGTTTGCCAAAACGAGAGTCGCGCCACTAAAAACCGTTTGTTTACCCAGCCTTGAGCTTTGTGGAGCGGTTACTCTTGACACTTTACTTGACTTTACCAAGAAGGCACTGGAGCCGACGAATCTGGAGATACACGCGTGGATAGACTCGACAATTGCTCTTGCTTGGATCACATCACCGCCTAACCGATGGTAAACCTTCGTTGCCAACCGTGTAGCGGAAATTCAACGCCTGACGAACTGCAGCTCTTGGAAACACATTCCGACCCAACACAACCCAGCTGACTTCGCCTCGAGGGGTATATTGCCATCAGCAATTAAACAAAACGAGTTATGGTGAAAGGGCCCACGTTTCCTAAGGGAGAATTGGAACTTTGAGATTTCCATTCAACCCAAAAGGATTAACCCTGATCTGGAGCAACGAAAGGAGAACATGACCAACATTTTCCATGTCACGCAACAACTCGATGAAGACAATAAGGTCATCAATCTTATGCTTAAGCAATCTTCGTTAATAAGGCTTCGCCACATTCTAGCCTATTGCATTCGTTTTGTGTTTAACTGCAGGCAAAAACTGAAACAAGGTACAAAGGTTCATTGAAGGTCTACGAAATTGACAAGGCTATGAAATTGTTGATAAAAACCTCACGAAAACAAATGTTCCCTGAAATGAATGTTGCAAAAAGCTATATCCCAAACGTACCTTGAATTTGAATCCCTTTATAGATGCTGACGACATTCTACGTGTTGGAGGGAGACTGGACGACGAACAGAGACATCCATCTATTTTGGCACCAAATCATCATCTCACACACCTTATAATAAGAGATGCACACAAAAATACAATCCATGGTGGTGTTTCTCTAATGATGGCATACATCCGTACAGCGTTCTGGATTTTTTCTTTAAGGAGAAAGGTGAAGAAGATGGTACATGAGTGTATCATTTGTTTCTATCACAAAGCGAAGTCAATGCAACAGCTCACGGGAAACTTACCTGGGCCAAGAGTTCGCATGGCAAGGCCGTTCTCCAGATCGGGTGTAGACTTTGCAGGACCCTTTGACATAAACACCTGGAAAGGACGAGGAGCAAAAATGTTAAAGGGATATCTTTCAATATTCATTTGTCTTGCAGTTAAGCCAGTGCATATGGAGGTCGTGTCGGACCTTACGACGCAGGCGTTTTTAGCGGCTTTCAAACGATTTACAGCTCGCCGAGGAATGTGCGCAGAACTGTACAGTGATCGTGTCATTAATTTTGTAGGGGCAGAAACGGAGTTAGGAAGGATGCTGCAAAAGGCGAAGGTTGACTGGGGTCGGTTAATGAACAACTGCAATGCTGCACACAAAGTGGAATTTTATTCCCCCTGCATCTCCAAATTTCGGAGGACTTTGGGAGGCAGGGGTGAAATCGGTAAAGCATCACCTCAGAAGAGCGGTCGGGGCAGAATCCCTGACATTTGAAGAACTGTCAACGTTACTTACTCAGGTTGAAGCCTTCCTCAATTGCAGACTTTTGTGCCCAATGTCGGACAACATCGAAGACTTGGAAACGCTGACACCAGCATATTTTTTAATCGGCGAAGGACTCATCGCAATTCCTCAAGGAGACACTGTCTTGGAAAGGGTAAGTTACCTTGAGCGATGGAAGCGGATCACCTCAATGACCAACTATTTCTGGCGCAAGTGGAGTACGGAATACTCGTCCAGAATGCAACAGCGCCCAAAGTGGTTGAAACGGGAGCCGGTCCCAAAATGCGGAGACTTAGTTCTCATTAAAGATGAGAGACTACCACCGTTGCAATGGCGACTCGGAGGAATCATCGCTACACATTCCGGAACCGACGGACTAATTCGAGGGGTCACTTTGAAAACAAAAACCGGAGAACTTACACGATCAATTGGAAAAATCTGCTGTCTACCAAGCAACAATAAAGAAATACAAAATGATCAAACAACACAAAACTAGGATTTCACACTAAAAAAACGATAAACATATACAATTTTTCATCCATTTCTACACAATTTTTGTTAGAAAGGCTTAAATGTCACGGCAATTCAACGGCTAAAGTATTTTTAAAAAAAAAACTCGAAAAAAGAAATACTGAATACTTTATTTTAAATTAACTTAAAATTATAAATTTGGCTACAAATTTAGCTCTTGTGTTTTGCTTGTCCTCTGCTGCCGAATACCTTTTTGAAACTGATAAAACCAAATCCTTTGTTTAGTCGTTTTTGCGATAATTTTATAGTACACGATCACTGATTGGTTAACCAATCAATTGTTAGTTTTTATTTAAATGACTGCTCCTTCTGGTGGTCGGAGGCAGAGGTAAACTTACATTAAGGGTGACATTACGTGACAACAATTTTTCTTCTCAATCACTCAATAACATTTCTCAGTCAACACTAAACAAACATACACAACATATAACGTAGCATTCCTACACAGCACAACACACATACAGTCCACTCAATACAACACAAAATCATGTATTCCAAACAACGTTGGGGAGTTATTCCAAAATGCCGACGGGAATTGGAGCATGAAAACCCCGACGGCATTTGAAGATTCATACTGAACACTCAACGTTGTCCACTCAAAATTCAAAACACAACACACACACTTTAAAGTTTACATTTTACACTAAAATATAACAATAATAATAAAAACCTTAAAAACCTTAATACAATATATTTTTATCATAAATTACAAAAAAAAATAAAAATCAAAATGTAAACAAAAAAAGTACTTAAAAAAAACTTACTGCAGATTGAATTGTCTATTCGAAGCGAATTGCAACAACAATTCAATAGAAGGCGGATTCATGGCTTTTCTTAAAAATGCAAACACTACCGACACTTCGACAGCTAATTCGGCCATCATTACAACAATAAAACGTTCGCGAAAATGTCGTCGCATATCGACGCACTGCACAACCAAAAAAATAAAAAATGCATACGCGGAGAACAGTTACCGCACAAATAACACCACAATTTGTATGGAACTTGTTGGGAAATAAATAGAATGAACTTTTTTTTGCATTTCCCATTTCTTTTCATTTCGTTTTATTATTTTTTTTGCACTTGCACACGGATATCACTTTCGCGAAAACAATAACAAAACATATATGTACATCGAATGCACACACAAACGCACATATGTATATTCGATAGTGTTATCGCGCCGGTGTACAAAATTCGAAACGAAATCTAATTCTCGCGAGAAGTCAGACAGAAAAAAATAAATAATTAAATAAAAAACACTTACCTTATTCACAATAAAAACAAAAAAAACTAAGGGAAAACTAACGGCTAAAAAAAAAACACCAAAAAACACACACGAAACGAAAATTGAGCCAGTTTTTGTCAATGATAAAAACAAACTATTGCACAAAGCAAATTACGCATATTTCATCTCCCTTTGTTGCTCGTTTGTTATATCGTCATCCTTGTCACCTACATGTAATGTTTCGAATTATTAACTTACACGATTTTGTTTCATTTTCATGTAGATAGTCAACACAGCACACAACTCTTATGTCAGAAGAAGTACGACATACTCCAACTGCAACTGGGTAGAGTAAGGTACATTATCGAGAACACTTGCGGACGAAAATCGTCCACCGGGCGGGAGCATGTTCGGAAGTACAACATACTTATATAAATGCAATTTTTATCTTTGGTTAAAACCATAAATTAATTACTTTGCTTAAAATTACAATCTTTATTTGAAATTAAGATAAACTATGTAAATTGAACTTAATCTACATAAAATGTAAACTAGTAAACGTAACGTAAGGTTCAGATTTTGCCTTGTATGACAGTTAATGTAATAATCAAATATGGAAGTAATTTCCGGAAGAAGAATAAAAGATTCTCTTTGCTGTGACCTTCAACAAGAAAAGACGTGTTTTTTTTTAAACCGAGTTTTTCCTACCCGGATTTTACACTTTTCATAAAAGGTAATATAACCCTACACACCCCAACACCAACACTGTCAATTGTAAGTTGAAGTCGTCGTTTACCCTTGAGAATATGGTGAGCGAAACCTTATGCTTGACTATGCTAGCATCAATTGATCCAATCCCATGAATGTTTACCCAGCTCCTTTTCCTTTTAAGCCTCAAATATTGTGCGGCAGCCTCAGGAATGAAAGAGGCCTCCGATCCAGGGTCCAGTAGAGGCCGAAGCACTAACGGTTGGCCAGCAGTTGTAAAAACCTTAATGAGCGCAGTAGCCAGAAGAGCAGTAGTCTGTGGTTGACTGGTTTCGGCTACGTAAGTGTTGAGTGCTTTAGTTGTTCTGGTGGAGGATGTTAAATTATCTTGGTGCACCGACTGCGGGTTTTGAACTAAAGAGAAATTTGGTTGAGTAGGTGGCGAGGTGACCACTGTTGAAGCCGGTTCCTGACTATGTATTGCGTTATGTGCCTCATTAGAGTGAAGCAACGAATGATGTCGTTTGTGACATGTGGAACACTTAAACGTGCTTAACAATATCCTATCTTTTTTTTGGATTTAGTGCCATTTGAAACAATTCCTAATTGAATATGTTCCTTGGCACATGGAGCATTTCTGAATGACGGAGTTGTGTGCACGCACTGTGCTTGGGGAGTGTTTTTTAAATTTGCTTTGTTGTTGACTTGAGCAATAGCTTGTCCCATTACATCTAAAGTTCTGGCACGCATAAGTAAGAACTCCTCAAGTACGCTGTAAGTAGGATAATCAGCATATGATGCTATGTGAGACTCCCAAAGACCTCGAGTGGTAAGTGCCAACTTATTAACTGTAAGGTAAATGTGTACGTCTTCCCATGTGTCCACACTAACACCTAAGTTTTGTAATGTTCTCAGAGTGTGTGGTTGAAGATGGCACACTTTTTTAGCAGCAGCGGGGCACGCTTGCGGTTGCACGGCGTTCGTTCGTCGGAGGGGTGGGATCTTGCTGCTCTTATCTGGAACTTACTGAATTATCGTGCCGTAAAATAATGAAATAAAGGTAGAAGAAATGGAAAACAGAGTCTTACTATATTGGCTTAGTACAGAAGGGACATACGAACATGAACCAAAAAAAAAACTTATTGTAGTGTTTTAGGTATTTTCACAGTTAAAGGAGCCCTCCCACAGCAACTGACTTCGTCATTTGCACCGTAACTATTCCTTTCCTAAATTTGTTTTGGAACAGTACCTATCTATTACTCTCAAACACTATTCTAGGTGACTATTTCAACGATCGCGAACTAGTTTAACACATCATGATATTATAATATGGAACATCACAAAGGAAGAATTATTAACCCGAAAGATATATTGGCCGGATTGATATCTGGTGATGCTTTTTATTTGAATTCATTACACCAATGTATAAGTAAACATATAGATTTTATCAAATTATTTAATTATTTAAAAGGCAAAACCGATGGTCTGTGATTTAGATAAGAACGTGTTAATGTGATTGTATATATATATATTTGTGTGTGTATTGCATAGGATGTAGGTGTAAAATTATCATAGATTTTAAGGAAGTTAAGTATATTAATGTTCAATGTACAAATAGTAATAGAAATATGTGTTAAATAGTATTAAATATTTGGGTAATTATTATTTTAAGTATTTACTTAGTATGGTAGAAAAAAAAATATAATAAGTTTTAAGAATAGTTGTAAAAAAATTATGTGTATAAGCCAGTGAAAAGAAAGTCATTGGCTATGTACTCACGTTTATATCCAGGTTGATGAATTTTGTGCACAAATTTCAGGAGCATATGGATGTTGCGTATCTCTTTTTGATTTTTAATGAACAATATAAATTTATCACTTTTCCTTGGCTTTTAACATTTATACATACATTTTTGTGTTCTTCATTCTTATCACTAAGTATTATGAAATTAAATCAATTTTTTTTTGACCATGAAAATGAAGTGTGCGAAAGAATATGCAATTACAAATTAACACTTTTATACGTGATGAAGAATTTGACGGCAGATATTATGGTTAGGGAATGTATCTGATTAATTCCGATCAGTTAGATGAAGGTGAATGGAATTTGTGGTGACGTTAGATCTGTGTAAGACTTGCAAAATAAACACTTTACTTTTGTTGTCCTCATATATTTGATCTTTTGTTCCGCGGTTTACTTGCTGGCTTTTACATCCATACACATACATACATATGTACGTATGTATGCTCAAGATGCTCAACAAATTTTGGGGCATTCACATGGACATTTGGAGGTTAGCTTGAAACCAGTGGGTTAGTCTCCCGCACAGTAGTCTTCATGAACCATCCACAAATGAAATGGACCCTATTGGGATCTTGAAAATTCTGTCCAAAAGTCAACGTGTCTGCGAAATTGGTTAAGTACACATATGGTAATCAAAAATGCTTACCTCCTCGTATATCTTCTTTTGTTTTTTTTTCCCAAGAGCACGTGTGATTTGCAGAAGAACTTTGAACTCCACTGGTACTTATGGCTTAAATCCAATGCTGTGCCATAGCAAAAGACTAACAAAAAATGCAGAGAGGCTAGGCTAGAATTCTGTAAATTATTATAATGTAAGTGAAACGCACTCACTAGCCCATCTTAACCGCAAGCTGAAACGCGGTTCAGCTATGCTAATAACCAAAAAAAAAGTTTGACTTACGCAGCAGATGTCCAATCGATGAAAGGCAGGTTAAAAGAAAAAAAGGAAGATTGAGATATTGCACTGCCTTAAATACTCTGCGGTGTGCTAAGGGAAATTAGCCAAAACACCAATTGTTATAATAGTCGCGTTCACGCTAATAAGCTGATTTGAGCATTAGATGTTTGAGCGAACTGTTATACGTTGGATAAATCTAATTTGAAGCTGAATTTTAAGTTGAAAGCAGGTTTTGAATAAAAAAAACTTGTGCAGGGATCACGCTACAAAATCGTGGATTTCAAAGTCATTTATTGGCTTTGAAAAGCACGAAGAACTTTGATCCCATAAGTCTCTGCTAATTAAAAATTCAACTAAGCATAGGTCGACCCATGTCCCTGAGCATAGCGATCGAAATATTGAACAAGAGGTATCATATTAATATCTTCCCAAAACCAATTGCGTAAATCTTTAGCGTGGTAAGTTCCAATCGTTTTTGCGTCCATGTTTTCTATTTCATACATGGAGTTTCCAATTGACTTCATTACTCTGCATCTTATGAACTTAAGGCATAATTTTGAATTGATTTGCTTCGAAGTACTGCTCAATGCAAAGTTTCTTCTGAATACAATTTGTCCGGCATTATATGATCTCTTTAAGTTACGAAGATTATAATAATTGAAATAATATAAGTAAATATATTGGTTTACTCAAAGCCTATGTATAGTTAGTAATTTGTATTTAAGGTCAAGCTGACACCAGTGACATGGGTCATTCTTGTTTAATCCGCCATCCAATAAACATATATAAAATTACTACTAGCTACTCGCGAGCTCAGCAAATTTTCGCGAAAGAGGGCATTAGTCATCAAAAAAGTGTAACATATTGCCTTAACGAAATCAATAGAAAGAGAAAACCGGACTGTAACGGAGTTGGCCAGAACCATGTTGCATTCTGGTGGTATGGAAAAACGTTTTTGGGCTGAAACTGTAAGCACTGCAGTGTATATATTGAACAGAACAACAGTTCGGTCGCAGATAAAACACCTCATGAACTATGATATCAACAGAAACACAGCATTCATCATCTGAGAGTTTTTGGAAGTGAAGTTTATGTGCACATTCCGAAAGAAAAGCGCAAGAAATGGGATATTAAAAGTGAAAAATGCATTTTCGTTGGTTATTGTGAGGACGTCAAGGGCTATAGAGTGTGGAGTCCCATAAACAGAAAGGTATACATGACCAGAGATGTAATATTTAAGGAAAAAGTGCAAAATTCAACAAAGTGTGAAGTAGTCACATCAGACAAGGATTTTGTTAATAAGGACTTAACCGCCTCTAATGAAATACCTAATAAGGAAACCCCGTCGGATGAATATTACAGCAATGCAGAAGAAAATGATGAGACAGAAGGAGGTAAAGAAAAACAAAATTTAAATCCGGAAGCAGAGATGGACAATGCAGAATTTTACGGCGTGCTGGGTTACAATCAACTTCAAATGGAATGATCAGACTCACAGCAGCTCAGACGAAGCGAAAGAAACAAGAAACAGGTGAGATACGCTTATAACTCTCATAAATATCACGCTTTTTGCACAGAAGTAATTGACCCGTTGACGTACGAAGAAGCTGTAACTAGTTTTTGGATTGCTGCAATGAAGGAGGAATATAAATCTTTATCAGAAAATAATACACCCTGAATGACTCGAACTGCAACCAATTTCAGACTGCTATAATTTCCAAACCGTTCATGACAGTGAGCTCAAATTTTGACACATGGCAGATAATTTTATTATTTACAAGACTTTTAAAAGATTTGCGTCTCAGCTGTGTCAACGTAATAGTGTGATTGCGTTTTATTTGGCTGGAACACCACAAGTAGCTATCGTTAGAGCCCTCCAACACCTCAACTTGAATAAATCATTTGTGTCTCGAACCATAGCTCGTTACCGTGATACTGGCAGCGTTGCAAAACGCCATGGAGGTGGTCATAAAAAAACAGCAACATCGGCAGAAATGATTCGGAAAGTCAAGGCTCGAATTGAGCGAAATCCGCGTCGAAGTGGAAGAAAAATGGCTCGTGAGCTCAACTTATCGTTGGAACGGATGCAACACATACTCAAAAATGAGCTTGGGCTCAAGCCATTGAAGTTCCAAAAAGCATACGATCTTACACCGCAACAGAAAAGTTAGAGTCGAAAGAGCGAAGGAGTTGCTTCGTTTGAACGAAAGTGGTGAGTTGCCGAATTTGGATTTTTCCGATGAGTCGCCATTTGTTATCGAGCAATATGTCAACAAACAAAATGACCGAGTTTACTTGCCAGAGAGGTCCTTCGAAAATTTACACCTTCGGAAGGCCACCAGAAAGCAGGCAGCACCGATGGTGATGGTTTGGGCCGCAATAACCGCCGATGGTCGCTCTCCGCTCGTATTTTTGGACCGTGGCGTCAAAATTAATGCAAGCATCAAGATGCTGGAATCAAAGATTTACATCGTTTCTGAAGGACTTTAATTTTCAAGTAAGTCAAGCTGATCCTTGCGTTTTTATTTATAGAAAGGATGGCCAGAAAATGTTTCTCGCTGTATATATGGGTTCATAGCGGCTTCGACCGAAGAGTTTGTGGCGCCTCTAATAGAGCATATAGAACGAGAATTTCAAGTAAATATACTGGAGCCAAACTTCTTCTTGGGAATAGAGATCGAACAGCATGCAGAACAGGGGATACATATTCGACAAAGCGGATATATCTTAAGACTTTGTAGATAGATGGAGATTCAATATGGTTGACTGCAAAGCAGTATCCACACCATATAACAACAGTCGACAATTGACGGAAGGTAGTGCTCAGTCTACGGCATTTCCATTTCGAGAAGTAGTAGGTAGTTTAATGTATTTGGCTACGGGGACCAGACCAGATATTTGTTTCGCTTTGAACTATGTTAGCAGGTTCATGGAAAAACCGGAAAAGCGTCATGTAGAAGCACTGAAGAGGATTCTTCGGTACTTAAAAGGGACACCTAATTATGGTATATTTTTAAAAAAAATGCTCAATGTAAATTTGTTTGCTTATAGCGACGCTGATTTTGCGGGTTGTTTAGACACGGCGAGATCGACAACAGGATATATATTTTTCTTGGGAAACAGTAGTATTAGTTGGTGCTCAGAGAGACAGCGTATGGGAACTCTGTCTACAACTGAGTCAGAGTATATTGCTGCGAGTCAGACTGTACGCCATCTGGTTTGGTTGGATCATCTTTTACACAGCCTGATGCCAGATGTGGGGGAGTTGCATACACTCTGTATAGACAACCAAAGCGCAATTTAGTTAATTAAAAATCCAGAGTTTCATAAAAGATCTAAACATATCGACATAAAGTGCCATTATGTACGTGAAAAATTTTAAGAAAACTTGTTTAAAGTAAAATATGTAAAATCAAAGGAACAAGTAGCTGATATCTTTACAAAGCCTTTACCTAAAATTGTTTTTGAAGAATTTAGAAAGAAAATTTGCATTGATGTTTAATGAAGCTTTTATATATTTTGCCTTTTAATTTAATTACGTATTATAAATTCCTAAATTACATACACTTAGTTACAATTTAGTTATTACAGAATGAGTAAACTACATATAAATGAATTATACAAACAAAAATTTAAAAACGATTAAAGAAAAGTAGGATATGATAACGAAGACTATTAAAAGAACAAAAAAAAATTAAATAAATACTATAAACAAAAATCAGTTGTTTTGACATGACAGAAGATGCTGTAATTCTTTTTTAAACTTGTGTATATCGCTTACTGCTTTTATAGGGTTAGGTAGTGAATTCCAAAGACGGATGGCATTGATAAAGAACTGTCTTTCAGATAGTAAGTAATTATATCTTGGTATAATAAGATAGGTGGATCTATTTGACGCTGGGAATTGTAAATTATTGTAGGTAGGAAGGCTGTGGTGTTCTAAGAATATTGAAGAGAAAGACCAAAGTGCGAAATTTAAGATAGTTTTCGAAAGGCATACCTAAAACTTTTACTGAGAGATGTGACACATGATCATATCTTCTTAGCCCATAAATGTATCGAATGGCACTGTTGAAGGCAACTTGTAATTTTCGTGTGCATACTGAATCACAATTTCCATATAATTCAGACCCATGTACAAGGATTAGAATTAAAAGTGATTTTACCAATATGATTCGTGTATCCATTGGTGTAATTGATTGAGCTGTCCACAAGGTTTGCAAAACGCCATAAGCCTTCTCTACGATGGTGTTAACATGGTCGTTCCATGTTAAAAATCTGTTAAATATAACACCCAAATTCTTTGATGTATCCACAAAATCGACGGGGGAATTATTTAAAGTGATTTGCGGGAAACATGACAGATCCAATTTTGTTCTAGATATAACCAGGCATTTGGACTTATTAGGGTTGAGTGTCAGGCCATTTTGCAAAGACCAGTCGAAAATACTATTAAGATCCTGATTAGTTTCAACGCAACAATTTTCAAGGAGACCTAGCGTCCAGCTTCGATAAATTTGGACGTCATCGGCATAAATATGTAGTAAGGAATGTGTGACTAGATCTGGTATCTCATTTATATATAGAGAGAATAAGAGAGGACCCAGAATTGATCCTTGAGGGACACCTCGAGTTAAACAAAGAAAATGAGATAAGATATTATTAACAAAAACGGCTTGTTTTCTGTTGCTTAAATAGGATGAAATCAATTTAACAGCAGAAGGAGAAAACCCAAAGTAGTATTGTAGTTTTTTACAGAGTAGTGCGTGGTTGACAGTGTCGAATACCTTTGAGAAGTCTAGAAAGTCAAAGTCAAAAAAGTTACTTCATCTTTATCTAAACTAGATCGAATATCTTGAACAGCTTTTACCATAGCAGTAGTACAACTGTGTTTTGCTCGGAAGCCTGATTGCATATGGGTTATCATTTTATTGCGAGAAAGATACTCGTCAAGTTGCCTTTGCATTATTCGCTCGCATACTTTGGAGAGGTATGGTAGGATGGAAATTGGTCGAAATTCGTCCCCGATAGAGTTTTTTGGCAAAGGTATTACTGGACCTAATAGATAAAAAGCTTTTTACTACCTCTGTACTGTCTACACATTCAAAGCTAAATGGTGATTGCACAACAGGCGCATGCCGATTATCTAAATTAAGGTTTAGGTTTGCTGTGGTTAAGCACATTGCCGTCAGTGTTATTTGGACAAGAGAGTTTTTCTTTTCC
Source organism: Volucella zonaria (assembly GCA_963966105.1). Classification (NCBI taxonomy): domain Eukaryota; kingdom Metazoa; phylum Arthropoda; class Insecta; order Diptera; family Syrphidae; genus Volucella; species Volucella zonaria. The sequence goes on along the minus strand of OZ014530.1, from coordinate 134,275,409 downwards.
TATACCCAGATGTCGTAGGTTACTCCACAGCTTTCGACTACCCAGGCTAGATTTTAATCTGCCGGAGAAAAATTGTGCCTTTGCCGCCCTTATTTCTTGAACAACCATATTACGGAAGGACTTGTATCTATGGTGAAATTCAGCTATACGCTATCGCTTCCATCGATTATACCCTTGATCACGTTGCATAATTATTTGACGAATTTCAATTGAAAACCAGGGCTGTGATGAGCTTTTGATGGTTTTTGTGCCTGGTTATCTGCAGATGGCATTAAATAAATTTGTTCCCATGATGTGGCAATTATGCTCTGTTCAAGATTAACTCTGTCTATATTGGCAAAGTCTCTATATTGAAATGTGGTACCTGGTGCTTGGTTATGTACCCGAAAGTCATAAGTAAGAAAAATTAACTCATGCTTAGAGAAAGCTGGAGCAGAAAGCTGATCATAAAAAAGAACGCTATCAGTACGACTAACGAAAAAAACATCAAGTAAAGTACTTATAGTACTAACGTTATAAGTGGGATTGGTAATATTTACTGGATGTAGGTCGAAAAATTTCATCCCTTCAGCAAGATGCCTCTCAACCAAAAGATTACCGTTTAAGTCACCACATATAATTATATTTTTAGAACCTACTGATATGGACTCCATTAAAGCGTAGAAGGGTGTTAAGTCTACATCATTATTAGGTCTGTAAACAGTGCCCAGCAGCAAAAAATTGTTATCACATAATATATTAACGAATACATAGTCAATAAGAGAGTCAGAAGAAGAGAAAAGGGTCTTTCTACAACTTAAGCCATCTCTTACATATACTGCTACACCGCCACCACGATCATTTCTATCACCCCTAAAGAGTCTGTATCCACTCAACTTATAAATTCCATTATCAATGTTTGGCTTAAACCAACTTTCTGAAATACATATTACATCTACCCTTGATTTTTCGAAAACATAACTAAACTCTTCGATTTTAGGAAACAAACTTTGTGCGTTTATGTGGGCTACGTTAAATCCTTCTCTACGAGAACAGAAAACATTTAACATAGTTTTTAGCATTTCTTTACTGCCATTGTTAATGTCTGTGGAATTCATTATATACCCATTAGAATGCATTTGAGTGAGACATAATCTTTACAACAAGAACACCAGCGACATACATACAGAGAAATCAGCGTATAATAATACATACAATTTAACTTTTCATAGCATACGTTTAGGATACCTACATACAAAATGAGCATTGTATTTTAATTTGAATGAAAGAAGATTTAAGCTTTTGGTTGTGATGATGCTTCTTGATGTCTCCCGGCGATGGTGTTAACGTTTTCTTCGTTCTCTATCATTATGCTGTTCCCTTTTGCAGTTTCTTTCATGAAAACAGAACCAGATCGTGTATAAACAGAAAACAGCTGTTTGTGGCGCTTCATTTGAGTTGCTTTATGAAGAAGAGAGCGATTTTCACAGTTAGGCTCTCGTGCATAAAAATGTTTTTGTTGGAGTCTATGCCAGCATCATGCAGACACAGCTGTTTTTGTTTATTTTGCAGTGGTGAGCAATAGATTTAAGCAGCTCGTTTTTTTCTTTGGGGTAGCGAATCTTGAGCACAATGGGAGAATCACTTGCCTTATTCCTCTGACGAGAACGAAAAATAGCATCTAATTCAGGGGACGCACATTTTATTGTTTGGCAGAGTCGACCAAGGATGGTTTTAAGATCTTCCTGTGGTAGTTGTGGGATACCAAAAAGAATAGCATCAGCTGCAAGTGTTTTCCTCTCATATGCGTCACATCTTCTCTGCAGCTCAGCAACTTCTCCCTTGAGCATATGGGATTCCCCCCTCTCATCAGCATCAAATCTGCTCTGAATATGAGCATAGTTCGTTTCGATAACTGAAACTCTCGACTGCAATTCGTGTAGCGATCTATCGGCTTGCTTCGTATATGTTGCGAAGTTTTGTTCGATTATCTGGATGAGTTCATCAGTGAGTTTCCCCAAACGGCTCTCTAGTTCAGCGGATGTTACGGCTTGCGGGTTTCTTTTCACCGTGGCAGAGGTGGTAGGAGATTTCTGTGTCGGTGTTGGCAGTGACTCTTTGGCGAGAGATGTGGATCGTGTTTTCCCAGCCATTGCACTCTTGGTTATATGAGAGAGATGGATATACGGGACACGAGTGGAAAATCTTCGAATGGGCCAACACAAAGGCTCGGATATATGTACTTTATTTTTTATTTTATTTTTGTTTTAGATTAGATCGCGTTTATATATGTAAATGAAAATATTAGTTTTGCTGGTAGGATATGCGGCGAACAAGTACACTTCGAAAGACTTTTGTTACCGTACTCAAAGAATTTTACTATTTACGAATAAACGGAAAACTTAATACTTAAGCCAGAAGAGATTTTCGACACGTCTATTCACTACGAGACATTTCACCTTCGTCCAGGAGTATTGAAATAATATAAGTAAATATATTGGTTTACTCAAAGCCTATGTATAGTCATATGCATGTCTTAGTTAGTAATTTGTATTAAAGGTCAAGCTGACACCAGTGAATTGGGTCATTCTTGTTTAATCCGCCATCCTGTAAACATATATAAAATTACTACTAGCTACTCGCGTTTTATTTGTATTTTGCAACAGGTTATGGGCCCAGAAGAACTTAAATAATTTAAAAGGTTTGGAATACGCGCCAAAGAAGAAGTAGTTTGTTTTTTTGTTATAACGGAGCGGGAAAAGCGTTAAGTACAGTCTGTCGAAATTTTTTTTACAAATCATGTACCTTTCGAGTGTGATCAAGTAAATAGAAAAATTCCGTAGAACAAAACCGTGTCACGCAAAAGAGTCGTTTGAGATGGAGAATTCTGATTTAGTCAAAATTGAAAAATTGCTTAATGCAAGCCAATGGACTGTTTGGAAATTTCAGATTCGGGTAATCCTAAACGCTAGCGAGCTATTCGATATAGTTAATGGAAAAACGCCAATACCGGCGGAAGCTGACAAGGCCGTACTGTGGACTAAAAGTGACTATAAAGCTCAAAAGATTATTGCAACGTCCGTTGGGTCACAATCTCTTCTACACATCATGAACTGTGATACATCCCATAAAATGTGCAGTAAGTTATGTTCCGTATATGAACAAAAATCTTCGTCAAGCATTCATTTGCTGCAGCAAAAATTTTACAGCATGAATATGAGTGCAGATGAAACCATGGCATGTTATATATCAAAGCTGGAGGAGTTGAGGCAACAACTAAAAGATCTCGAGGAGCCGATTTCGGATTCGATGATGGTTACTAAAATTCTCGTGACTTTACCCGCTGAATATAATCACTTTTATAGCGCATGGGGATCCACGGTGGTAAAGGAGCGGACGTTGGATGTATTAATGTCAAGGTTGATGGTTGAAGAAAATCGCTTGATGATGCAAGAAGAAGAGTCGGCAGGAGAGGCATTGCTTGCACGGAGGGGTAGAAAGCCCACAACCTATGTAAAAACCAAAAAGCCTGGAAAATGTTTTTCTTGTGGAGATAAAGGACACTGGAAGAAAGACTGCAATAAAAAAGGTAAGAACAAGCCAGCTCGTGGAACACACACAAAGAAAGTGATACTCTTATTGTAGAAGCAATGCTATCAGTACATAATAATAGTGAGTGGTATTTTGATACTGGTGCTAGCGATCACATGACAAACAGGCGAGAGTGGTTTGTAACTTTTCAAAAATTTAAATCACCAATACAAGTGCGGGTTGGGAGTGGAGAGATAATTGATGCTGTTGGAAAAGGGATCATCAATGTAAAGGTATTTAACGGAAGACAGTGGGACAACAAGCATGGGACAAATGATGTCTTATATGTTCCTAAAATTCACCTCAACTTGTATTCCGGTATCAAAGCAATGGATAAAGGTTATGTATTTCAATGCAACAGTAAAATCTGTAAGCTCACAAAGAATGGTAATGTTGTTGTAGTGGGAGTGCGTGAAAATAAGCTTTTTCGCATGATGTTAATGGTTGGTGATAATGAGGGAGAGCACACAATGGTTAAAGAAAATCATATTGCTTCGTTTTCATCGGTAAATAAAAATTCATTAAGAATTTGGCATGAACGAATGGGACATCAAAGTACAGCTCAAGTAAAGAAGATTTTGTCTATTATGAGCATAAAATATGAAGGTGAACAAAATTTATGGGAAACAACATCGATCTAGTTTTAAAAACAGTGAATCGCAAACGTCAAAGTGTGGCGAACTTATACATATGGATGTCTGTGGACCCATGGAGGTAAAATCAGTTGGCGGGGCAAGGTACTTTTTGTTATTCAAAGATGACTTTTCTCATCTACGATTTGTTAATGTTTTAAAACATAAATCTGAGGTACCTGGTTGCATTTTACGGGTGATAAAACAAATATCTAAAAGCGGACATGTAGTAAAATCGTTCCGAAGTGATCACGGGACGGAGTTTATAAACAAAAAAGTCCAGCAAATTTTCGCGAAAGAAAAACGTTTTTGGGCTGAAACTGTAAGCACTGCAGTGTATATATTGAACAGAACAACAGTTCGGTCGCAGGTAAAACACCTCATGAACAGAAACACAGCATTCATCATCTGAGAGTTTTTGGAAGTGAAGTTTATGTGCACATTCCGAAAGAAAAGCGCAAGAAATGGGATGTTAAAAGTGAAAAATGCATTTTCGTTGGTTATTGTGAGGACGTCAAGTGCTATAGAGTGTGGAGTCCCATGAACAGAGAGGTATACATGACCACAGATGTAATATTTAAGGAAAAAGTGCAAAATTCAACAAAGTGTGAAGTAGTCACATCAGACAAGGATTTTGTTAATAAGGACTTAACCGCCTCTAATGAAATACCTAATAAGGAAACCCCGTCGGATGAATATTACAGCAATGCAGAAGAAAATGATGAGACAGAAGGAGGTAAAGAAAAACAAAATTTAAATCCGGAAGCAGAGATGGACAATGCAGAATTTTACGGCGTGCTGGGTTACAATCAACTTCAAATGGAATGATCAGACTCACAGCAGCTCAGACGAAGCGAAAGAAACAAGAAACAGGTGAGATACGCTTATAACTCTCATAAATATCACGCTTTTTGCACAGAAGTAATTGACCCGTTGACGTACGAAGAAGCTGTAACTAGTTTTTGGATTGCTGCAATGAAGGAGGAATATAAATCTTTATCAGAAAATAATACACCCTGAATGACTCGAACTGCAACCAATTTCAGACTGCTATAATTTCCAAACCGTTCATGACAGTGAGCTCAAATTTTGACACATGGCAGATAATTTTATTATTTACAAGACTTTTAAAAGATTTGCGTCTCAGCTGTGTCAACGTAATAGTGTGATTGCGTTTTATTTGGCTGGAACACCACAAGTAGCTATCGTTAGAGCCCTCCAACACCTCAACTTGAATAAATCATTTGTGTCTCGAACCATAGCTCGTTACCGTGATACTGGCAGCGTTGCAAAACGCCATGGAGGTGGTCATAAAAAAACAGCAACATCGGCAGAAATGATTCGGAAAGTCAAGGCTCGAATTGAGCGAAATCCGCGTCGAAGTGGAAGAAAAATGGCTCGTGAGCTCAACTTATCGTTGGAACGGATGCAACACATACTCAAAAATGAGCTTGGGCTCAAGCCATTGAAGTTCCAAAAAGCATACGATCTTACACCGCAACAGAAAAGTTAGAGTCGAAAGAGCGAAGGAGTTGCTTCGTTTGAACGAAAGTGGTGAGTTGCCGAATTTGGATTTTTCCGATGAGTCGCCATTTGTTATCGAGCAATATGTCAACAAACAAAATGACCGAGTTTACTTGCCAGAGAGGTCCTTCGAAAATTTACACCTTCGGAAGGCCACCAGAAAGCAGGCAGCACCGATGGTGATGGTTTGGGCCGCAATAACCGCCGATGGTCGCTCTCCGCTCGTATTTTTGGACCGTGGCGTCAAAATTAATGCAATCAAATGCCGTGAAACTGTCTTAGAGGCAGTATTGAAGCCTTAGGCAAACAATCATTTCGGTCGAAGACCGTGGACATTTCAACAAGACTCGGCACTGTCTCACAAATCGCGCGTCAACCAAGATTGGTTAAAAAATACTATGGAAGCGGAAGGATATGTAAACTTGTAAAAAGCCTGTATGGATTGAAGCAAGCATCAAGATGCTGGAATCAAAGATTTACATCGTTTCTGAAGGACTTTAATTTTCAAGTAAGTCAAGCTGATCCTTGCGTTTTTATTTATAGAAAGGATGGCCAGAAAATGTTTCTCGCTGTATATATGGGTTCATAGCGGCTTCGACCGAAGAGTTTGTGGCGCCTCTAATAGAGCATATAGAACGAGAATTTCAAGTAAATATACTGGAGCCAAACTTCTTCTTGGGAATAGAGATCGAACAGCATGCAGAACAGGGGATACATATTCGACAAAGCGGATATATCTTAAGACTTTGTAGATAGATGGAGATTCAATATGGTTGACTGCAAAGCAGTATCCACACCATATAACAACAGTCGACAATTGACGGAAGGTAGTGCTCAGTCTACGGCATTTCCATTTCGAGAAGTAGTAGGTAGTTTAATGTATTTGGCTACGGGGACCAGACCAGATATTTGTTTCGCTTTGAACTATGTTAGCAGGTTCATGGAAAAACCGGAAAAGCGTCATGTAGAAGCACTGAAGAGGATTCTTCGGTACTTAAAAGGGACACCTAATTATGGTATATTTTTAAAAAAAATGCTCAATGTAAATTTGTTTGCTTATAGCGACGCTGATTTTGCGGGTTGTTTAGACACGGCGAGATCGACAACAGGATATATATTTTTCTTGGGAAACAGTAGTATTAGTTGGTGCTCAAAGAGACAGCGTATGGGAACTCTGTCTACAACTGAGTCAGAGTATATTGCTGCGAGTCAGACTGTACGCCATCTGGTTTGGTTGGATCATCTTTTACACAGCCTGATGCCAGATGTGGGGGAGTTGCATACACTCTGTATAGACAACCAAAGCGCAATTAAGTTAATTAAAAATCCAGAGTTTCATAAAAGATCTAAACATATCGACATAAAGTGCCATTATGTACGTGAAAAATTTTAAGAAAACTTGTTTAAAGTAAAATATGTAAAATCAAAGGAACAAGTAGCTGATATCTTTACAAAGCCTTTACCTAAAATTGTTTTTGAAGAATTTAGAAAGAAAATTTGCATTGATGTTTAATGAAGCTTTTATATATTTTGCCTTTTAATTTAAATACGTATTATAAATTCCTAAATTACATACACTTAGTTACAATTTAGTTATTACAGAATGAGTAAACTACATATAAATGAATTATACAAACAAAAATTTAAAAACGATTAAAGAAAAGTAGGATATGATAACGAAGACTATTAAAAGAACAAAAAAAAATTAAATAAATACTATAAACAAAAATCAGTTGTTTTGACATGACAGAAGATGCTGTAATTCTTTTTTAAACTTGTGTATATCGCTTACTGCTTTTATAGGGTTAGGTAGTGAATTCCAAAGACGGATGGCATTGATAAAGAACTGTCTTTCAGATAGTAAGTAATTATATCTTGGTATAATAAGATAGGTGGATCTATTTGACGCTGGGAATTGTAAATTATTGTAGGTAGGAAGGCTGTGGTGTTCTAAGAATATTGAAGAGAAAGACCAAAATGCGAAATTTAAGATAGTTTTCGAAAGGCATACCTAAAACTTTTACTGAGAGATGTGACACATGATCATATCTTCTTAGCCCATAAATGTATCGAATGGCACTGCTGAAGGCAACTTGTAATTTTCGTGTGCATACTGAATCACAATTTCCATATAATTCAGACCCATGTACAAGGATTAGAATTAAAAGTGATTTTACCAATATGATTCGTGTATCCATTGGTGTAATTGATTGAGCTGTCCACAAGGTTTGCAAAACGCCATAAGCCTTCTCTACGATGGTGTTAACATGGTCGTTCCATGTTAAAAATCTGTTAAATATAACACCCAAATTCTTTGATGTATCCACAAAATCGACGGGGGAATTATTTAAAGTGATTTGCGGGAAACATGACAGATCCAATTTTGTTCTAGATATAACCAGGCATTTGGACTTATTAGGGTTGAGTGTCAGGCCATTTTGCAAAGACCAGTCGAAAATACTATTAAGATCCTGATTAGTTTCAACGCAACAATTTTCAAGGAGACCTAGCGTCCAGCTTCGATAAATTTGGACGTCATCGGCATAAATATGTAGTAAGGAATGTGTGACTAGATCTGGTATCTCATTTATATATAGAGAGAATAAGAGAGGACCCAGAATTGATCCTTGAGGGACCCCTCGAGTTAAACAAAGAAAATGAGATAAGATATTATTAACAAAAACGGCTTGTTTTCTGTTGCTTAAATAGGATGAAATCAATTTAACAGCAGAAGGAGAAAACCCAAAGTAGTATTGTAGTTTTTTACAGAGTAGTGCGTGGTTGACAGTGTCGAATACCTTTGAGAAGTCTAGAAAGTCAAAGTCAAAAAAGTTACTTCATCTTTATCTAAACTAGATCGAATATCTTGAACAGCTTTTACCATAGCAGTAGTACAACTGTGTTTTGCTCGGAAGCCTGATTGCATATGGGTTATCATTTTATTGCGAGAAAGATACTCGTCAAGTTGCCTTTGCATTATTCGCTCGCATACTTTGGAGAGGAATGGTAGGATGGAAATTGGTCGAAATTCGTCCCCGATAGAGTTTTTTGGCAAAGGTATTACTGGACCTAATAGATAAAAAGCTTTTTACTACCTCTGTACTGTCTACACATTCAAAGCTAAATGGTGATTGCACAACAGGCGCATGCCGATTATCTAAATTAAGGTTTAGGTTTGCTGTGGTTAAGCACATTGCCGTCAGTGTTATTTGGACAAGAGAGTTTTTCTTTTCCTATACCCAGATGTCGTAGGTTACTCCACAGCTTTCGACTACCCAGGCTAGATTTTAATCTGCCGGAGAAAAATTGTGCCTTTGCCGCCCTTATTTCTTGAACAACCATATTACGGAAGGACTTGTATCTATGGTGAAATTCAGCTATACGCTATCGCTTCCATCGATTATACCCTTGATCACGTTGCATAATTATTTGACGAATTTCAATTGAAAACCAGGGCTGTGATGAGCTTTTGATGGTTTTTGTGCCTGGTTATCTGCAGATGGCATTAAATAAATTTGTTCCCATGATGTGGCAATTATGCTCTGTTCAAGATTAACTCTGTCTATATTGGCAAAGTCTCTATATTGAAATGTGGTACCTGGTGCTTGGTTATGTACCCGAAAGTCATAAGTAAGAAAAATTAACTCATGCTTAGAGAAAGCTGGAGCAGAAAGCTGATCATAAAAAAGAGCGCTATCAGTACGACTAACGAAAAAAACATCAAGTAAAGTACTTATAGTACTAACGTTATAAGTGGGATTGGTAATATTTACTGGATGTAGGTCGAAAAATTTCATCCCTTCAGCAAGATGCCTCTCAACCAAAAGATTACCGTTTAAGTCACCACATATAATTATATTTTTAGAACCTACTGATATGGACTCCATTAAAGCGTAGAAGGGTGTTAAGTCTACATCATTATTAGGTCTGTAAACAGTGCCCAGCAGCAAAAAATTGTTATCACATAATATATTAACGAATACATAGTCAATAAGAGAGTCAGAAGAAGAGAAAAGGGTCTTTCTACAACTTAAGCCATCTCTTACATATACTGCTACACCGCCACCACGATCATTTCTATCACCCCTAAAGAGTCTGTATCCACTCAACTTATAAATTCCATTATCAATGTTTGGCTTAAACCAACTTTCTGAAATACATATTACATCTACCCTTGATTTTTCGAAAACATAACTAAACTCTTCGATTTTAGGAAACAAACTTTGTGCGTTTATGTGGGCTACGTTAAATCCTTCTCTACGAGAACAGAAAACATTTAACATAGTTTTTAGCATTTCTTTACTGCCATTGTTAATGTCTGTGGAATTCATTATATACCCATTAGAATGCATTTGAGTGAGACATAATCTTTACAACAAGAACACCAGCGACATACATACAGAGAAATCAGCGTATAATAATACATACAATTTAACTTTTCATAGCATACGTTTAGGATACCTACATACAAAATGAGCATTGTATTTTAATTTGAATGAAAGAAGATTTAAGCTTTTGGTTGTGATGATGCTTCTTGATGTCTCCCGGCGATGGTGTTAACGTTTTCTTCGTTCTCTATCATTATGCTGTTCCCTTTTGCAGTTTCTTTCATGAAAACAGAACCAGATCGTGTATAAACAGAAAACAGCTGTTTGTGGCGCTTCATTTGAGTTGCTTTATGAAGAAGAGAGCGATTTTCACAGTTAGGCTCTCGTGCATAAAAATGTTTTTGTTGGAGTCTATGCCAGCATCATGCAGACACAGCTGTTTTTGTTTATTTTGCAGTGGTGAGCAATAGATTTAAGCAGCTCGTTTTTTTCTTTGGGGTAGCGAATCTTGAGCACAATGGGAGAATCACTTGCCTTATTCCTCTGACGAGAACGAAAAATAGCATCTAATTCAGGGGACGCACATTTTATTGTTTGGCAGAGTCGACCAAGGATGGTTTTAAGATCTTCCTGTGGTAGTTGTGGGATACCAAAAAGAATAGCATCAGCTGCAAGTGTTTTCCTCTCATATGCGTCACATCTTCTCTGCAGCTCAGCAACTTCTCCCTTGAGCATATGGGATTCCCCCCTCTCATCAGCATCAAATCTGCTCTGAATATGAGCATAGTTCGTTTCGATAACTGAAACTCTCGACTGCAATTCGTGTAGCGATCTATCGGCTTGCTTCGTATATGTTGCGAAGTTTTGTTCGATTATCTGGATGAGTTCATCAGTGAGTTTCCCCAAACGGCTCTCTAGTTCAGCGGATGTTACGGCTTGCGGGTTTCTTTTCACCGTGGCAGAGGTGGTAGGAGATTTCTGTGTCGGTGTTGGCAGTGACTCTTTGGCGAGAGATGTGGATCGTGTTTTCCCAGCCATTGCACTCTTGGTTATATGAGAGAGATGGATATACGGGACACGAGTGGAAAATCTTCGAATGGGCCAACACAAAGGCTCGGATATATGTACTTTATTTTTTATTTTATTTTTGTTTTAGATTAGATCGCGTTTATATATGTAAATGAAAATATTAGTTTTGCTGGTAGGATATGCGGCGAACAAGTACACTTCGAAAGACTTTTGTTACCGTACTCAAAGAATTTTACTATTTACGAATAAACGGAAAACTTAATACTTAAGCCAGAAGAGATTTTCGACACGTCTATTCACTACGAGACATTTCACCTTCGTCCAGGAGTATTGAAATAATATAAGTAAATATATTGGTTTACTCAAAGCCTATGTATAGTCATATGCATGTCTTAGTTAGTAATTTGTATTAAAGGTCAAGCTGACACCAGTGAATTGGGTCATTCTTGTTTAATCCGCCATCCTGTAAACATATATAAAATTACTACTAGCTACTCGCGTTTTATTTGTATTTTGCAACAGGTTATGGGCCCAGAAGAACTTAAATAATTTAAAAGGTTTGGAATACGCGCCAAAGAAGAAGTAGTTTGTTTTTTTGTTATAACGGAGCGGGAAAAGCGTTAAGTACAGTCTGTCGAAATTTTTTTTACAAATCATGTACCTTTCGAGTGTGATCAAGTAAATAGAAAAATTCCGTAGAACAAAACCGTGTCACACAAAAGAGTCGTTTGAGATGGAGAATTCTGATTTAGTCAAAATTGAAAAATTGCTTAATGCAAGCCAATGGACTGTTTGGAAATTTCAGATTCGGGTAATCCTAAACGCTAGCGAGCTATTCGATATAGTTAATGGAAAAACGCCAATACCGGCGGAAGCTGACAAGGCCGTACTGTGGACTAAAAGTGACTATAAAGCTCAAAAGATTATTGCAACGTCCGTTGGGTCACAATCTCTTCTACACATCATGAACTGTGATACATCCCATAAAATGTGCAGTAAGTTATGTTCCGTATATGAACAAAAATCTTCGTCAAGCATTCATTTGCTGCAGCAAAAATTTTACAGCATGAATATGAGTGCAGATGAAACCATGGCATGTTATATATCAAAGCTGGAGGAGTTGAGGCAACAACTAAAAGATCTCGAGGAGCCGATTTCGGATTCGATGATGGTTACTAAAATTCTCGTGACTTTACCCGCTGAATATAATCACTTTTATAGCGCATGGGGATCCACGGTGGTAAAGGAGCGGACGTTGGATGTATTAATGTCAAGGTTGATGGTTGAAGAAAATCGCTTGATGATGCAAGAAGAAGAGTCGGCAGGAGAGGCATTGCTTGCACGGAGGGGTAGAAAGCCCACAACCTATGTAAAAACCAAAAAGCCTGGAAAATGTTTTTCTTGTGGAGATAAAGGACACTGGAAGAAAGACTGCAATAAAAAAGGTAAGAACAAGCCAGCTCGTGGAACACACACAAAGAAAGTGATACTCTTATTGTAGAAGCAATGCTATCAGTACATAATAGTAGTGAGTGGTATTTTGATACTGGTGCTAGCGACCACATGACAAACAGGCGAGAGTGGTTTGTAACTTTTCAACAATTTAAATCACCAATACAAGTGCGGGTTGGGAGTGGAGAGATAATTGATGCTGTTGGAAAAGGGATCATCAATGTAAAGGTATTTAACGGAAGACAGTGGGACAACAAGCATGGGACAAATGATGTCTTATATGTTCCTAAAATTCACCTCAACTTGTATTCCGGTATCAAAGCAATGGATAAAGGTTATGTATTTCAATGCAACAGTAAAATCTGTAAGCTCACAAAGAATGGTAATGTTGTTGTAGTGGGAGTGCGTGAAAATAAGCTTTTTCGCATGATGTTAATGGTTGGTGATAATGAGGGAGAGCACACAATGGTTAAAGAAAATCATATTGCTTCGTTTTCATCGGTAAATAAAAATTCATTAAGAATTTGGCATGAACGAATGGGACATCAAAGTACAGCTCAAGTAAAGAAGATTTTGTCTATTATGAGCATAAAATATGAAGGTGAACAAAATTTATGGGAAACAACATCGATCTAGTTTTAAAAACAGTGAATCGCAAACGTCAAAGTGTGGCGAACTTATACATATGGATGTCTGTGGACCCATGGAGGTAAAATCAGTTGGCGGGGCAAGGTACTTTTTGTTATTCAAAGATGACTTTTCTCATCTACGATTTGTTAATGTTTTAAAACATAAATCTGAGGTACCTGGTTGCATTTTACGGGTGATAAAACAAATATTTAAAAGCGGACATGTAGTAAAATCGTTCCGAAGTGATCACGGGACGGAGTTTATAAACAAAAAAGTCCAGCAAATTTTCGCGAAAGAAAAACGTTTTTGGGCTGAAACTGTAAGCACTGCAGTGTATATATTGAACAGAACAACAGTTCGGTCGCAGGTAAAACACCTCATGAACAGAAACACAGCATTCATCATCTGAGAGTTTTTGGAAGTGAAGTTTATGTGCACATTCCGAAAGAAAAGCGCAAGAAATGGGATGTTAAAAGTGAAAAATGCATTTTCGTTGGTTATTGTGAGGACGTCAAGTGCTATAGAGTGTGGAGTCCCATGAACAGAGAGGTATACATGACCACAGATGTAATATTTAAGGAAAAAGTGCAAAATTCAACAAAGTGTGAAGTAGTCACATCAGACAAGGATTTTGTTAATAAGGACTTAACCGCCTCTAATGAAATACCTAATAAGGAAACCCCGTCGGATGAATATTACAGCAATGCAGAAGAAAATGATGAGACAGAAGGAGGTAAAGAAAAACAAAATTTAAATCCGGAAGCAGAGATGGACAATGCAGAATTTTACGGCGTGCTGGGTTACAATCAACTTCAAATGGAATGATCAGACTCACAGCAGCTCAGACGAAGCGAAAGAAACAAGAAACAGGTGAGATACGCTTATAACTCTCATAAATATCACGCTTTTTGCACAGAAGTAATTGACCCGTTGACGTACGAAGAAGCTGTAACTAGTTTTTGGATTGCTGCAATGAAGGAGGAATATAAATCTTTATCAGAAAATAATACACCCTGAATGACTCGAACTGCAACCAATTTCAGACTGCTATAATTTCCAAACCGTTCATGACAGTGAGCTCAAATTTTGACACATGGCAGATAATTTTATTATTTACAAGACTTTTAAAAGATTTGCGTCTCAGCTGTGTCAACGTAATAGTGTGATTGCGTTTTATTTGGCTGGAACACCACAAGTAGCTATCGTTAGAGCCCTCCAACACCTCAACTTGAATAAATCATTTGTGTCTCGAACCATAGCTCGTTACCGTGATACTGGCAGCGTTGCAAAACGCCATGGAGGTGGTCATAAAAAAACAGCAACATCGGCAGAAATGATTCGGAAAGTCAAGGCTCGAATTGAGCGAAATCCGCGTCGAAGTGGAAGAAAAATGGCTCGTGAGCTCAACTTATCGTTGGAACGGATGCAACACATACTCAAAAATGAGCTTGGGCTCAAGCCATTGAAGTTCCAAAAAGCATACGATCTTACACCGCAACAGAAAAGTTAGAGTCGAAAGAGCGAAGGAGTTGCTTCGTTTGAACGAAAGTGGTGAGTTGCCGAATTTGGATTTTTCCGATGAGTCGCCATTTGTTATCGAGCAATATGTCAACAAACAAAATGACCGAGTTTACTTGCCAGAGAGGTCCTTCGAAAATTTACACCTTCGGAAGGCCACCAGAAAGCAGGCAGCACCGATGGTGATGGTTTGGGCCGCAATAACCGCCGATGGTCGCTCTCCGCTCGTATTTTTGGACCGTGGCGTCAAAATTAATGCAATCAAATGCCGTGAAACTGTCTTAGAGGCAGTATTGAAGCCTTAGGCAAACAATCATTTCGGTCGAAGACCGTGGACATTTCAACAAGACTCGGCACTGTCTCACAAATCGCGCGTCAACCAAGATTGGTTAAAAAATACTATGGAAGCGGAAGGATATGTAAACTTGTAAAAAGCCTGTATGGATTGAAGCAAGCATCAAGATGCTGGAATCAAAGATTTACATCGTTTCTGAAGGACTTTAATTTTCAAGTAAGTCAAGCTGATCCTTGCGTTTTTATTTATAGAAAGGATGGCCAGAAAATGTTTCTCGCTGTATATATGGGTTCATAGCGGCTTCGACCGAAGAGTTTGTGGCGCCTCTAATAGAGCATATAGAACGAGAATTTCAAGTAAATATACTGGAGCCAAACTTCTTCTTGGGAATAGAGATCGAACAGCATGCAGAACAGGGGATACATATTCGACAAAGCGGATATATCTTAAGACTTTGTAGATAGATGGAGATTCAATATGGTTGACTGCAAAGCAGTATCCACACCATATAACAACAGTCGACAATTGACGGAAGGTAGTGCTCAGTCTACGGCATTTCCATTTCGAGAAGTAGTAGGTAGTTTAATGTATTTGGCTACGGGGACCAGACCAGATATTTGTTTCGCTTTGAACTATGTTAGCAGGTTCATGGAAAAACCGGAAAAGCGTCATGTAGAAGCACTGAAGAGGATTCTTCGGTACTTAAAAGGGACACCTAATTATGGTATATTTTTAAAAAAAATGCTCAATGTAAATTTGTTTGCTTATAGCGACGCTGATTTTGCGGGTTGTTTAGACACGGCGAGATCGACAACAGGATATATATTTTTCTTGGGAAACAGTAGTATTAGTTGGTGCTCAAAGAGACAGCGTATGGGAACTCTGTCTACAACTGAGTCAGAGTATATTGCTGCGAGTCAGACTGTACGCCATCTGGTTTGGTTGGATCATCTTTTACACAGCCTGATGCCAGATGTGGGGGAGTTGCATACACTCTGTATAGACAACCAAAGCGCAATTAAGTTAATTAAAAATCCAGAGTTTCATAAAAGATCTAAACATATCGACATAAAGTGCCATTATGTACGTGAAAAATTTTAAGAAAACTTGTTTAAAGTAAAATATGTAAAATCAAAGGAACAAGTAGCTGATATCTTTACAAAGCCTTTACCTAAAATTGTTTTTGAAGAATTTAGAAAGAAAATTTGCATTGATGTTTAATGAAGCTTTTATATATTTTGCCTTTTAATTTAAATACGTATTATAAATTCCTAAATTACATACACTTAGTTACAATTTAGTTATTACAGAATGAGTAAACTACATATAAATGAATTATACAAACAAAAATTTAAAAACGATTAAAGAAAAGTAGGATATGATAACGAAGACTATTAAAAGAACAAAAAAAAATTAAATAAATACTATAAACAAAAATCAGTTGTTTTGACATGACAGAAGATGCTGTAATTCTTTTTTAAACTTGTGTATATCGCTTACTGCTTTTATAGGGTTAGGTAGTGAATTCCAAAGACGGATGGCATTGATAAAGAACTGTCTTTCAGATAGTAAGTAATTATATCTTGGTATAATAAGATAGGTGGATCTATTTGACGCTGGGAATTGTAAATTATTGTAGGTAGGAAGGCTGTGGTGTTCTAAGAATATTGAAGAGAAAGACCAAAATGCGAAATTTAAGATAGTTTTCGAAAGGCATACCTAAAACTTTTACTGAGAGATGTGACACATGATCATATCTTCTTAGCCCATAAATGTATCGAATGGCACTGCTGAAGGCAACTTGTAATTTTCGTGTGCATACTGAATCACAATTTCCATATAATTCAGACCCATGTACAAGGATTAGAATTAAAAGTGATTTTACCAATATGATTCGTGTATCCATTGGTGTAATTGATTGAGCTGTCCACAAGGTTTGCAAAACGCCATAAGCCTTCTCTACGATGGTGTTAACATGGTCGTTCCATGTTAAAAATCTGTTAAATATAACACCCAAATTCTTTGATGTATCCACAAAATCGACGGGGGAATTATTTAAAGTGATTTGCGGGAAACATGACAGATCCAATTTTGTTCTAGATATAACCAGGCATTTGGACTTATTAGGGTTGAGTGTCAGGCCATTTTGCAAAGACCAGTCGAAAATACTATTAAGATCCTGATTAGTTTCAACGCAACAATTTTCAAGGAGACCTAGCGTCCAGCTTCGATAAATTTGGACGTCATCGGCATAAATATGTAGTAAGGAATGTGTGACTAGATCTGGTATCTCATTTATATATAGAGAGAATAAGAGAGGACCCAGAATTGATCCTTGAGGGACCCCTCGAGTTAAACAAAGAAAATGAGATAAGATATTATTAACAAAAACGGCTTGTTTTCTGTTGCTTAAATAGGATGAAATCAATTTAACAGCAGAAGGAGAAAACCCAAAGTAGTATTGTAGTTTTTTACAGAGTAGTGCGTGGTTGACAGTGTCGAATACCTTTGAGAAGTCTAGAAAGTCAAAGTCAAAAAAGTTACTTCATCTTTATCTAAACTAGATCGAATATCTTGAACAGCTTTTACCATAGCAGTAGTACAACTGTGTTTTGCTCGGAAGCCTGATTGCATATGGGTTATCATTTTATTGCGAGAAAGATACTCGTCAAGTTGCCTTTGCATTATTCGCTCGCATACTTTGGAGAGGAATGGTAGGATGGAAATTGGTCGAAATTCGTCCCCGATAGAGTTTTTTGGCAAAGGTATTACTGGACCTAATAGATAAAAAGCTTTTTACTACCTCTGTACTGTCTACACATTCAAAGCTAAATGGTGATTGCACAACAGGCGCATGCCGATTATCTAAATTAAGGTTTAGGTTTGCTGTGGTTAAGCACATTGCCGTCAGTGTTATTTGGACAAGAGAGTTTTTCTTTTCCTATACCCAGATGTCGTAGGTTACTCCACAGCTTTCGACTACCCAGGCTAGATTTTAATCTGCCGGAGAAAAATTGTGCCTTTGCCGCCCTTATTTCTTGAACAACCATATTACGGAAGGACTTGTATCTATGGTGAAATTCAGCTATACGCTATCGCTTCCATCGATTATACCCTTGATCACGTTGCATAATTATTTGACGAATTTCAATTGAAAACCAGGGCTGTGATGAGCTTTTGATGGTTTTTGTGCCTGGTTATCTGCAGATGGCATTAAATAAATTTGTTCCCATGATGTGGCAATTATGCTCTGTTCAAGATTAACTCTGTCTATATTGGCAAAGTCTCTATATTGAAATGTGGTACCTGGTGCTTGGTTATGTACCCGAAAGTCATAAGTAAGAAAAATTAACTCATGCTTAGAGAAAGCTGGAGCAGAAAGCTGATCATAAAAAAGAGCGCTATCAGTACGACTAACGAAAAAAACATCAAGTAAAGTACTTATAGTACTAACGTTATAAGTGGAATTGGTAATATTTACTGGATGTAGGTCGAAAAATTTCATCCCTTCAGCAAGATGCCTCTCAACCAAAAGATTACCGTTTAAGTCACCACATATAATTATATTTTTAGAACCTACTGATATGGACTCCATTAAAGCGTAGAAGGGTGTTAAGTCTACATCATTATTAGGTCTGTAAACAGTGCCCAGCAGCAAAAAATTGTTATCACATAATATATTAACGAATACATAGTCAATAAGAGAGTCAGAAGAAGAGAAAAGGGTCTTTCTACAACTTAAGCCATCTCTTACATATACTGCTACACCGCCACCACGATCATTTCTATCACCCCTAAAGAGTCTGTATCCACTCAACTTATAAATTCCATTATCAATGTTTGGCTTAAACCAACTTTCTGAAATACATATTACATCTACCCTTGATTTTTCGAAAACATAACTAAACTCTTCGATTTTAGGAAACAAACTTTGTGCGTTTATGTGGGCTACGTTAAATCCTTCTCTACGAGAACAGAAAACATTTAACATAGTTTTTAGCATTTCTTTACTGCCATTGTTAATGTCTGTGGAATTCATTATATACCCATTAGAATGCATTTGAGTGAGACATAATCTTTACAACAAGAACACCAGCGACATACATACAGAGAAATCAGCGTATAATAATACATACAATTTAACTTTTCATAGCATACGTTTAGGATACCTACATACAAAATGAGCATTGTATTTTAATTTGAATGAAAGAAGATTTAAGCTTTTGGTTGTGATGATGCTTCTTGATGTCTCCCGGCGATGGTGTTAACGTTTTCTTCGTTCTCTATCATTATGCTGTTCCCTTTTGCAGTTTCTTTCATGAAAACAGAACCAGATCGTGTATAAACAGAAAACAGCTGTTTGTGGCGCTTCATTTGAGTTGCTTTATGAAGAAGAGAGCGATTTTCACAGTTAGGCTCTCGTGCATAAAAATGTTTTTGTTGGAGTCTATGCCAGCATCATGCAGACACAGCTGTTTTTGTTTATTTTGCAGTGGTGAGCAATAGATTTAAGCAGCTCGTTTTTTTCTTTGGGGTAGCGAATCTTGAGCACAATGGGAGAATCACTTGCCTTATTCCTCTGACGAGAACGAAAAATAGCATCTAATTCAGGGGACGCACATTTTATTGTTTGGCAGAGTCGACCAAGGATGGTTTTAAGATCTTCCTGTGGTAGTTGTGGGATACCAAAAAGAATAGCATCAGCTGCAAGTGTTTTCCTCTCATATGCGTCACATCTTCTCTGCAGCTCAGCAACTTCTCCCTTGAGCATATGGGATTCCCCCCTCTCATCAGCATCAAATCTGCTCTGAATATGAGCATAGTTCGTTTCGATAACTGAAACTCTCGACTGCAATTCGTGTAGCGATCTATCGGCTTGCTTCGTATATGTTGCGAAGTTTTGTTCGATTATCTGGATGAGTTCATCAGTGAGTTTCCCCAAACGGCTCTCTAGTTCAGCGGATGTTACGGCTTGCGGGTTTCTTTTCACCGTGGCAGAGGTGGTAGGAGATTTCTGTGTCGGTGTTGGCAGTGACTCTTTGGCGAGAGATGTGGATCGTGTTTTCCCAGCCATTGCACTCTTGGTTATATGAGAGAGATGGATATACGGGACACGAGTGGAAAATCTTCGAATGGGCCAACACAAAGGCTCGGATATATGTACTTTATTTTTTATTTTATTTTTGTTTTAGATTAGATCGCGTTTATATATGTAAATGAAAATATTAGTTTTGCTGGTAGGATATGCGGCGAACAAGTACACTTCGAAAGACTTTTGTTACCGTACTCAAAGAATTTTACTATTTACGAATAAACGGAAAACTTAATACTTAAGCCAGAAGAGATTTTCGACACGTCTATTCACTACGAGACATTTCACCTTCGTCCAGGAGTATTGAAATAATATAAGTAAATATATTGGTTTACTCAAAGCCTATGTATAGTCATATGCATGTCTTAGTTAGTAATTTGTATTAAAGGTCAAGCTGACACCAGTGAATTGGGTCATTCTTGTTTAATCCGCCATCCTGTAAACATATATAAAATTACTACTAGCTACTCGCGTTTTATTTGTATTTTGCAACAGGTTATGGGCCCAGAAGAACTTAAATAATTTAAAAGGTTTGGAATACGCGCCAAAGAAGAAGTAGTTTGTTTTTTTGTTATAACGGAGCGGGAAAAGCGTTAAGTACAGTCTGTCGAAATTTTTTTTACAAATCATGTACCTTTCGAGTGTGATCAAGTAAATAGAAAAATTCCGTAGAACAAAACCGTGTCACGCAAAAGAGTCGTTTGAGATGGAGAATTCTGGTTTAGTCAAAATTGAAAAATTGCTTAATGCAAGCCAATGGACTGTTTGGAAATTTCAGATTCGGGTAATCCTAAACGCTAGCGAGCTATTCGATATAGTTAATGGAAAAACGCCAATACCGGCGGAAGCTGACAAGGCCGTACTGTGGACTAAAAGTGACTATAAAGCTCAAAAGATTATTGCAGCGTCCGTTGGGTCACAACCTCTTCTACACATCATGAACTGTGATACATCCCATAAAATGTGCAGTAAGTTATGTTCCGTATATGAACAAAAATCTTCGTCAAGCATTCATTTGCTGCAGCAAAAATTTTACAGCATGAATATGAGTGCAGATGAAACCATGGCATGTTATATATCAAAGCTGGAGGAGTTGAGGCAACAACTAAAAGATCTCGAGGAGCCGATTTCGGATTCGATGATGGTTACTAAAATTCTCGTGACTTTACCCGCTGAATATAATCACTTTTATAGCGCATGGGGATCCACGGTGGTAAAGGAGCGGACGTTGGATGTATTAATGTCAAGGTTGATGGTTGAAGAAAATCGCTTGATGATGCAAGAAGAAGAGTCGGCAGGAGAGGCATTGCTTGCACGGAGGGGTAGAAAGCCCACAACCTATGTAAAAACCAAAAAGCCTGGAAAATGTTTTTCTTGTGGAGATAAAGGACACTGGAAGAAAGACTGCAATAAAAAAGGTAAGAACAAGCCAGCTCGTGGAACACACACAAAGAAAGTGATACTCTTATTGTAGAAGCAATGCTATCAGTACATAATAGTAGTGAGTGGTATTTTGATACTGGTGCTAGCGACCACATGACAAACAGGCGAGAGTGGTTTGTAACTTTTCAACAATTTAAATCACCAATACAAGTGCGGGTTGGGAGTGGAGAGATAATTGATGCTGTTGGAAAAGGGATCATCAATGTAAAGGTATTTAACGGAAGACAGTGGGACAACAAGCATGGGACAAGTGATGTCTTATATGTTCCTAAAATTCACCTCAACTTGTATTCCGGTATCAAAGCAATGGATAAAGGTTATGTATTTCAATGCAACAGTAAAATCTGCAAGCTCACAAAGAATGGTAATGTTGTTGTAGTGGGAGTGCGTGAAAATAAGCTTTTTCGCATGATGTTAATGGTTGGTGATAATGAGGGAGAGCACACAATGGTTAAAGAAAATCATATTGCTTCGTTTTCATCGGTAAATAAAAATTCATTAAGAATTTGGCATGAACGAATGGGGCATCAAAGTACAGCTCAAGTAAAGAAGATTTTGTCTATTATGAGCATAAAATATGAAGGTGAACAAAATTTATTATGCGAATCATGTATTTATGAGAAACAACATCGATCTAGTTTTAAAAACAGTGAATCGCACACGTCAAAGTGTGGCGAACTTATACATATGGATGTCTGTGGACCCATGGAGGTAAAATCAGTTGGCGGGGCAAGGTACTTATTGTTATTCAAAGATGACTTTTCTCATCTACGATTTGTTAATGTTTTAAAACATAAATCTGAGGTACCTGGTTGCATTTTACGGGTGATAAAAAAAATATCTAAAAACGGACATGTAGTAAAATCGTTCCGAAGTGATCACGGGACGGAGTTTATAAACAAAAAAGTCCCGCAAATTTTCGCGAAAGAAAAACGTTTTTGGGCTGAAACTGTAAGCACTGCAGTGTATATATTGAACAGAACAACAGTTCGGTCGCAGATAAAACACCTCATGAACTGTGATATCAACAGAAACACAGTATTCATCATCTGAGAGGTTTGGAAGTGAAGTTTATGTGCACATTCCGAAAGAAAAGCGCAAGAAATGGGATGTTAAAAGTGAAAAATGCATTTTTGTTGGTTATTGTGAGGACGTCAAGGGCTATAGAGTGTGGAGTCCCTTAAGCAGAAAGGTATACATGACCAGAAATGTAATATTTAAGGAAAAAGTGCAAAATTCAACAAAGTGTGAAGTAGTCACATCAGACAAGGATTTTGTTAATAAGGACTTAACCGCCTCTAATGGAATACCTAAGAAGGAAACCCCGTCGGATTAATATTACAGCAGTACAGAAGGAGGTAAAGAAAAACAAAATTTAAATCCGGAAGCAGAGATGGACAATGCAGAATTTTACGGCGTTCTGGGTTACAATCAACTTCAGTTTTCAACAGTTACTCAAACCAGTTAAACGTGTTTTTCTGGTTCTCCCTGTTCACCTGTTTAGTTTTCAATTCTAAATTTCGTTAAATTGCATTTTCCGGTTAATAACCCCCAGTGCTCGAATTCATAATATTTTTTTTTGTCTACTGGCGGATTTCAGTGCAAATAAAAGCCCCTATCTACAAAAAAAAAAAAAACTATAATAAAAAAAAATAACTCGACCTATATTTATACCCTCACTGACCTACGCAACCAATTTAAATATGTCTTGCGGAATTGCCAATTGTGTAATCGATGACAACAATGCTGACTGGGTAGCTTGCAAGGGCATTTGTGGGAACTCCTTTCATGCCGTTTGTGTCGGGTTAAACAAAAGAAGCACGGTGTTTATTAAAGAATTTTCCGATATCCTACTTTTCTTCTATGATGAGTGTAAGAGTATCTCACTTTCGCACGTGCTTTTGGCAATAAAATGCCTAAGTGATTCAGATGACTCCTACCAAGACGCACTCGCCAAAAAGATTACGGATAAAATTCCGGTCATTGAAAGCAGTGTTAAAAGTGTTGAAGAGTAACGTAACTCAGTGCAGAACTCAGCCGATCTAATAAAATCCAAAGTAAAGCACATGGATAAAAAAATTGCGGGTCTAATCGAGTTAGACTCCGGGAGATCCAGGAATGAAGAAACTCCCTTACGTCACCTGGATAAAGTGTTGAGTGACATTAAAGCTATGTGTTCTGCGCAGGTTATTTCCAACCAAAAAACCTGCGAGTTGATAAACTCCCTGCGTGACGACATAGACATTCATTTTCAGTCCTCCTCACACAAACAACTCTCTGCTAAACACTGTGATCCCATGCTCGAAGTTATTTTCGATAAAGTGAACGATGTCGGTGACGAACTTACTACGACTCGATCCCTCGTATGCGATATTGAACATCACATCGCAACAATAAACAGCAAAATCGTTGGTACACCAAACTTCCCGCAGCCTTACCAGAATGTTCCCTATAATACATCGGTCATGGCTGAATTAATGGAACCTGAAGTGGATTCACGCTCACCCCCACACATGAGTCATCTGCGGACTGCTCAACCCACTGATTCCTGTGAAGTTTCATCCAACTCTACAACAGAGAACACTTCTGTGTCAGCTCCTCCAATCGCTGCCCTACGGAAGCTTATCAACCATTTTAATTCAACTTGGACACCTTCCGAATGGCAACGTAGACTTGATAAGCTTGCTTCGAAGAATCAATTGGTCACCACGCTTCTTATCAAAGGCGCCCCCCCAAATGCTGATGTTGATTGGATCACAAATTTCTTCGAAAAGGAAAATGGCATTACCATTAGCCATTGCAATTTGCTTCCTACATCTCGCCACAGAAGCAAGCGCAGCTTCAAGCTCAATCTTCCAGCCAAATACGAATGGTTATTCCATAATCCAGCCAGCAACAATTTCAATATTGGAAAGATGCGTGTCTCCAAATGGTTGGAAAATACGACCAACAAGCAGGATAAAATCAAGCAGTCCGTCACACTTACACCAACAAATAAGTTAGCAAGTAAATCCAATTTGCCAAGACCCACCTCCTCATCCCACAACAAATCCAGCTCCAATTGGAGTTTTAAAACTAAAATTTTTCCTAATTTTAAGCCTCCCACCCATACTCCAACCCCCCGTATTCCACCCCAAATCAAGCCCCAACGTCAACGTGTCTCTTTCGACTTAACCCCTACAGCTCAAACTCCTAAAACTCAAACTCCCACCACTCAAACTCCCACCACTCAACCCCTAACACACACGCCTTTCCCTAATTCCGACCTCAGAACTGGAGCTAAGTATTCTAATGTCATCAGTTCTCACATTTTAAACCCTACGCCAAACCCATTAACCACTCCCTCTTTTATTGACCCCCTTTCGCCACCCACTGTTATATTAACGCACCAAACTAGAGATACCACTGAAAGTCGGTAAGCGCTCTCTAGGCTTAGAGATAAAAAGATTTATGAGAATATACGTCTTTATCTCGCTTATCTGCACGATAAATCCGACTCGGTGTGCTACGAGGGTAAAAAAAAACTAGCGTCATGGTTTCTATCCAGCAGGAAGGCCTCCCAACCGACGTTACCAGTCTCAGGAAACTTTATACAAAGTATCACGAGATTTTCAATACGCCCTCCCAAAAAGTTGCAGACGACCTTGCCGCTCTTCGCCACTATGTACACTCTAAAAGAGTCTCACATCTCCAACGCAGTCGACTTGACCACGATAAATTTTTTCGACCCTAAAAAGTCATGCAAAAACCTCCCTCTCACCTTCTATTACCAGAACGTAAGAGGACTCCGTTCTAAAACCCACGCTGTTTTCCGCCAATCTCATGCTCTCCCATTTGATATCTATGCTCTGACCGAAACTAATCTTATCCCCAACATAAAAAGCCAGGAGTTATTCCCTCCTTCTTTTAATGTTTTTCGGGATGATGATCGCGCACCCCCCTTGATTGAATCCCCTTGTCGAGGTGTCCTACTGGCTATTCACAACAGCTTGGACTCCTCTCTCGTTGCAACATCATCCTCTCCTAAGCTCGACTTTGTGTCGGTTAAAATAACCCTCACTCGTAGATGCTTGTACGTTATGTTACATTCTTCCGGCGCAACCTATCGAATCCTACCAACTTGCTATTGCAGCAATTGACAATTTGATCGACTTATCAGAATCGCTTGATGATATCATTATCTTCGGCGATTTTAATCTGCCTCAGCTGAAGTGGACTCCATCTGAAGACCTATCTTTTTTCATCACTTCCAATCCCATTTCTACTAAGGAATGCCTATTCTTAGATCGGCTAACAGACTCTAGTCTATGCCAAGTCAGTGGCGTTTCCAACTATATGGAAAGGCAATTAGACCTAATCTTCACAACTGATCCCATAAACTTCTCAGTATCGGGTTGTCTCCTATCTCTTTCAACTATTGATAACTTTCATCCTCCACTTCTTCTCTCATTTTACCACAACTCTCCCCTTCAGTCGCCTCCCCCCGTAGTACTATTTTCTTACAATTTTCACAAAGCTAATTTCCGTAAAATTAATACCTATCTAAGCAGTGCTTCTTTTGAGTTTACCAATCTATCTCTGGTTGATGCCCTCTCCATTTTTTACAGAGAAATAATCAAATCCATCTCCCTTTATGTGCCTTACTCCCGCCAGAAAACTTCTTCTACATCCCCTCCTTGGTATAATCGTAAACTTCGCTCTCTACGAAACAAAAGAAACAAGTTATGGGCGGTATTTCTTCGCACCCACTCTTCATCTGACTATTCAAAATATTTAGGTATATATCTTCATTTCATTGAACTCCATGAGTCTCTCTATCAACGCAACCTCAATAGTGCTCAAACCAATCTCATAAATGACCCCAAGTCCTTTTTCCAATTTGTCAATTGCAAAAGTAAGACTGATGGTTATCCTTCCTCCCTCGCTTTCGAAACCAAAACTTCATGTGATCCTCCTACCATCGCCAACTTTTTTGCTACATTTTTCAAGCAATCATTTGCCAACAACTCCTTCGTACCAGATCCCTCTTACTTCAATGATCTACCAAATTTCTCTATTGGTCCCTTTCTCACTCAAAATTTTGGTCCTGCAGTTATTGAAGAAAAGTTACAAAATCTTAAGGATGAATTTGTACCTGGCCCAGACGGACTCCCCGCCATGTTTCTTAAGAAATGCTCTTCCAACCTGTCTCTACCCCTTTCCTACCTTTTTCGTCTATCGCTTACACAGGGTGAATTTCCCCAGATTTGGAAGACCTCTTTTATAATCCCGATACACAAAAAGGGATCTAAGCATGAAGTTACCAATTATCGTCCCATTGCTAAACTCTCTCATATACCCAAACTCTTTGAAAGCGTTTTATACGAAGCGTTAAGCTTCAAATGCAAGCCTATTATTTCGCCCCGACAACATGGTTTTCTAAAAGATAGATCAACTACCACAAATCTGGTTGAATTCGTGTCTTTTGCTCCCTCAGCCTTAGAAAATGGCAAAGAAATCGATGTTATCGCAACTGATTTCACTAAAGCATTTGATAAGATATCTCATAAATTGATCCTTTTCAAATTGTCTGCTCTCGGCTTTGAGCCTCTCTTTTTAAAATGGATTTCTTCTTACCTGGTAAACCGATATTATAGTGTTCGGTTTAGATCCGCCCTTTCTGTTCCATTCCTGGCCTCATCTGGAGTTCCACAAGGCAGTCATCTTGGCCCTCTTCTCTTCATTCTTACTATCAACGATGTTGAGAGTGTCATTAAGCACTCCTCCCTCTCCCTTTACGCTGACGACACAAAATTTTTTAAATCTATTTCCTCTCCCCAGGACTCTGCCCTTCTTCAAGAAGACCTTGATCGGTTTTCAATCTGGTGCCTCAAAAACTGCCTAGAACTTAATATAGCCAAATGTCAATTTATAACCTCCTCACGTAAATGAAACCCGTCTCCTCCCCGACTTTATTTTCTCCATGGTCAACCAATTCCCCTGGTTCAGTCTTTTCAAGACCTTGGCATATTATTCGACAGTGAACTTAATTTCCGTTCGCATATCGATAACTCAAAGCTAACTCATCACTTGGCTTTATTAAACGATGGTCCAAGGAATTTTAAAACCCGTATGTAACCAGATCTCTCTATGTTACCTTTGTTCGCCCCCTGCTTGAGTATGCCAGTCAAGCTTGGTCCCCGGGTTCATGTTTTCCGAATCGAGGGTATTCAACGTCGATTCCTCCGATTCGCTCTCCGTGGTCTGCCGTTTAACGACCCTTTAATCTTACCTCCCTATCAGGACCGCCTCAAACTTCTACATATGAATTCCTTAGAAGAACGTAGGAATACTTTTGACATTTTTTTCATTCATCGACTTCTCTCAGGTTCCATCAACTGTGCACCCATTTTGAACTCCATTTCCTTCAATACCAACCCCCGCAATCTACGTTGTCCACGACTTTTCTATCTACCGGTCCACCGCACCTCTTATGGCTCCAACGAACCAATCTCCCGAATGCGCCGAAAGGTCAACGCAAACCTCTCCCTTTTTGATTTCCACCGGAGCACTCCTCGTTCTGTTAGTCTTTAGTCCCAGTTTTTAAGTTAGATTAAGCTTGTATTAAGCCAATAAATGGGGGCCTCAGCCCCCACCAAAATTAAAACAAATGGAATCACCAGACTCACAGCAGCTCAGACGAAGCGAAAGAAACAGGTGAGATACGCTTATAACTCTCATAACTATCACCCTTTTTGCACAGAAGTAATTGACCCGTTGACGTACGAAGAAGCTGTAACTAGAAGCGATAAAAGTTTTTGGATTGCTGCAATGAAGGAGGAATATAAATCTTTATCAGAAAATAATACATGGGAGCTGGTGAATTAGCCAGAAAATCAAAAGATTATTGGATGTCGTTGGGTGTACAAAACGAAGTACAAGGCGGACGGAACCGTTAAAAGACGTAAAGCCAGTTGCACGTGGCTTTGACCAAAAGCTAGGAGAAGATTTTCGAGAAACCTTCAGTCCAGTTGTGAGGTTTGATTCCTTGAGAATGATATTAGCGATAGCAGCAGCAGAAAGCGTATACTTAAAGCAGTTCGACATTAAGACTGCTTTTTTATATGGAGAACTGAAAGAAAAAGTGTTCATGGAACAACCGAAGGGTTTCGACTATGGAAGCGGAAGGATATGTAAACTTGTAAAAAGCCTGTATGGATTGAAGCAAGCATCAAGATGCTGGAATCAAAGATTTACATCGTTTCTGAAGGACTTTGATTTTCAAGTAAGTCAAGCTGATCCTTGCGTTTTTATTTATAGAAAGGATTTCCAGAAAATGTTTCTCGCTGTATATATTGATGATGGGTTCATATCGGCTTCGAGCGAAGAGCTTGTGGCGCCTCTAATAGTGTATAAAAAACGAGAATTTCAAGTAAATATACTGGAGCCAAACTTCTTCTTGGGAATAGAGATCGAACAGCGTGCAGAACAGGCGATACATATTCGACAAAGCGGATATATCTACAAAGTCTTACGGAGATTCAATATGGCTGACTGTAAAGCAGTATCCACACCATATAACAACAGTCAACAATTGACGGAAGGCAGTGCTCAGTCTACAGCATTTCCATTCCGAGAAGTAGTAGGTAGTTTATTGTATTTGGCTACGGGGATCAGGCCAGATATTTGTTTCGCTTTGAACTATGTGAGCAAGTTTATGGAAAAACCGGAAAAGCGTCATCCTCACTGAAGAGGATTCTTCGGTACTTAAAAGGGACACCTAATTATGGTATACTTTTTAAAAAAATGCTCAATGTAAATTTGTTTGCTTATAGCGACGCTGATTTTGCGGGTTGTTTAAACACGCATATCATTCAAATTAATGTTTCAGAAGCTCTAGGAACCAAAGTTCAAGTTAAACTGGAATGATCCCTTGCCATCAACGGTAGCTGAAAGGTGGACTCAATACAGAAATGAACTATCTAATTTTGGAAAAATCCGGGTTACTAGGAATGTGTTTCGTGCTCGAGCAGTATCGAGCTACACGGTTTTTCGGATGCATCGTCGGTAGCCTACTCTGCTGTTATCTATTCTCGCAGTAAACTTGAACCAGGTTCATTTGAGAAATACCATAATCACAGCAAAAACGAAGGTAGCTCCCCTGAAACTCTTGTCGATCCCACGTCTTGAGTTGTGCGGGGCTCTACTTCTTTCTCGTTTAATAACTCGCGTCAAATCATCAATGAACTTCAATATTGGAAAAACGTTTGCCTGCACAGATTCAGAGGTAGTCTTGCATTGCCTATCTTCACCTGCTTGTCGATGGGCTTTTTTCGTAGCTAATCGTTGCGCTGAAATTTTAGAGCCAGTTCCTCGTACTTCTTGGCATCATATCTCCTCCGAGGCAAACCCAGCGGATTGTGCTTCGCGCGGTATATTGCCAACAGAAATCGTTGAACATAAGCTTTGGTGGACGGGCCTAAATTGGTTACCCCTTGATATAGAACATTGGCCAAAATCTAAGTTCAACCCTAAAGTGATTCTAGAATGCGAAACAGTTGCATGCGAAGAAAAACCACATTCAAAACATGCTCGTTTTACTACCTACAATAGTGATTGATTTCCTCCATTATTCGAAAAATTATCCTCGTAGCATCGGTTACAAAGAACTATCGTTTATTGTTGTCGCTTTATTTTCAATTGCCGGTCTAATAAATGTAATCGGTGCGTTTTATATCTTAGCCCGGAGGAATTGCAGCACGCATGGACATTTATTCTTAAGCATATCCAAGAAAATTCTTTTGGGAAGGATATTAAACACCTCATTAAGCATCGACAGCTTCCGGACAAATCAAAACATGCAAATATATCATATAATATCAAGCATCCAATAGTTTTCCCATGTGATACTAACATTTCTTATCTTATAAATGGGTATCCTTACCCATTTAAATAATCTTCACACAGGGGTGTCTGAGACGTTCGCAATAGTCCGTCAACGATACTGGATACTTTGTAGTCCCAATCTCATCCGCAAAGTTGTATATCAATGTAAGATATATTTCATTCATGGTTGATGGGAGAGTTACCAGCTGAAAGAATCCATCCAACGCGTCCATTCATCAACTCTGGCGTGGACTATGCTGGTCCGTTGATAATATGCATGTCTCGTGGACGTAATCCAAAGCTCACAAAGGCATACGTTGCACTTTTCATGTGTACGTCTACAAAATCCGTGCACTTGGAGGCGGTGACGAACCTTATAACTGATGCATGCCACGCTGCTCTTCGAAGGTTTATGTCATGACGGGGAAGATGTGCCAATATTTATAGGAACAAAGCGTGGTCTTACCCAGTTGCACAAACCCCATAATATCATCCACACTAGCCCGAGAGGACATCGCCTGGCACTTTATTCCACATCTGCCCAACTTTTTGGTGGGTTGTGGAAGGCTGCAGTAAGGTCCATGAAATTCCATTTGCGACGAGTTATTGGAGCAACCATTCTAACATTTGAGGAGCTTTCCACAGTACTAAGTCAAATCGAAGTTGTATTAAATCTCATCCTTTATGTTGCCTCTCTGATGATAATTTGAACCCACCAACACCGGCTCATTTTCTTATAGGTAAACCTCTTACAGCCATACCAGAGCCAAATTTCGAAACCGTTCCACTTCACCGTTTGATGCATTGGAGGCATCTATAAAGTATGGTACAAGGAGTCTGGAGGCGCTGGCACATGGCATACCAAGAACGTAAGAAATGGCAACAACCCAAGACAAATCTTTCTGCTGCTGACTTGGTTGTAATAAAGGAACCCAATCTACCTGCCATGCAATGGGTTCTTGGAAGAATAATCTCTGTGATATCGGGAGCAAATGGAAAAGTTCAAGTAGCAACAGTAAAACCTGCACGGGGTACATCACTCGAGATATAACAAAGTTAGCACTACTTCCTACGTCCAGAATGTTCCGGACTCACATCACTAATTTTCGTTGTTTATTTGATTACATTCATTTCATTTATCCACTTTATGTAAATTTATTTGCTTAACTTCAATAACTTATTTTTTCTTTAATTGCAAGACTTTTGTAATATTGTAAGTAAACAGGTAGGAAGATACAATCGGTATTCAAATTATAAGTTAATTAAATAAATTGAACAAATCGCGTGCGTTCGCTCTTCTTTTTTTCCCCCATTTTTTTTCTTCGTTTAATCTTCGAAAGTATTTAAAACTGTTTCCATCCGGCTCGAAGGACCAAAAAGTGTTGGGAGATTTATGAAAACGAAGTCCGAAATGGATACAAATATCAAATTCGCTTTTATTTGGATTCAACTTAAATTTATTACAATGATAAATTGAAGATAACAAACAAAATAGTACCACTTGGTAGAGAGGCAATCCGAGAGAAAGAAAAAAAGAGAAAGAAAAGCCAAAGGCCAAAAAAAAATGATAATTAGTGTCAGAGATGTTAAAAAAACTCAACTTTTCCAGATATGTTGCAACAAAAACAAAAGAAAAAATTATAAAAACTATATTACTCGTATACCAGTAATTAAATTAAGATTTTGGAGGTCTATATTAAAATTAAATATAAATATGAAGGGTACAGGGGAAGAACGGCATTAGTCCATTCCGACCAGTTTTGAGAAAAATCTAATTTAAATTATCCCTACTCCTACATGATTCAGGTACCAGATAAAAATATTCAAAAACAATTATGTGACTGGGTTATGTATTTATTAAAACGTAGAAAAGGGAAAGTAATTTTTAAAAAAAAATTACTTGAAAATCGAAATCATGCCCACAGTCAATTAGTTGGAATGGAAGAGGTTTTATTCTACAGTTTTTAAATTCTTCCCTCCAGTCATCTGGAGTCTCTGTATATGTCTTTTGGTTAATCAAACTCATGTTGCGATCGCATTCGAGAAAGGAATGCCCCCGGATCGGAAATATCACTTTCACCAAGCCTAATCGTTTTTCTTCCATAACCATGTAATGTAAATATAGTATAATCGTGAAATTCTTATTTTGTCCGGCACACGAGTGAAAAAAAAATTGCAAGATCCCTCACTTCCTCTGGGAAAAGGGAACGAAAAAAATGGTGCATCATGGAACAAACCTCGTCAGCTCCTTTTTTTAGCTACTGATTCATCGTAGGTATAGAATATGGATTGTGAATTCGATAGAACATAGATATGGAAACTGATGAAATTGAGTTGAAGTTTATAATAAACATTATTTGTAGTGATGTTCCGTGTGGGAAGGTTTTTTTGGTAGTCCATTATGATGGCTTCCATGGTCTTGTATTTCAAAGAGCGTTTGCGATAACACCTCTTGAGCTGACTCTCACTCCCACTCACTCTTCTTGAGGTGAAGCTCTTTTGGTTGCATTTCAATGTGTACTTGTTCAAGTGTTATCTTTCTGCCATCTTCATCCAAACATGATTTTGACATCTCGACTAAAGATGACAGTTTAGCCTTAAAAGTATCACAGGTGCTGCAGGTATCTTTCTGTGGATATCCGAAGAATATGTTGAAATTATTTTGAAATATGCAACGGAATGATTCATAAGTCATTTCATAATCGGGATTCTGCTCAACGTACATTTTATGTAATTTAGAATTATTTGATGAGTCAGGTATTTACAGTTTCCTTGAGTCTTTCAACTGATAGTGTGATTTACGACCCCTTAGATATTTTTATAAAATTGAACGCCTTCTGATTTTTATCATCTGTAAGTTTATGAGGTCGTACACCATGTTTTCCACGACCGTTGATAGGGGATTTCGGTTCTTTAACGAGAGACTTTAAGCTCATGGGTCGTAGCTCGCATCACTTTCATGACATCTTTAACCCACCTGTGATTTTTTCATCTCTCTGCTCGACGGGCCCAATTCTTCTTCACTAAGATGTAAACACTCACTGCTCATGTCCAATGCACGAAACTACAATAATTACAAAAATACCAAAAACAATAACACAAAATGCAGCACGGCAAGGTATGATCACGATTGCTAAGAAAACAACTGTTATCAGTAATAATGTTGCGTGATGTTATGGTGGTAAATGGCGGACGCCATTCTACTTCATAGCGATCGGACTGAAGCCACTTTTAATCAGTGTAATGAACCTTCTTAGTGTGTTTCGACTAAGAAGAAGATGGCCATTATTACCATTTTGCAGATTCCGTATCTGAAAGTACTAGTAAACTACTACTTGAAGTCACCCCAAGCTGATTTTCAGTAAAAAGTAGACTGAAGCCGTTTTTCTCCTGTACCCTTCATATATATACCTATGTATATATATCCGCATACATATGTACTATATATGTGTACATATAAAAAAAGAAAATCGTGAACTATCATTATATCTGCATATAAATACATTCAAATATATCATATACACTTATCAAGTGAAATGAGTTAAGATATGGAAATTATTTTGAAATATTGAAGCGTGAAGCGAAATCTTCTTCACAAGCTTTGCCATCATGTTTTGCGAATGGAGCCTCCTCGATTTCCCAAAATCTTCGTATTTGTTGGTCAAGATTAACCACTTGGAAGAAGCTATTTACTTCCTTGGGACTCTCTGCTAGTAGTCTGCCGACTACTATCCAATCAAGCTCTGTCTTTTGAGCAACTGGTAAAGTCATCTCTTCGTGTTTAGATATGTGGGGGAACACGATTTCGGAATAGACATCGCTACCAAAGAGAAAATCTATTTTCCCTGGTCTTTAGAAGAAGGGATCTGCTAGTTTTAAACCCCTAAGGTGGTTCCATTTGTCGACAGTTAACTGGTGGAAAAAGGCCAGTGAGGGACTTGAAAAGGAATTGTGTGAGTTGTGGTTAGATGTGTGAGTTATGGATTGTGAATATGAATTTGTGTTTGTATGAGAATCACTGTTGTGTTGTGTTGAGTTATGATGGTGGAGCAGGGAATGATAAGTCTGCTGGAAAAAATAACAGTGGATCCCACGAGGGTAATGAGATGTCGAGTGGCTGTACGCGAGACAATTTTCGCAAGCCCCTATCTTTCTTACACTACCTAGCCGTGCACCTATATTCATTTTAAGAAACATTTACATTTTCGTAGAGAATGTTGTCTCCTGTCACACACCTCGCAGCCCAATTCATCGCTGTTCTTCGAACTTAAGAGAAGAAACTTTGGTTTAGTCGGCCCTTGACTTTTCTGAATGTTATGCCAACTTCCTACCTATTGAACCCTTTAACCTTACCGATCTACGACCTCTAAGGTACGGAATCTAGCTTTAAAAACTCAGAAAACTCCTTAAAAGTAGGCAAATCTCTCGCGTTTTTGACGATCCTAATTTTTTTCCCACAGTTGCTGAGTGATTGCGGGAAGTTTCTGCAAAATACAAGAAATTAGGACGGAATCCGAGTGTTCAACAAGTAGCTCTAGATTTCCGAAAACTCGGCGACGTTCAGTAGATGTATCCATAAGATTTCTTAGTCATGCTGCGCTCTCGTTTTGCAAGACAGCTTGCCCAAAAAATAATTTAAATTCCGAGCTAATAAGAATTCGTTTATGATCATATCGAGAGGTTAAAATCTCCCAGGCCTTCTCATAGTTCGCGCTATCTATTGAGAAATGCTGCAAAAGACGATCTGCTTCGTTGGCCAAACTGGATTTAAGGTAGTGCATTTTTTCAATTTCATAAAGCTGCTTATTATTTGAATGAGTGATGAAAATAGGTCATGGAAAGACTTCTGGCTTTCGTAATTTACCGAAAACGTAGGTAAGTTTAATTTTGGTAAGCGTATAATATTTTTATCTGATGCTACATTTGTTTTCACAGAACTTAACGAAGCTCCTGTTGGTTTTTTGGTTTTGTCCATGTTGTCTAGCAGATCCGTACGGTATTCAATATACATTTCCTTGATGTTTTGGAATAATTATTGAATCTCTTCTTCTGTTGCGGAATCCTTTGTTTGAACAGTTGAAGCACTGGCAATGTTGCATCCTGAACTACCTTTGTAGTTCTCTTCTAGGATGGACAGCCTTGTGTTTAGGTAATTCTACGACCTATTCTTCACCGAACGTTTCGCAAGATTTTCTTTATCTTCCGTTATCTATTGTAACAGATTTTGGAATCTGAGAGCTAAGAACCGTATTCCGTTGTCCTGAAAGTATACCAGGCTGTTCTTGTAATGACGGATCCCTTGGTACACACAGTTTGAGCGGTTAATCCAACGGATCTTATGGTGCACACACAAGAATCCAGCGATGTACGCAATCCAGTGGCAAATTTTTAACGGATACCGCCTTCTTCGATGCACAACAGTATTTATATCTATTTTCTGTAAAATTTATAACACGGCGCGTTTGAGTCTCTTTAATTATCTCACAATTTTATAGTTCTAGTATCTATGTATTATTATTTGATTTTGTTCTGTATTTTTTTTGTCACAATTAACATACAACTGTCTATGTGTCTATTTAGTTCGTTGAAATATGCAAAAAAAAACCTGTTTATCACAGTCTGTTTCATACGCGGATAAAGTTTGACCTATGTTTCTTTGCATGTTTCTTTGCTTAAATTATAAAAAAAGAATAAACCATCGATCTCCAATACGTTATAAACTTGATTGTGTCTTTTTATTTGACATTTTTTCTTTTCTAACACTTGTCCCATGATAGTTGTTAAACATACTACCTTGATCATGGTATTCTGAAAATTGGAAATACAAGCTCATTCATTTAAATCTCTATTGTCCCCTTCAGAGTAATCCCCATCGACTGCAACACACTTATGCCAGCGCTTGATCCAATCTTCGAAACATATTTTTATATTCGGTTTTCGGTTTTTCCATCAGTGCTTCCTGCGATTTTTCCATTACTTCCTCTCGGCTGCTGAAACGCATTTCCCGTAGTGGTTTTTTAACTCGATTGAACAGAAAGAAGTCACAGAGAGCCAAATCAGGTGAATTCGGTGGCTGTTGGATGGTATTTGTTGCTTGCACGTGAAGAAATTACGAATAATGACGGCACTGTGCGACGGTGAGTTATCATTGTGCAAAATTAATGAGTTGCTTCACGCAAACGTCTCATAACGCCCAAATAATACTCTTTGTTTACTGTCTGGCCTTCTGGCAAAAATTCATGGTGCACTACACCGTTGTAATCCATGAAAACCGTGAGCATTGCCTTCTTTTTGACTGAAAACGACGTGGTATTTTTGGTCTCAGCTCATTTGGTGAACGCCATTCACTTGCCTGATGTCTGAACTGCATGTCGTACTCATAAACAAACGTCTCGTGTCCAGTAATGATCCTTTTGATGAATGTGGGATCGGATTCAGCCTCGCAAATCATCTCTTTTGCGACGTCAACACGGTCTCTTTTTTGCATGAAATTGAGGATTTTTGGCACCAACTTTGTTGCTACACCACGGAAACACAAATCATTAACCAAAATATCTTGGACAGATCCATGAGCAATGTTCAAGTCCTCCGCTATCTCTCTGATGGTTAATTTGCGGTTATCGACCAACATTTCTTTTACTTCATAAATGTTTTCGTCGGTTTTCGGTGTCGATGGTCTAACACTGCGTTCATCATCTTCGATTGACTCTCGACCACTTTTGAACCGCTCGTGCCACTGGTAAATTACCGTTTTCTTTAGACAATCGTTGAAGAAACTCTTTTCCAACATTTCCACCGTTCGCGCACCATTAAATCCGTTTTTTACGCAAAATTTAATACAAGTTCTTTGTTGCAAATTTAAATCCATTTCTAAAATTGTAAAAAATCGTCTTGGCTACGAAACTTTTGCAAATGTCAAGCTATGACGCTAAGATTTAGAATGAATATCAACAATGGATTTACAAACTTAAAAAAAATAACAGAACTCAAATCGGAATAATGGAAGCGCCCCACGGTGGTGTCCCCCGGGAACTTTTTAATCAAGACGGTATGGTAGAATCGTTTATTACTACGTTGTGGGAAACGACAGTACGACCTAAATGGATTGACCATTTCTGGTAACCGACTCCTAGGACGACCAACATAGCAACCTAGCGAATATAACAATCCGATATGGCTCAATTGGTTCCGGAACAGAGTAAAACAAAAATAAAAAAAAAATTATAAAAAACGAGCACCAAAGAAATTTTCCATCCAGCTTGAAGCTTTCTTTATTTTCCCCATTACTTAGCCTCTCCACTATCCTATTTGATTAGCATGCCTTGCTAAGTATAGCCTACACACACATAAGTGACCAGCTCTTTTATATCATAAAGACCATCAGGGTGAATGAACCTACAAGATTCCATTTAAAGAGAGGAAAAAAACAAAAAATTGTGAAAATTCGGTACCTTTTTGACTGATGATCGTCTTTCGTTTCGGATGAAGGTCAAGCCTGATGTTGTCCAGAGGATATTCAGATTTCTGCGGTTGTCGACAGAGGTGAAAGATGGGAAAATGGGAATGGGAAAAAAAGTGGGAATAATTTTTTTTTAAATTGAGCTAGTTCGGTACCAGTCAAAGAAAAAGCAATAAACATTACGAATGTGATTATTTAAAATACAAATTGAATTTGACAAAGAAAAACAAAAGTTAACTTGAACAATTTTAACGTAAAAAAAAAGGGAAACAGAAATTGAGGAGCGATCAGAAACCGGGGCAACTGCAGCAAAAGTTGCCACCTCAGCTACGCTTGCAACAATAGCCACAGCCAGCAGTAGTATCCACAGCATTCGCGGTAATACCCGTTACCATCTCCATACCAGCTTAAGCGGTAGTGACAACCACGGTAACAGTCCTACCCAAACTATTGCTGAGCGACAACGGTCCCCCGCAATAAGAAGTGTGGCAACCAAGCTGCCACGGCCACAGCCCAATTAAAAGTAGCAACGACAGCCGGACCGGTGGCAGAAAAGGATGGTCATCCAGCCGCAACAACAGCAACAGATGTTGAAATACCAGCCAGACGACCGACGGCCTGCCCGTATACACTAATATCCTGTTCCCCTCCTAGCCAAGCAA
This sequence comes from Volucella zonaria, assembly GCA_963966105.1. Lineage (NCBI taxonomy): Eukaryota > Metazoa > Arthropoda > Insecta > Diptera > Syrphidae > Volucella > Volucella zonaria. The sequence goes on along the minus strand of OZ014530.1, from coordinate 134,236,910 downwards.
GGATTCAGGTAGTACAGTGCATAGAGACTTACTTACATACATAAGTATATCCATTTTTTTTGTTATTATTTAAATTTATTTAAATGAGTGAAATTGAAATCTAAGTGTAAGCGTCGCGTTCGTAAAAGGAGAACGAATACCTAACCACTTGCTCATATTAACCATAAGACAAGGCAGTCAATAAAGCATATCCACCCGAAGAAGTTGTGCACATCCTCCCGGGATAATTTCGGTAAATCAGTTGGGCATTTTTTTTTTCGTGTCATCTTTTATGTGGTGACGTGAACTAGATTTTGAAGTTTTTTTTTTTACTTTCATATTGGTTTTAGTGCTGACTTTGTAATGTAACTAATTGGTGATTGTATCCAATAAATGGATTTCATTGCTATATCTACTGTGATATCATCAAAGAGCGATGTTGCTCAAGCTAGCGGATACCCTCTGTATCTAGCTGTCGATCTATCTAAACTATTTATAATGGTGTTTCTTATCGGCTCTATCTATTATTGTTATTATTGGGTTTTGATTTAATTCGTGGATGCGAGAACCAACACTAGTTCTAAGGCAAACCAAAAGTTTTATTATATATATGTCCTTGCAAGTTATTGTCATCCCCCCCCCCCTCTCCAGCAATCTTGACATAAATTGTTACTTAACCTTTTTACCTATTGGCTTCTTTTCTTTTTGTTTTCCAATATGATAACCCATGGCCATCAAGGTAGTTTTACAATACATGGGAGACGCGTTCATTCTCCTTTTTTTTCTGCCTTTTTTTTAATTTTTTTCCAGATGTGTAGCTAAAGGGGATTTAGGAGGTGCGTGACGGATCTCCAGGTGATGAAGAATGGTGACGTGTTGGTTTTCTTCTCTCCGATTTAGGTTTGGGGCGCGATAGGCTTGAGGGGAGGGATATCTTTCATGGCGAAGGTTAGTAATTTCAGGACGCAACCCCACCATCGTGGTTGTACTCCAGCTAGGGACGTATCCGGGTTCTACCTTTTAGTAGTATTTACCGCTCAACTGCCACCTAGAGCAAAGCATGATTTAACGAAACTAAGGACGGCCTTGGTATAGCAGCAAGATCCACCCCCCATTCTGGCAAGCATAGATCGGAGCTCACACAAGCATGCCTGCAGCTGCAAACGGGTCGGTCCCCTTACTACTCTTTGCCCGGCCTGGCCTCTAGAGTTGCCTGTGCTCGGGGGTCATAAGGGTGAAGTGAGGTAGCAGGGAGGGTCCTTGCGAGGGTTCAAGAGAGTTTTCGGATGTCTTATAGATTGCGTTAACTCGCTCTGCCCCACCCAAGGACTCTGGGTTAAGTGTAAACCACCAGAGCACTAATTCCGTTGTATTATTGCCGCCGTCTAAGACGGGATAACTTTACTGCCCAATTACGAAACCTACATTTTGCAATACATCTCCTTCTTTCCCCCCAAATTAAAACACTACCCTGTCCACGGCGTCCTCCAGAAATTACAACTTCCACAAATGGGGGATAAAATTTGACAATCGGAAGATGTCCGTCGATGATTTCTCATTTCGGCTAAATCGAGCCAAGGAGGGCTACGGAACCTCCTGGGAAGGAGTGGTCCTAAGTTTTCAACTGTTCGTCGCTGGGCAGGTGGAAAATTGGTTTTGGACCCATTTAAAATCCAATCAGAATACCACCCGGCCCAGTCTCAAAGTTGCGCTGATTGAACAATTTCGAAGTTTGGAAACGGACTCCGAACTCTCAAGGAAAATGTCCGATCGAAGGCAAAACCCTTCGGAGTCCTTTGATGATTTCTGTAACGATCTCGTACAATTGAATACACGGTTGCGACAGCACAAACCAAATACGGAGATCATTAAAATCATTAAGGAAAACGTGCGTCGGCGAATGGGAGAGTTGTTGATCACCTTCCATACCTCCAGCTTGCCCAAGATGGTGTATGTCTGTCGCACAATCGAGAAAGATCTCAATGATTATGAGAAGGCTCGTCAGCCTCCAGGCGCACAGGTTAGGCGACATATTGGCGAATTGCAAGTGGATGAAAAGTCCTCCACGTCACAGGCCGTGTTCCATGTTAATGCGATCGAACGTCGCAGAAACCCTTCAGGCCTTATTTGTTGGAACTGCAGATTTGAAGGACACATGTTTTATGAATGTGAGATTGATGAGAGGAACTTATTTTGCTACCGTTGTGAAAAGGAAAATACCTCAACTCCCCACTGTTCTAAGTGTTCGGAAAACCACCAAAGCGCCAAGTTTCCGGCCGGGGGATCTGGCCTACAGAAAAGGAGCCCGGCCCAAAAGTAGCTTCTTCCCAATTACCTACCATCGCACTAGACGTTCCAAAACCCACCCAACCCTTAACTCCTCTTAAACGGGAGAGCAGTATTTCGAGTTACGATACTGCGATACTACCCAAATTAGAACGGCAGTCTAAAACGTTGCATGAAAAACAACAGGAATACTACTTAGCTCGAAGCAGAATCTTTAATACAAACTGCTCCCCTATCGGAGAAGATCCGGCTTCTTAGACATAAATTTAAAACAAAGAAACAACCACATCAAAGTAAAGCCGCTACCACCTTATGTGTTCCAGAAGACGACGCTCAACCCTACGCAGTAGTGACGATTTTTGCCCAACGATCTTCTAGATCTTCTAGATAGCGGGACAGGCATTAGTTGTCTGGAACAACAAGGGTATGGGATCCTACAAAAGGAGTCAATAAGTTTTAAGAACTTTAATACACTGGTTAAAACCGCCGATGGTCAACCAGGGGCCGCCAGGGGTGGCCGCGGTGTAGTGGTACTAGCTATCGCTTCTCACTCGGAACGTCAAGGTTCGAATCCTAGCCACAGCAAGTTTTCATTTGTGTAATTGGAACTCAGTCAGAAAAATCTGCGTGTAAAGGCATAACACTGACATGTAGATTTGGCTGTTGTAGGGTTCTCAAGCACAAAACAACCGTTGAAATTCACAACCTCACATTCCGAGAGAAGAAAAATCTCTCCGTCCTATTCGGACTCCCACCCCTGGAGAGTCAATATCGAAACCAAACACACCTGAGTTTCAAACCACTACATCACAAAACTTTCCTTTCTCCTCCTTCTATCTTTCCGCCCGCGCCCTGGCAACAGTATAAGGGTATTCACAACCCCTTAGGCGCGCGTAAATTATAAAAAAAAAAAATCAAGAAGTTATAGGGCAGATTTTCACTAGTGTCACTTATAAGGGGTCAACCAAACCATTGACCTTGTACATCGTTCCTACACTCAAGCAACCATTATACTTGGGGGTAGACTTTTGGAAACAGATCCAAATCGCCCCCCACATAATATCTGGATTAGCACTAGATGAGGGTCGTAGAGAAACGGATCCCAATTCATTGCAGTTGACCAGCTAGCAAACCTTTAAACTTAACCAAGCTATTATATGATTTCCTTCTGTTGCCTCTGAGGGATTGGGAAAAACAAATCTGGAAGTACACGTAATTGATACTGGAGACTCGGAACCCGTCAAACAGCGACATTATCCCATATCTCCGGCAGTGCAATCTCTCCTTTATGGGGAATTGGATCGCATGCTCAATTTGGGCATTGTCGAGGAAAGTGCCAGTGCGTGGAGCTCCGCCGTAGTGCTTGTTCGTAAGCCGGGGAAAAACCGTTTATGCCTGGACTTCCGAAAGGTAAATCATGTCACCAAGAAAGATGCGTATCCACTCCCGCATATAGAAGGGCTGCTAAGGCGCCTTTCAGATACCCACTTTATTTCAAGTTTGGATTTGAAGGACGTCTTTTGGCAGATACCGTTGGAGAAACGATCTAAGGAGAAAACCACTTTCACTATCCCTGGAATACCTCTATATCAGTTTCGAGTGATGTCCTTCGGCCTGTGCAATGCGTCTCAACGCATGTGCAGTTTGATGGACAAAGTAGTGCCCTATGCGTTTAGAGAGTATGTTTTTGTGTATTAGATGACCTGTTGGTCATCTCCAGCACTTTTGAAGAACACCTCCGAATGTTGAAAATCGTAGCGGACGAATTGAAATCCGCGGGTTTAACCATAAACTTAAAAAAGTCTAAATTTTGTATGAAGGAACTGAAGTACCTAGGCTACATTGTAGGCAAAGGCTGTCTTAAAATCGACGCCGAAAAGGTGGCTGCGATCAACGAATTCCCTATTCCCAAGACCCCGCGTCAAGTACGACGATTCTTGGGAATGGCAGGATGGTACCGGAGATTTGTGAAAGATTTTTCAGTGATATCTACTCCCATCACAAACACCTTGAAGAAGGGTGTTAAATTCTCCTTTACGCACGAGGCTATTGCGGCCTTGAATCAGCTTAAGCACATGTTTACCTCCGCCCCTATCCTAGTTAATCCCGACTACTCCAAGGAATTTATTATTTCATGCGACGCGTCGGCAACTGGTATCGGATGCGCTTTATGTCAAGCTGACGAAACAGGAGTCGAACGTCCAATATTTTATTTCTCGCACAAATTGAACAGCGCACAGTCATGGGTGTGCAAAAATTTCGCGCTTATGTAGAGGGCCACAAATTTAAGATAATTACTGACCACGCCAGTCTACGATGACTGATGAATAAGAGAGACTTAAAGGATCCTTGAATGTCGTACCCGATGCTCTATCTAGGTTATATTCGTTCGATGCAATTGATCCTCTCGATAAAATATCGAACAAATCAACCTTCGAGGTACTTTACTTAGATCTCGCGGATCCTGGCTTTAAATCGGAGGAATACTGTGGGATCATTAAGACAATCGAAGACAATAAAGATGAGCTGCCTGACCTTGTTGTCCACTGAATGACAATTTAACTTGGAAGCTTTGGGTTCCAGCGGAACTGACCGACCGACTTATAGCCTTGGCACATCGACCTCCTAACTCCTCCCATGGAGGCGTAGCTAAAACTTTGTATAGACTTCGCGAACAATTTTATTGGCCAAATATGTCAGCTCAAGTAAAATTATTTATTGGATGCTGTGACGAATGCAAATCAAATAAAGCCTCGAATTCAAAATTAACACCCCCTATGGTAAAAGCGTTCAAGGTCCAACGTCCATTTCAACACCTTTACCTGAATTTTTTGGGTCCATACCCTAGTTCCAAGTCGGTTAACACTTCCATAGTGATTGTTCTGGACCAACTTACTAAATTTGTATTCTTGCATCCAATACGTAAGGCGACCAGTCACGCAACTATTCAATTTCTACAAAACCAAATATTTTTAATATACGGTGTCCCAGAAAGCATTCGTACCGATAATGGTAAACAATTCACCAGCAAGGAATTCACTAAGTTTCTCAATTCCTTCGGCGTTCGTCCGATAAGGACTGCGTCATATTCGCCTCAGGCCAATGCCGATGAGCAGATAAATCGATCGGTGTTGGCAGCGATTCGCACCTACTTATCAACAGATTACACCCACTGGGACAAACAATTACCCGCTATAGGTCGCCCTTCGATCAACAGTTCATTCAGCCCTTGGACTTTCCCCATATGAAGCCCTGTTTGGTCCCACTATGGTTGAGCACGGTTCCAGTTATGAACTTCTCCACAAACTAAATGCTTTAAACAATTCTGACTTAAGGGTGCTACCACAATCTGCCCAAATTTTGCACAATTACTTAAAAAAATCCCTGGAAACGGCCAACGACCGTTATGAAAAGGTCAATAATCTCCGTAGTACTTATAGAAAGTTTAGAGTGGGTGATACTAGCAAGAAAATCAACGCCAAACTGTGTCCCAAATTTAATAAGATGGTAGTGTCACGAGTAGTAAGTGACCATCTCTATTAGATAAAAGATTTCTCTGGCAAGACAGCTAGAATTTTCTGGTGGAAAAATTCAAAAGCTAATTTTCAACTGGAAAATAAGGATATGAAATTAAGGTTGCGCTCACGGTTAGCTGGGGATTGAAGATGATTTCAGCGTTTAGTCCCGTATGCCTTCGTTTCTATTCTTTTTGTTTTCACTGGTACGGGGTACAAGTCAAAACAACAAGTTTTGTGGGAAATGACTGTACGACCTAAATGGATTGACCTTTTCTGGTAACCGATTCCTAGGACGACCAACATAGCAGCCTAGCGAATATAACAATCCGATATGGCTCAATTGGTTCCGGAACAGAGTAAAACAAAAATAAAATAAAAATGATAAAAAAAAGAGAACCAAAGAAATTTCCCATCCTGCTTGAAGCTTTCTTTATTTCCCCTATTACTTAGCCTCTCCACTATCCTATTTGATTAACATGCCTTGCTAAGCACAGCCTACACACACATAAGTGACCAGCTCTTTTATATCATAAAGACCATCAGGGTGAATGACCCTCCTCATTTAAAGAGAGGAAAAAAACAAAAAATTATGAAAATTCGGTACCTTTTTGACTGATGATCGTCTTTCGTTTCGGATGAAGGTCAAGCCTGATGTTGTCCAGAGGATATTCAGATTTCTGCGGTTGTCGACAGAGGTGAAAGATGGGAAAATGGGAATGGGAAAAAAAGTGGGAATAATTTTTTTTTAAATTGAGCTAGTTCGGTACCAGTCAAAGAAAAAGCAATAAACATTACGAATGTGATTATTTAAAATACAAATTGAATTTGACAAAGAAAAACAAAAGTTAACTTGAACAATTTTAACGTAAAAAAAAAGGGAAACAGAAATTGAGGAGCGATCAGAAACCGGGGCAACTGCAGCAAAAGTTGCCACCTCAGCTACGCTTGCAACAATAGCCACAGCCAGCAGTAGTATCCACAGCATTCGCGGTAATACCCGTTACCATCTCCATACCAGCTTAAGCGGTAGTGACAACCACGGTAACAGTCCTACCCAAACTATTGCTGAGCGACAACGGTCCCCCGCAATAAGAAGTGTGGCAACCAAGCTGCCACGGCCACAGCCCAATTAAAAGTAGCAACGACAGCCGGACCGGTGGCAGAAAAGGATGGTCATCCAGCCGCAACAACAGCAACAGATGTTGAAATACCAGCCAGACGACCGACGGCCTGCCCGTATACACTAATATCCTGTTCCCCTCCTAGCCAAGCAAGGATTCAGGTAGTACAGTGCATAGAGACTTACTTACATACATAAGTATATCCATTTTTTTTGTTATTATTTAAATTTATTTAAATGAGTGAAATTGAAATCTAAGTGTAAGCGTCGCGTTCGTAAAAGGAGAACGAATACCTAACCACTTGCTCATATTAACCATAAGACAAGGCAGTCAATAAAGCATATCCACCCGAAGAAGTTGTGCACATCCTCCCGGGATAATTTCGGTAAATCAGTTGGGCATTTTTTTTTTCGTGTCATCTTTTATGTGGTGACGTGAACTAGATTTTGAAGTTTTTTTTTTTACTTTCATTTTGGTTTTAGTGCTGACTTTGTAATGTAACTAATTGGTGATTGTATCCAATAAATGGATTTCATTGCTATATCTACTGTGATATCATCAAAGAGCGATGTTGCTCAAGCTAGCGGATACCCTCTGTATCTAGCTGTCGATCTATCTAAACTATTTATAATGGTGTTTCTTATCGGCTCTATCTATTATTGTTATTATTGGGTTTTGATTTAATTCGTGGATGCGAGAACCAACACTAGTTCTAAGGCAAACCAAAAGTTTTATTATATATATGTCCTTGCAAGTTATTGTCATCCCCCCCCCCCTCTCCAGCAATCTTGACATAAATTGTTACTTAACCTTTTTACCTATTGGCTTCTTTTCTTTTTGTTTTCCAATATGATAACCCATGGCCATCAAGGTAGTTTTACAATACATGGGAGACGCGTTCATTCTCCTTTTTTTTCTGCCTTTTTTTTAATTTTTTTCCAGATGTGTAGCTAAAGGGGATTTAGGAGGTGCGTGACGGATCTCCAGGTGATGAAGAATGGTGACGTGTTGGTTTTCTTCTCTCCGATTTAGGTTTGGGGCGCGATAGGCTTGAGGGGAGGGATATCTTTCATGGCGAAGGTTAGTAATTTCAGGACGCAACCCCACCATCGTGGTTGTACTCCAGCTAGGGACGTATCCGGGTTCTACCTTTTAGTAGTATTTACCGCTCAACTGCCACCTAGAGCAAAGCATGATTTAACGAAACTAAGGACGGCCTTGGTATAGCAGCAAGATCCAACCCCCATTCTGGCAAGCATAGATCGGAGCTCACACAAGCATGCCTGCAGCTGCAAACGGGTCGGTCCCCTTACTACTCTTTGCCCGGCCTGGCCTCTAGAGTTGCCTGTGCTCGGGGGTCATAAGGGTGAAGTGAGGTAGCAGGGAGGGTCCTTGCGAGGGTTCAAGAGAGTTTTCGGATGTCTTATAGATTGCGTTAACTCGCTCTGCCCCACCCAAGGACTCTGGGTTAAGTGTAAACCACCAGAGCACTAATTCCGTTGTATTATTGCCGCCGTCTAAGACGGGATAACTTTACTGCCCAATTACGAAACCTACATTTTGCAATACATCTCCTTCTTTCCCCCCATATTAAAACACTACCCTGTCCACGGCGTCCTCCAGAAATTACAACTTCCACAAATGGGGGATAAAATTTGACAATCGGAAGATGTCCGTCGATGATTTCTCATTTCGGCTAAATCGAGCCAAGGAGGGCTACGGAACCTCCTGGGAAGGAGTGGTCCTAAGTTTTCAAGTGTTCGTCGCTGGGCAGGTGGAAAATTGGTTTTGGACCCATTTAAAATCCAATCAGAATACCACCCGGCCCAGTCTCAAAGTTGCGCTGATTGAACAATTTCGAAGTTTGGAAACGGACTCCGAACTCTCAAGGAAAATGTCCGATCGAAGGCAAAACCCTTCGGAGTCCTTTGATGATTTCTGTAACGATCTCGTACAATTGAATACACGGTTGCGACAGCACAAACCAAATACGGAGATCATTAAAATCATTAAGGAAAACGTGCGTCGGCGAATGGGAGAGTTGTTGATCACCTTCCATACCTCCAGCTTGCCCAAGATGGTGTATGTCTGTCGCACAATCGAGAAAGATCTCAATGATTATGAGAAGGCTCGTCAGCCTCCAGGCGCACAGGTTAGGCGACATATTGGCGAATTGCAAGTGGATGAAAAGTCCTCCACGTCACAGGCCGTGTTCCATGTTAATGCGATCGAACGTCGCAGAAACCCTTCAGGCCTTATTTGTTGGAACTGCAGATTTGAAGGACACATGTTTTATGAATGTGAGATTCATGAGAGGAACTTATTTTGCTACCGTTGTGAAAAGGAAAATACCTCAACTCCCCACTGTTCTAAGTGTTCGGAAAACCACCAAAGCGCCAAGTTTCCGGCCGGGGGATCTGGCCTACAGAAAAGGAGCCCGGCCCAAAAGTAGCTTCTTCCCAATTACCTACCATCGCACTAGACGTTCCAAAACCCACCCAACCCTTAACTCCTCTTAAACGGGAGAGCAGTATTTCGAGTTACGATACTGCGATACTACCCAAATTAGAACGGCAGTCTAAAACGTTGCATGAAAAACAACAGGAATACTACTTAGCTCGAAGCAGAATCTTTAATACAAACTGCTCCCCTATCGGAGAAGATCCGGCTTCTTAGACATAAATTTAAAACAAAGAAACAACCACATCAAAGTAAAGCCGCTACCACCTTATGTGTTCCAGAAGACGACGCTCAACCCTACGCAGTAGTGACGATTTTTGCCCAACGATCTTCTAGATCTTCTAGATAGCGGGACAGGCATTAGTTGTCTGGAACAACAAGGGTATGGGATCCTACAAAAGGAGTCAATAAGTTTTAAGAACTTTAATACACTGGTTAAAACCGCCGATGGTCAACCAGGGGCCGCCAGGGGTGGCCGCGGTGTAGTGGTACTAGCTATCGCTTCTCACTCGGAACGTCAAGGTTCGAATCCTAGCCACAGCAAGTTTTCATTTGTGTAATTGGAACTCAGTCAGAAAAATCTGCGTGTAAAGGCATAACACTGACATGTAGATTTGGCTGTTGTAGGGTTCTCAAGCACAAAACAACCGTTGAAATTCACAACCTCACATTCCGAGAGAAGAAAAATCTCTCCGTCCTATTCGGACTCCCACCCCTGGAGAGTCAATATCGAAACCAAACACACCTGAGTTTCAAACCACTACATCACAAAACTTTCCTTTCTCCTCCTTCTATCTTTCCGCCCGCGCCCTGGCAACAGTATAAGGGTATTCACAACCCCTTAGGCGCGCGTAAATTATAAAAAAAAAAAATCAAGAAGTTATAGGGCAGATTTTCACTAGTGTCACTTATAAGGGGTCAACCAAACCATTGACCTTGTACATCGTTCCTACACTCAAGCAACCATTATACTTGGGGGTAGACTTTTGGAAACAGATCCAAATCGCCCCCCACATAATATCTGGATTAGCACTAGATGAGGGTCGTAGAGAAACGGATCCCAATTCATTGCAGTTGACCAGCTAGCAAACCTTTAAACTTAACCAAGCTATTATATGATTTCCTTCTGTTGCCTCTGAGGGATTGGGAAAAACAAATCTGGAAGTACACGTAATTGATACTGGAGACTCGGAACCCGTCAAACAGCGACATTATCCCATATCTCCGGCAGTGCAATCTCTCCTTTATGGGGAATTGGATCGCATGCTCAATTTGGGCATTGTCGAGGAAAGTGCCAGTGCGTGGAGCTCCGCCGTAGTGCTTGTTCGTAAGCCGGGGAAAAACCGTTTATGCCTGGACTTCCGAAAGGTAAATCATGTCACCAAGAAAGATGCGTATCCACTCCCGCATATAGAAGGGCTGCTAAGGCGCCTTTCAGATACCCACTTTATTTCAAGTTTGGATTTGAAGGACGTCTTTTGGCAGATACCGTTGGAGAAACGATCTAAGGAGAAAACCGCTTTCACTATCCCTGGAATACCTCTATATCAGTTTCGAGTGATGTCCTTCGGCCTGTGCAATGCGTCTCAACGCATGTGCAGTTTGATGGACAAAGTAGTGCCCTATGCGTTTAGAGAGTATGTTTTTGTGTATTAGATGACCTGTTGGTCATCTCCAGCACTTTTGAAGAACACCTCCGAATGTTGAAAATCGTAGCGGACGAATTGAAATCCGCGGGTTTAACCATAAACTTAAAAAAGTCTAAATTTTGTATGAAGGAACTGAAGTACCTAGGCTACATTGTAGGCAAAGGCTGTCTTAAAATCGACGCCGAAAAGGTGGCTGCGATCAACGAATTCCCTATTCCCAAGACCCCGCGTCAAGTACGACGATTCTTGGGAATGGCAGGATGGTACCGGAGATTTGTGAAAGATTTTTCAGTGATATCTACTCCCATCACAAACACCTTGAAGAAGGGTGTTAAATTCTCCTTTACGCACGAGGCTATTGCGGCCTTGAATCAGCTTAAGCACATGTTTACCTCCGCCCCTATCCTAGCTAATCCCGACTACTCCAAGGAATTTATTATTTCATGCGACGCGTCGGCAACTGGTATCGGATGCGCTTTATGTCAAGCTGACGAAACAGGAGTCGAACGTCCAATATTTTATTTCTCGCACAAATTGAACAGCGCACAGTCATGGGTGTGCAAAAATTTCGCGCTTATGTAGAGGGCCACAAATTTAAGATAATTACTGACCACGCCAGTCTACGATGACTGATGAATAAGAGAGACTTAAAGGATCCCTGAATGTCGTACCCGATGCTCTATCTAGGTTATATTCGGTCGATGCAATTGATCCTCTCGATAAAATATCGAACAAATCAACCTTCGAGGTACTTTACTTAGATCTCGCGGATCCTGGCTTTAAATCGGAGGAATACTGTGGGATCATTAAGACAATCGAAGACAATAAAGATGAGCTGCCTGACCTTGTTGTCCACTGAATGACAATTTAACTTGGAAGCTTTGGGTTCCAGCGGAACTGACCGACCGACTTATAGCCTTGGCACATCGACCTCCTAACTCCTCCCATGGAGGCGTAGCTAAAACTTTGTATAGACTTCGCGAACAATTTTATTGGCCAAATATGTCAGCTCAAGTAAAATTATTTATTGGATGCTGTGACGAATGCAAATCAAATAAAGCCTCGAATTCAAAATTAACACCCCCTATGGTAAAAGCGTTCAAGGTCCAACGTCCATTTCAACACCTTTACCTGAATTTTTTGGGTCCATACCCTAGTTCCAAGTCGGGTAACACTTCCATAGTGATTGTTCCGGACCAACTTACTAAATTTGTATTCTTGCATCCAATACGTAAGGCGACCAGTCACGCAACTATTCAATTTCTACAAAACCAAATATTTTTAATATACGGTGTCCCAGAAAGCATTCGTACCGATAATGGTAAACAATTCACCAGCAAGGAATTCACTAAGTTTCTCAATTCCTTCGGCGTTCGTCCGATAAGGACTGCGTCATATTCGCCTCAGGCCAATGCCGATGAGCAGATAAATCGATCGGTGTTGGCAGCGATTCGCACCTACTTATCAACAGATTACACCCACTGGGACAAACAATTACCCGCTATAGGTCGCCCTTCGATCAACAGTTCATTCAGCCCTTGGACTTTCCCCATATGAAGCCCTGTTTGGTCCCACTATGGTTGAGCACGGTTCCAGTTATGAACTTCTCCACAAACTAAATGCTTTAAACAATTCTGACTTAAGGGTGCTACCACAATCTGCCCAAATTTTGCACAATTACTTAAAAAAATCCCTGGAAACGGCCAACGACCGTTATGAAAAGGTCAATAATCTCCGTAGTACTTATAGAAAGTTTAGAGTGGGTGATACTAGCAAGAAAATCAACGCCAAACTGTGTCCCAAATTTAATAAGATGGTAGTGTCACGAGTAGTAAGTGACCATCTCTATTAGATAAAAGATTTCTCTGGCAAGACAGCTAGAATTTTCTGGTGGAAAAATTCAAAAGCTAATTTTCAACTGGAAAATAAGGATATGAAATTAAGGTTGCGCTCACGGTTAGCTGGGGATTGAAGATGATTTCAGCGTTTAGTCCCGTATGCCTTCGTTTCTATTCTTTTTGTTTTCACTGGTACGGGGTACAAGTCAAAACAACAAGTTTTGTGGGAAATGACTGTACGACCTAAATGGATTGACCTTTTCTGGTAACCGATTCCTAGGACGACCAACATAGCAGCCTAGCGAATATAACAATCCGATATGGCTCAATTGGTTCCGGAACAGAGTAAAACAAAAATAAAATAAAAATGATAAAAAAAAGAGAACCAAAGAAATTTCCCATCCTGCTTGAAGCTTTCTTTATTTCCCCTATTACTTAGCCTCTCCACTATCCTATTTGATTAACATGCCTTGCTAAGCACAGCCTACACACACATAAGTGACCAGCTCTTTTATATCATAAAGACCATCAGGGTGAATGACCCTCCTCATTTAAAGAGAGGAAAAAAACAAAAAATTATGAAAATTCGGTACCTTTTTGACTGATGATCGTCTTTCGTTTCGGATGAAGGTCAAGCCTGATGTTGTCCAGAGGATATTCAGATTTCTGCGGTTGTCGACAGAGGTGAAAGATGGGAAAATGGGAATGGGAAAAAAAGTGGGAATAATTTTTTTTTAAATTGAGCTAGTTCGGTACCAGTCAAAGAAAAAGCAATAAACATTACGAATGTGATTATTTAAAATACAAATTGAATTTGACAAAGAAAAACAAAAGTTAACTTGAACAATTTTAACGTAAAAAAAAAGGGAAACAGAAATTGAGGAGCGATCAGAAACCGGGGCAACTGCAGCAAAAGTTGCCACCTCAGCTACGCTTGCAACAATAGCCACAGCCAGCAGTAGTATCCACAGCATTCGCGGTAATACCCGTTACCATCTCCATACCAGCTTAAGCGGTAGTGACAACCACGGTAACAGTCCTACCCAAACTATTGCTGAGCGACAACGGTCCCCCGCAATAAGAAGTGTGGCAACCAAGCTGCCACGGCCACAGCCCAATTAAAAGTAGCAACGACAGCCGGACCGGTGGCAGAAAAGGATGGTCATCCAGCCGCAACAACAGCAACAGATGTTGAAATACCAGCCAGACGACCGACGGCCTGCCCGTATACACTAATATCCTGTTCCCCTCCTAGCCAAGCAAGGATTCAGGTAGTACAGTGCATAGAGACTTACTTACATACATAAGTATATCCATTTTTTTTGTTATTATTTAAATTTATTTAAATGAGTGAAATTGAAATCTAAGTGTAAGCGTCGCGTTCGTAAAAGGAGAACGAATACCTAACCACTTGCTCATATTAACCATAAGACAAGGCAGTCAATAAAGCATATCCACCCGAAGAAGTTGTGCACATCCTCCCGGGATAATTTCGGTAAATCAGTTGGGCATTTTTTTTTTCGTGTCATCTTTTATGTGGTGACGTGAACTAGATTTTGAAGTTTTTTTTTTACTTTCATTTTGGTTTTAGTGCTGACTTTGTAATGTAACTAATTGGTGATTGTATCCAATAAATAGATTTCATTGTTATATCTACTGTGATATCATCAAAGAGCGATGTTGCTCAAGCTAGCGGATACCCTCTGTATCTAGCTGTCGATCTATCTAAACTATTTATAATGGTGTTTCTTATCGGCTCGGTTCAGTATTAATCTATTATTGTTATTATTGGGTTTTGATTTAATTCGTGGATGCGAGAACCGACACTAGTTCTAAGGCAAACCAAAAGTTTTATTATATATATGTCCTTGCAAGTTATTGTCATCCCCCCCCCCCCTCTCCAGCAATCTTGACATAAATTGTTACTTAACCTTTTTACCTATTGGCTTCTTTTCTTTTTGTTTTCCAATATGATAACCCATGGCCATCAAGGGGACTGATCGATAACGCTTCTTAAGGTAGTTTTATAATACATTTTTTTTAATTTTTTTCCGGATGTGTAGCTAAAGAGGATTTAGGAGGTGCGTGATGGATCTCCAGGTGATGAAGAATGGTGACGTGTTGGTTTTCTTCTCTCCGATTTAGGTTTGGGGCGCGATAGGCTTGAGGGGAGGGATATCTTTCATGGCGAAGGTCGTGGTTGTACTCCAGCTAGGGACGTATCCGGGTTCTACCTTTTAGTAGTATTTACCGCTCAACTGCCACCTAGAGCAAAGCATGATTTAACGAAACTAAGGACGGCCTTGGTATAGCAGCAAGATCCACCCCCCATTCTGGCAAGCATAGATCGGAGCTCACACAAGCATGCCTGCAGCTGCAAACGGGTCGGTCCCCTTACTACTCTTTGCCCGGCCTGGCCTCTAGAGTTGCCTGTGCTCGGGGGTCATAAGGGTGAAGTGAGGTAGCAGGGAGGGTCCTTGCGAGGGTTCAAGAGAGTTTTCGGATGTCTTATAGATTGCGTTAACTCGCTCTGCCCCACCCAAGGACTCTGGGTTAAGTGTAAACCACCAAAGCACTAATTCCGTTTTATTATTGCCTCCGCCTAAGACGGGGTAATAATAAGCACAAACGTTACAACATTTACATTTGCAATTTATCTGGATTCCATTCAAGTTGGTGGATTGAAATTATTTCCAACAAAGTCTTTAACTCTTTTCTCCTTGGACCGCTTAAAGAAAATTCTCGCCGTTTCTGTTTTCGCACTGCGTCGAGTTCTTTCGCTAGTTGCTCAACTTTTTGGTCCATTACTTCGAATTTTTCATCAACATTCTTCCCTATTCTATCAAATTTATTATAGATTTGATCGGATTTTGTCTTTGGAATGTTAATTCATTCTTCCAGATTATTCTTTTGTTGATCCATTTTCTGTTGAAGGCTCGACAGGCTGTTCTTTTCGTCGTCTAGATTTTTATTACAATATTTTTGTATAGCTTTGGTTCCAGGCTATTCTTTTGTTCGTCGAATTGTTCGAGGCTGTTCTTTTGTTCATATAAAGTTTTCTTTTATTCGCCCAGCTTTTGTTCGAGGCCATTCTTTTATTCGTCCATTTCTAACAAGAAGAGTTGCATCATCGCTGTCATGTCCTGAAGTGGGAGCATCGAGTCTTTTTTTCGCCCACTGGCGCTGAGGTTATCTTGTTCAACTCAGATTTGATTTGAACGAGAGACAACTGCAATAGCATTCAACCCATGCCAGCTTTACCACAATAACAAAAACGCTATTTATTAATTTTTTTTGTATTACACGCTATACTATAAGTCCTATCCCACTTCTGATGCCAATGTAAAATGTTTGTGTGGGTACAAATGATAAAACTTATTTCAACACATGCGCTGTATTCAATATAGTACAATTTGGAATTCAGTCCAATTTATCAACCGCTTTCACTTTACTTTATCTTTTACTTAAACCACTTAATCATACTTCAAATTTCACTTTAGAACTGACTTGAACATCATGTGAGATGCTCATACTTATTCTCCCCTGACATCTTTCGAGAATTTTCTGTATTGTCCAGCGTTCCATACAACTTTCCGTTTCACTACAATATTCGCTAAACATTTCCATTCTATCTTATCTGAACGTAGAGTCTTCTGCTATGTGGATCTTCCACTACTCAAATATAGATGGCGCTGTTCACATTTCAAGTGGTTGTTACAATACTTGTTATACCTTGAGTGTCAACCGCGCCATCTACATTTCAATAGTAGCGTATTTCCTTATTTGACCAACAGAAGCCTCAACCATGGAGAATGAAGAATGGAACCGACTTTCTAGCTAAGTGGAAATGGTTCAAGTAAAAGATAAGAAAAGTGGTTTAAGTAAAAGTGAATTGAAATTATATTGAATAAAGCGATTGTATTGAAAGGAATAAGTTCTATCATTTGTACCCACACAAACATTTTACATTGGTGTTAGAAGCGTGATAGAACTTACTGTGTATAAACAAAAAAAAACAAAATGTTTTGTGATTATTTGAAAAAGCTATAATGTGTAGAAAATTATTGCAGTTGACAGTTCGTCCAAATCAAATCCAACTGGAACAAAAGAAATCTGAGCGCTAGCGGAGGAAAAAGTGACTTGGTCTTCCGCCTTCAGGATGCCCTGAACAACGAGAGACATTATCCAGATACATACTCTTTTGACTTTGACGAGGAAGATCAAAGGAGTACAAATTCGACGAACAAAAGGAAAAGCTGGAAGAACAGGAGAACAGCATTGAATAAAAATTCGATAAACAAACTAAGGATCGGCACGGTCTTCAACAGAAAATGGATGAACAAAAGAATAATCTGAAGAAAAAAAGAACATTCTCCAGCAAAAGTTCGAAGAAATCGATGACAAATGTGATAGAAATAAGAAGAATGTTCATGACAAATTTGATACAATAGAGAAGAATGTTGACGAAAAATTCGAACATATGAACAGCAAATTTGGGCAGCTGGCAAAAGAGCTCGACACAGTGCGGGAACAGAGACTCCGAGAATGTTCTTTAAGCGGTCCAATGAGAAAAGAGTTGAGGCCTCCCTCAATCAATGGTCAGATCTTATGATCTACTTATAAGAAGCAGTTTGATATGGGTGCTTGTGCGAAGCTGGGACAATGAAGAAAAGTGCTTTGCCCTAAGAATGGCTTTGCAGGGTCCTGCAGCAAAATTTTTGCAAACAATAGACATCAAAAGGCGTAAGGATTGCCTGGCTTTAGTACAGGCTATCGAAAAATCGTGATGAAAATAGGTCATGGAAAGACTTCTGGCTTTCGTAATTTACCGAAAACGAAGGTAAGTTTATTTTTGGTAAGCGTATAATATTTTTATCTGATGTTAAATTTGTTTTTATGGAACCTACCGGAGCTCCGGATGGTTTTTTGGTTTTGTCCGTGTTGTCTAGCAGATCCGCACAGTATTCAATATACATTTCCTTGATGTTTTGGAATAATTATTGAATCTCTTCTTCTGTTCCGGAATTCTGAGCTTGAACAGTTGAAGCACTGGCAATGTGACACCCCGAACTAGCTTTGTAGTTCTCCTCTAGGATGGACAGCCTTGTGTTTAGGTAATTCCACGACCTATTCTTCACCGAACGTTTCGCAAGATTTTCTATATCTTCTGTTATCTATTGTAACAGATGTTGGAATTTAAGAGCTAAGAACCGTATTCAGTTGTCCTGAAAGTGTACCAGGCTGGTCTTGTAATGACGGATCCCATGGTGCACTCAGTTTGAACGGTTAATCCAACGGATCTTATGGTGCACACACAAGAATCCAGCGATGTACGCAATCCAGCGGTAAATTTTTAACGGATCCTGTCTTCTGTAAAATTTATAACACGGCGCGTTTGAGACTCTTTAATTATCTCATAATTGTATAGTTCTAGTCTCTATTTATTTTTATTTGATTTTGTTTGAAATTCTTTTTTCTTTTCACATTTACAACTGTCTATGTGTTTATTTAATTTGTTGAACTATGCAAAAAAAAAAACCCTCTTTATCACAGTCTGTTTCATTCGCGGATCAAGTTGGACCTATGTTTCTTTGAATGTTTCTTTGCTTAAATTAAAAAAAGGAATAAGCCATCGATCTCCAATACGTTATAAACTTGATTGTGTCTTTTTATTAGGCTCTGCTTTGCCTTTTTATATTACATTTGACATTTCTTGTGTTCTAACACTTGTCCCTTCATATCTACACCTACATATGTATATCAAAACAAAAAAAAGGAAATCATGAACTATCATTATATCTGCATATAAATACATTCAAATATATCGTATAAACTTATCAAGTGAAATGATAATTTGATACCTTGATATGGAAATTGTTTTGAAATATTGAAGCGTGAAGCGAAATCTTCTTCACAAGCTTTGCCATCATGTTTTGCGAATGGAGTCTTCTCGATTTCCCGAAATCTCCATATTTGTTGGTCAAGATTAACTACTTGAAAGAAGCCGTTTATTTCCTTGGGACTCTCTGCCAGTTCTCTGCCGACTACTACCCAATCAAGCTCTGTCTTCTGAGCAACTGGTAAAGTCATCTTTTCATGTCTAGATATGTGGGGGAACACGATTTCGGAATAGACATCGCTACCAAAGAGAAGATCTTATTATTATTATCAAGGGAACGATATAAATTAATTTGTATGGTCCGGGATTTAACGCCGGGGTACTATGTCCATGTGGCGCGTTTTGTCAACAGCACACGGAGTACTGAGTATGTAGTGGTCACCCACCTACATACTTACCGCGCCCAACACTGCTTGATTTCGGTGATCTAGCGGGAACCGATGCAGTTCAGTTTTTTTCCGTTTGAATGCATTTTTATTTATATACTTAATTAAATCTTACATGCTAAACAAAAAACGCTTAAAAATTAGCTTAAATAACTATAACTTACAAGTAATCTTATACTAACTTAATGGCCCCATGCGTGCACTCTAAATTAAACCTAACATTTAAACTAAGTCTTTCGACGTATATTACATTATATTTAATTTTATATTTATATGTTACAACTAGAACTAAGAAAATAGATTTTAAGAAAAACTTAGTATATGGACATATTAATTAATTATAAAAACCTAAAACTAAAAACTTACAGACTACTTAAAAATAAATCTTAATCTACTTACATCTAATACGCACATACATACATATATATATATATATATATATATATATATATACATAATACATATATACTTAAGCGGGAACCGATGCTTTCAGTGTGGCGAGGCCGTTGACTAAGAGAAGATCTATTTTCCCTGGTCCGTAGAAAAAGGGATCTGCTAGTTTTAAACCCCTAATGTGGTTCCATTTGTCGACAGTCAACTCGTGGAAAAAGGCCAGTGCGGGACTTGAAAAGGAACTATGTGTGTTGTAGTTAGGTGTGTGAGCTATGGATTGTGAATTTTTGTTTGTATGAGAATTACTGTTGTGTTGTGTTGAGTTATGATAGTGGAACTGTTAATGATGAGGCTGCTGGAAAAAGTAACAGTGGATCCCATGAGGGTAATGAGATGTGGAATGGCTGTACGCGAGACAATTTTCGCAAACCCCTATCTTTCTTACACTACCTAGCCGTGCACCTATATTCATTTTAAGAAACATCTACATTTTCGTAGAGAATGTTGTCTCCTGTCACACACCTCGTAGCCCAATTCATCGCTGTTCTTCGAACTTAAGAGAAGAAACTTTGGTTTAGTCGGCCCTTGACTTTTCTGAATGTTATGCCAACTTCCTACCTATTGAACCCTTTAACCTTACCGATCTACGACCTCTAAGGTACGGAATCTAGCTTTAAAAACTCGGAAAACTCCTTAAAGGTAGGCAAATCTCTCGCGTTTTTGACGATCCTAATTTTTTTCCCACAGTTGCTGAGTGATTGCGGGAAGTTTCTGCAAAATACAAGAAATCAGGACGGAATCCGAGTGTTCAACAAGTAGCTCTAGGTTACCGAAAACTCGGCGACGTTCAGTAGATGTATCCATAAGATTTCTTAGTCATGCTGCGCTCTCGTTTTGCAAGACCGCTTGCCCGAAAAATAATTTAAATTCCGAGCTAACAAGAATTCGTTTATGATCATATCGAGAGGTTAAAATCTCCCAGGCCTTCTCATAGTTCGCGCTATCTATTGATAAATGCTGCAAAAGACGGTCTGCTTCTTTGGCCAAACTGGATTTAAGGTAGTGCATTTTTTCAATTTCATAAAGCTGCTTATTATTTGAATGAGTGATGAAAATAGGTCATGGAAAGACTTCTGGCTTTCGTAATTTACCGAAAACGTAGGTAAGTTTAATTTTGGTAAGCGTATAATATTTTTGTCTGATGCTACATTCGTTTTCGCAGAACTTAACGAAGCTCCGGTTGGTTTTTTAGTTTTGTCCATGTATAGCAGATACGTACGGTATTCAATATACATTTCCTTGATGTTTTGGAATAATTCTTGAATCTCTTTTTCTGTTGCGGAATCCTTTGTTTGAACAGTTTAAGCATGTTGCACCCCGCCTTGTAGTTCTCCTCTAGGATGGACAGCCTTGTATTTAGGTAATTCCACGACCCATTCTTCACCGAACGTTTCGCAAAATTTTCTTTATCTTCTGTTATCTATTGTAACAGATTTTAGAATCTGGGGGCTAAGAACCGTATTCTGTTGTCCTGAAAGTATACCAGGCTGGTCTTGCAATGACGGATCCCACTGTGCACTCAGTTTGAGCGGTTAATTCAACGGATCCCATGGTCCATACACAAGAATCCAGCGATGTACGCAATCCAGCGGTAAATTTTTAACGGATCCTGTCTTCTGTAAAATTTATAACACGGCGCGTTTGAGACTCTTTAATTATCTCATAATTGTATAGTTCTAGTCTCTATTTATTTTTATTTGATTTTGTTTGAAATTTTTTTTTCTTTTCGCATTTACAACTGTCTATGTGTTTATTTAATTTGTTGAACTATGCAAAAAAAAAAACCCTCTTTATCACAGTCTGTTTCATTCGCGGATCAAGTTGGACCTATGTTTCTTTGAATGTTTCTTTGCTTAAATTAAAAAAAGGAATAAACCATCGATCTCCAATACGTTATAAACTTGATTGTGTCTTTTTATTAGGCTCTGCTTTGCCTTTTTATACTACATTTGACATTTCTTGTGTTCTAACACTTGTCCCTTCATATCTACACCTATGTATATCCACATACATATGTATATCAAAACAAAAAAAAGGAAATCATGAACTATCATTATATCTGCATATAAATACATTCAAATATATCGTATAAACTTATCAAGTGAAATGATAATTTGATACCTTGATATGGAAATTGTTTTGAAATATTGAAGCGTGAAGCGAAATCTTCTTCACAAGCTTTGCCATCATGTTTTGCGAATGGAGTCTTCTCGATTTCCCGAAATCTCCATATTTGTTGGTCAAGATTAACTACTTGAAAGAAGCCGTTTATTTCCTTGGGACTCTCTGCCAGTTCTCTGCCGACTACTACCCAATCAAGCTCTGTCTTCTGAGCAACTGGTAAAGTCATCTTTTCATGTCTAGATATGTGGGGGAACACGATTTCGGAATAGACATCGCTACCAAAGAGAAGATCTTATTATTATTATCAAGGGAACGATATAAATTAATTTGTATGGTCCGGGATTTAACGCCGGGGTACTATGTCCATGTGGCGCGTTTTGTCAACAGCACACGGTGTTCGGAAGTACAACATACTTTATTATTGAAATTATTATCTTTGGCTTGTTAAAACCATAAATTAATTACTTTGCTTGAAATTAAGATAAACTATGTAAATTGAACTTTTAACCTAAATGTAAACGGATTAACGTAACGTAGAGTTCAGATTTTGCCTTGTATGACAGTTAATGTAAAACGTAAATATGGAAGTAATTTCCGGATGACGAATAAAGATTTCTCTTTGCTGTAACATTCAACAAGAAAAGACGTGTTTTATTTAACCGAATTTTTTCTTACCCCCCTTTTTTTACCCCACACGTATCAAAGAAAGAAAAGTTTAAACCCTACACACCCCAACATTTGGTCCTTACGAGTCGGATAATATTCTAACCGAAACATCTTACTTAAACAATAAAAATATTCAAGTCCGCGAAGTAAAAGTGAATGTGCAAAGTTCAAACGCACAAACATACAAAAAATATATATATATATAAAGACAATTAATAGACAAAACATTAAACATTTAAATTTAACTAAAAAGTGCAAGTGCAAGTGCAAGGACAAGTGCAAATGCAAAATATATGTATATATATATATATATAACAATTAAAGTACATACATAGATTCCCTCGCGGTCGGTGTCTTGCCCTTTGTCTTGCCCCTTGTCTTGTTCTCTTTAAAGACTTTCGGTGGTTGTGCATTAAACGGGATTCCCGCGCCGTGTAAAATTCATCAATTTATCAACTTTAACCTCAACTGTACCAGCTGGGCAAAGCTGACCAAAGGTCGTAAGTTGCTGTAATAAATAAAATATTTTAATAAAATATCATCTGTATCTGATAATAATTTAATAAATATTGTGCTTGATACATACACACATATTGGGTTATAATTAATTTACAAATAAAACCTTTAAAATGTCTAAATTGTCATCGGGTGCAGATCAGAAGGGTGTTCTGGAGCAGATTCGTCGAGACTACTCCAACTTCAAGAAGACTGGAGCATCACGTCGTACAGCCAGCTATCTTTCAGGTCGTCTTCTTGTCCTCGAAGTGAACTTCAAGAACGCACTTGAGCATCAAGCAAAAATTCGACGAGGAGATGTCGAAGAAGGTCTGGAAGAGGAAGATTTTGATGAAATTTTTGATCTGCTTCAAGAAACATATTTCACTTACCGAGGTGAATTGGTCGATGCTATCGACAATGCCAAGTCAGCATCCAAAGAGAAGATTGTGGAAAGTGAGTGCACAGGTGCTTCTTGTAATGAGCTTTCATTACCCCAAATTAAAATTCCGCATTTCGAGGGCTCGTACACAAAATGGCGGGCTTTCCATGATGTCTTTTTGTCCTTAGTCCACACAAATACGAAGCTGGGTGAGATTCAAAAACTTCACTATTTGAAATCTTCTCTTGACGGTGAAGCTGCTCGTTTGTTGCAGCATTTAGGGTTGTACTCTGGCAACTATGACAAAGCATGGGAACTGCTTGTCGCCAGGTACGACCACAAGCGAGTGCTGGTAAACGCACACTTCCAACTTTTCTTTGACCAGCAGCAGTTAACAAAAGAGACTGCTAGTAACATAAAATCTCTACTGGACACGTCACAGGAATGTTTCCATGCCCTGGAAAATATAGGATTGCCGGTTAGTTCTTGGGATGACATATTAATTTATATACTAGTACAAAAATTACCTGCTTTTACTCAGCGTTTGTGGGAGGAGAAGTTAGGTAGTTCGAAGGAGTTGCCCACACTTACACAATTTACAGCGTTCCTAGAAACGCGTTTTAGGACCTTGGAGGCAGTAGCTGGAACTAGTGGGCTAAAGGGCAGCGGTTCTTCTCCACACAAAGGTATTGCAGTTGAAAAGAAAACGGTGCTGCATGTTGGTAAGATGCAGTTTGCATGTAAGGTTTGTGGTAAAGGTCAGCATTCTCTAAGGACTTGTAAAAAGTTCATTGACTTGGAGATCTGCGAACGATCTAAGTCAGTGGACAGAATCGGGGTTTGTCGAAACTGTTTGGCATACAGCCACAAGACAAACCAATGTCAAAGCAGTGCGCGCTGCTATTACTGTATGCAGAAACACCATTCTCTGCTGCATTTTAAGAATCCCAGCTCCAAATCTACAAGGAATCATGAAAATACGACTATAGGTACACAAACTTTCCACATAAAGACAAAAATAAACACTAACCAACCCAAAATTGTCTCTTCTGGAGTTGATCACCCAAGTGTTCTTTTGGCAACAGCAGTTGTTCGAGTCAGGTCGTCAACTGGTAATTATTTTCATCTGAGGGCATTAGTCGATCCTGGATCTGAAGCAACATTTATTACAGAGTCAGCTGTTGAATTGTTAGGGCTTCATCAACGGCGAACACTCATTAAGGTATCTGGATTGGGAAAACTTAGAAGTGGTTCATGTCAGCGGTATGTAAGTCTTACCTTTGGGTCGCTGGTAACACCTTTCGAGACAAATACCCCAGCCTATGTGTTCAAGTCCCTGACTGGTCTTCTGCCATCCAAACCTTTAGCTCTGCAAAATTGGGAACACATCCAGGGTTTGAAGTTAGCTGATCCACAATTCGACAAGCCTGCGACTGTTGATATCCTCCTGGGAGCCGACGTTTACTCTGACTTTATTTTAGGATCAATTATCCGTGGCATAGATGAAAGATCGCCAATTGCACAGGAATCAGAGTTAGGCTGGCTTCTCCTTGGGAAGGCAATTTCACAAAATAAAGAATCTGTACATAGCTTCCTACAGGTTCTCGATAACAACACTCAGCTGCGAGGGTCCTGGGAACTGGAGGAGTTGCCTGTGAATACTAATAAAACTGCGGAAGACAAAACAGGTAAAAAGCATAATATTAACACAAAAAGAAGATTAGCTGATGGTCAAGATCAGCAATCGCAACCATTTAAAAACGGATGTAAGCCTGGGTTTGGTGCCTCGAAGTTAGGTGCCTTACGTAGGTTTCATCAACTGGAAGGAAGATTCCAGGAGAACCCCACACAACACAAGGAGCATTCCAAATGTTTAAAGGAATGCAAGAAGTTTCGTCAGATGGCCGTAGTTGACGCAAAGAATACCATACCGGATACGCGACACCATTTCTACATTACTCACCATGCGGTATTCCTTGAGTCAACCAGAACTACGAAACTTCGTCGCAGTCCTGTGAACTACAAACGGTTTATACGAAACTGCCGGGCACAAGCTGGAAAAAGAGACAGAGGTTCACTAAAGGCAGATGTAATTGGCAAAAGACTCGTCACAATTCCTCAAGGAGACACTGCCTCGGAAGGGGTAAGTTACCTTGAGCGATGGAAGCTGATAAACTCAAACACCAACGACTTTTGTCGAAAGTGCCGCATCCTGTCCAGGATGAAACAGCGCCCGTAGTGGACAAGACGGAAGCCGGGAAACAAACGCGGAGACTTAGTTCTCATCAACGATGAGAGACTACCGCCTTTGCAATGGCGACTCGGACGGATAACCGATACACATGCCGGGAAAGACGGACTTGGACGAGCAGTTACGACATGAATCAAAACCGGATAACTCAAACTGTCACACGGAAGGCAAGACAATTGAACGACACAACACAAAATTCATAATACATACACTTTAAATAAAAACGTATAATGTTAAAAGCATTTATTTTCTTTTTAAAATAATTTATTTCCTTAATTAAATACAAATAATTATAAAATTTTCAACCTAGGTTTCCCTACACAGCACAACACATACAGTCCACTCACTCAACCACACAATATCATTTATATTGGACAACGCTGTGGAGTCTGAGATTCCAAAATACCGACGGGAATTGAAGAATCGAAACCCCGACGGCATTTGAAGGTTTAGTATCCTCCCAGGTTATCCACTCAATCACACTAAATCATACAGGACAACGTCGCAAAGTCTCGAAATTCCAAAATGTCTACGGAAAATGGATAACCAAAATCCCGACGGCATTCGAACTTTTCGTGACACGATCAACGTTGTCCACTGAAAACACAACACAATATAACACAACACAACACAACACAATACAACACAACACAACACAACACAACACAACACTTAATCCTATCAACAGGTATTCTTTTCAAAAATAATTTTAAAATAATTTAAAAACATACAAGATAATAACACATGATAATACAATAAAAATCTTAAACTAATTTAACCATAGATAAATAATTTAAACCTTAAAAGCTAACACAATATATTTTTAACATAAATTACACAAAAAAAAAGAAAAAATCAAAATGTAAACAAAAGAAAAATTACGTAAAAAACTTACCGCAGATGGAATTGTTTACGTTTGCATATTGCAGCAACAATTCTATAGAGGGCGGATTCATATCCACACACACACATTGGCCAACAATTCGGCCATCATACTTAACCGTACACTAACAAAACGTTCGCGAAAATTTCGTCGCACATCGACGCACTGCACAACCAAAAAAATGCGTACGCGAAGAACAGTTACCGCAAAAATAACACCACAAATTGTATGGACTTTGCTGGGAAAATAACGTAATGAAATTTTTATCTTTTTTCATTTTCCCATTTCTTTTTTTTCTTTATTTTTTTTTGTTGCACTTGCACTCGAATATCACTTCCGCGAAATCAAAACAAACGATGTATATCAATATATACACACGCACGTATATACGGTTGTGTATTCGCGCCGGTTTACACAACACAAACGAACTAGAATTTCGCGAAGGAAGGGGTGCAGACAAAAAAAAGATAAAATAAACAATTAACTAATAACACTTACCTTTTTATTCACAAGAAAACTAAACAAAAAAAAGAAGAGGGTAAAACCCACGAAAACTAAAAAAAAAAACTGTACAGCACTCGCGACACAAAAATTGACCTAGTTTTGGTCAATGATCAAAACAAACTATTGCACAAAGCAAATTACGCATGTTTCATCTCCCTTTGTTGCTCGTTTGTTATTCGTCATCCTTGTCACCTACATGTAATGTTTCAAATTATTAACTTACACGATTTTTGTTTCATTCACATGTAGATAGTCACCACACTCGCACTCACACAACACACAACTCTTATGTCAGAAGAAGTACTACATACTCCAACTGCAATTGAGTACACTTGCGGACGAAAGTCGTCCACCGGGCGGGAGCATGTTCGGAAGTACAACATACTTTATTATTGAAATTATTATCTTTGGCTTGTTAAAACCATAAATTAATTACTTTGCTTGAAATTAAGATAAACTATGTAAATTGAACTTTTAACCTAAATGTAAACGGATTAACGTAACGTAGAGTTCAGATTTTGCCTTGTATGACAGTTAATGTAAAACGTAAATATGGAAGTAATTTCCGGATGACGAATAAAGATTTCTCTTTGCTGTAACATTCAACAAGAAAAGACGTGTTTTATTTAACCGAATTTTTTCTTACCCCCCTTTTTTTACCCCACACGTATCAAAGAAAGAAAAGTTTAAACCCTACACACCCCAACACACGGAGTACTGAGTATGTAGTGGTCACCCACCTACATACTTACCGCGCCCAACACTGCTTGATTTCGGTGATCTAGCGGGAACCGATGCAGTTCAGTTTTTTTCCGTTTGAATGCATTTTTATTTATATACTTAATTAAATCTTACATGCTAAACAAAAAACGCTTAAAAATTAGCTTAAATAACTATAACTTACAAGTAATCTTATACTAACTTAATGGCCCCATGCGTGCACTCTAAATTAAACCTAACATTTAAACTAAGTCTTTCGACGTATATTACATTATATTTAATTTTATATTTATATGTTACAACTAGAACTAAGAAAATAGATTTTAAGAAAAACTTAGTATATGGACATATTAATTAATTATAAAAACCTAAAACTAAAAACTTACAGACTACTTAAAAATAAATCTTAATCTACTTACATCTAATACGCACATACATATATATATATATGTATATATGTATATATATATATACATAATACATATATACTTAAGCGGGAACCAATGCTTTCAGTGTGGCGAGGCCGTTGACTAAGAGAAGATCTATTTTCCCTGGTCCGTAGAAAAAGGGATCTGCTAGTTTTAAACCCCTAATGTGGTTCCATTTGTCGACAGTCAACTCGTGGAAAAAGGCCAGTGCGGGACTTGAAAAGGAACTATGTGTGTTGTAGTTAGGTGTGTGAGCTATGGATTGTGAATTTTTGTTTGTATGAGAATTACTGTTGTGTTGTGTTGAGTTATGATAGTGGAACTGTTAATGATGAGGCTGCTGGAAAAAGTAACAGTGGATCCCATGAGGGTAATGAGATGTGGAATGGCTGTACGCGAGACAATTTTCGCAAACCCCTATCTTTCTTACACTACCTAGCCGTGCACCTATATTCATTTTAAGAAACATCTACATTTTCGTAGAGAATGTTGTCTCCTGTCACACACCTCGTAGCCCAATTCATCGCTGTTCTTCGAACTTAAGAGAAGAAACTTTGGTTTAGTCGGCCCTTGACTTTTCTGAATGTTATGCCAACTTCCTACCTATTGAACCCTTTAACCTTACCGATCTACGACCTCTAAGGTACGGAATCTAGCTTTAAAAACTCGGAAAACTCCTTAAAGGTAGGCAAATCTCTCGCTTTTTTGACGATCCTAATTTTTTTCCCACAGTTGCTGAGTGATTGCGGGAAGTTTCTGCAAAATACAAGAAATCAGGACGGAATCCGAGTGTTCAACAAGTAGCTCTAGGTTACCGAAAACTCGGCGACGTTCAGTAGATGTATCCATAAGATTTCTTAGTCATGCTGCGCTCTCGTTTTGCAAGACCGCTTGCCCGAAAAATAATTTAAATTCCGAGCTAACAAGAATTCGTTTATGATCATATCGAGAGGTTAAAATCTCCCAGGCCTTCTCATAGTTCGCGCTATCTATTGATAAATGCTGCAAAAGACGGTCTGCTTCTTTGGCCAAACTGGATTTAAGGTAGTGCATTTTTTCAATTTCATAAAGCTGCTTATTATTTGAATGAGTGATGAAAATAGGTCATGGAAAGACTTCTGGCTTTCGTAATTTACCGAAAACGTAGGTAAGTTTAATTTTGGTAAGCGTATAATATTTTTGTCTGATGCTACATTCGTTTTCGCAGAACTTAACGAAGCTCCGGTTGGTTTTTTAGTTTTGTCCATGTATAGCAGATACGTACGGTATTCAATATACATTTCCTTGATGTTTTGGAATAATTCTTGAATCTCTTTTTCTGTTGCGGAATCCTTTGTTCGAACAGTTTAAGCATGTTGCACCCCGCCTTGTAGTTCTCCTCTAGGATGGACAGCCTTGTATTTAGGTAATTCCACGACCCATTCTTCACCGAACGTTTCGCAAAATTTTCTTTATCTTCTGTTATCTATTGTAACAGATTTTAGAATCTGGGGGCTAAGAACCGTATTCTGTTGTCCTGAAAGTATACCAGGCTGGTCTTGCAATGACGGATCCCACTGTGCACTCAGTTTGAGCGGTTAATTCAACGGATCCCATGGTCCATACACAAGAATCCAGCGATGTACGCAATCCAGCGGTAAATTTTTAACGGATCCTGTCTTCTGTAAAATTTATAACACGGCGCGTTTGAGACTCTTTAATTATCTCATAATTGTATAGTTCTAGTCTCTATTTATTTTTATTTGATTTTGTTTGAAATTTTTTTTTCTTTTCGCATTTACAACTGTCTATGTGTTTATTTAATTTGTTGAACTATGCAAAAAAAAAAACCCTCTTTATCACAGTCTGTTTCATTCGCGGATCAAGTTGGACCTATGTTTCTTTGAATGTTTCTTTGCTTAAATTAAAAAAAGGAATAAACCATCGATCTCCAATACGTTATAAACTTGATTGTGTCTTTTTATTAGGCTCTGCTTTGCCTTTTTATACTACATTTGACATTTCTTGTGTTCTAACACTTGTCCCTTCATATCTACACCTATGTATATCCACATACATATGTATATCAAAACAAAAAAAAGGAAATCATGAACTATCATTATATCTGCATATAAATACATTCAAATATATCGTATAAACTTATCAAGTGAAATGATAATTTGATACCTTGATATGGAAATTGTTTTGAAATATTGAAGCGTGAAGCGAAATCTTCTTCACAAGCTTTGCCATCATGTTTTGCGAATGGAGTCTTCTCGATTTCCCGAAATCTCCATATTTGTTGGTCAAGATTAACTACTTGAAAGAAGCCGTTTATTTCCTTGGGACTCTCTGCCAGTTCTCTGCCGACTACTACCCAATCAAGCTCTGTCTTCTGAGCAACTGGTAAAGTCATCTTTTCATGTCTAGATATGTGGGGGAACACGATTTCGGAATAGACATCGCTACCAAAGAGAAGATCTTATTATTATTATCAAGGGAACGATATAAATTAATTTGTATGGTCCGGGATTTAACGCCGGGGTACTATGTCCATGTGGCGCGTTTTGTCAACAGCACACGGAGTACTGAGTATGTAGTGGTCACCCACCTACATACTTACCGCGCCCAACACTGCTTGATTTCGGTGATCTAGCGGGAACCGATGCAGTTCAGTTTTTTTCCGTTTGAATGCATTTTTATTTATATACTTAATTAAATCTTACATGCTAAACAAAAAACGCTTAAAAATTAGCTTAAATAACTATAACTTACAAGTAATCTTATACTAACTTAATGGCCCCATGCGTGCACTCTAAATTAAACCTAACATTTAAACTAAGTCTTTCGACGTATATTACATTATATTTAATTTTATATTTATATGTTACAACTAGAACTAAGAAAATAGATTTTAAGAAAAACTTAGTATATGGA
Organism: Volucella zonaria; assembly: GCA_963966105.1. Taxonomy (NCBI): domain Eukaryota; kingdom Metazoa; phylum Arthropoda; class Insecta; order Diptera; family Syrphidae; genus Volucella; species Volucella zonaria. The sequence goes on along the minus strand of OZ014530.1, from coordinate 134,205,952 downwards.
CATATTAATTAATTATAAAAACCTAAAACTAAAAACTTACAGACTACTTAAAAATAAATCTTAATCTACTTACATCTAATACGCACATACATATATATATATATATACATAATACATATATACTTAAGCGGGAACCGATGCTTTCAGTGTGGCGAGGCCGTTGACTAAGAGAAGATCTATTTTCCCTGGTCCGTAGAAAAAGGGATCTGCTAGTTTTAAACCCCTAATGTGGTTCCATTTGTCGACAGTCAACTCGTGGAAAAAGGCCAGTGCGGGACTTGAAAAGGAACTATGTGTGTTGTAGTTAGGTGTGTGAGCTATGGATTGTGAATTTTTGTTTGTATGAGAATTACTGTTGTGTTGTGTTGAGTTATGATAGTGGAACTGTTAATGATGAGGCTGCTGGAAAAAGTAACAGTGGATCCCATGAGGGTAATGAGATGTGGAATGGCTGTACGCGAGACAATTTTCGCAAACCCCTATCTTTCTTACACTACCTAGCCGTGCACCTATATTCATTTTAAGAAACATCTACATTTTCGTAGAGAATGTTGTCTCCTGTCACACACCTCGTAGCCCAATTCATCGCTGTTCTTCGAACTTAAGAGAAGAAACTTTGGTTTAGTCGGCCCTTGACTTTTCTGAATGTTATGCCAACTTCCTACCTATTGAACCCTTTAACCTTACCGATCTACGACCTCTAAGGTACGGAATCTAGCTTTAAAAACTCGGAAAACTCCTTAAAGGTAGGCAAATCTCTCGCTTTTTTGACGATCCTAATTTTTTTCCCACAGTTGCTGAGTGATTGCGGGAAGTTTCTGCAAAATACAAGAAATCAGGACGGAATCCGAGTGTTCAACAAGTAGCTCTAGGTTACCGAAAACTCGGCGACGTTCAGTAGATGTATCCATAAGATTTCTTAGTCATGCTGCGCTCTCGTTTTGCAAGACCGCTTGCCCGAAAAATAATTTAAATTCCGAGCTAACAAGAATTCGTTTATGATCATATCGAGAGGTTAAAATCTCCCAGGCCTTCTCATAGTTCGCGCTATCTATTGATAAATGCTGCAAAAGACGGTCTGCTTCTTTGGCCAAACTGGATTTAAGGTAGTGCATTTTTTCAATTTCATAAAGCTGCTTATTATTTGAATGAGTGATGAAAATAGGTCATGGAAAGACTTCTGGCTTTCGTAATTTACCGAAAACGTAGGTAAGTTTAATTTTGGTAAGCGTATAATATTTTTGTCTGATGCTACATTCGTTTTCGCAGAACTTAACGAAGCTCCGGTTGGTTTTTTAGTTTTGTCCATGTATAGCAGATACGTACGGTATTCAATATACATTTCCTTGATGTTTTGGAATAATTCTTGAATCTCTTTTTCTGTTGCGGAATCCTTTGTTTGAACAGTTTAAGCATGTTGCACCCCGCCTTGTAGTTCTCCTCTAGGATGGACAGCCTTGTATTTAGGTAATTCCACGACCCATTCTTCACCGAACGTTTCGCAAAATTTTCTTTATCTTCTGTTATCTATTGTAACAGATTTTAGAATCTGGGGGCTAAGAACCGTATTCTGTTGTCCTGAAAGTATACCAGGCTGGTCTTGCAATGACGGATCCCACTGTGCACTCAGTTTGAGCGGTTAATTCAACGGATCCCATGGTCCATACACAAGAATCCAGCGATGTACGCAATCCAGCGGTAAATTTTTAACGGATCCTGTCTTCTGTAAAATTTATAACACGGCGCGTTTGAGACTCTTTAATTATCTCATAATTGTATAGTTCTAGTCTCTATTTATTTTTATTTGATTTTGTTTGAAATTTTTTTTTCTTTTCGCATTTACAACTGTCTATGTGTTTATTTAATTTGTTGAACTATGCAAAAAAAAAAACCCTCTTTATCACAGTCTGTTTCATTCGCGGATCAAGTTGGACCTATGTTTCTTTGAATGTTTCTTTGCTTAAATTAAAAAAAGGAATAAACCATCGATCTCCAATACGTTATAAACTTGATTGTGTCTTTTTATTAGGCTCTGCTTTGCCTTTTTATACTACATTTGACATTTCTTGTGTTCTAACACTTGTCCCTTCATATCTACACCTATGTATATCCACATACATATGTATATCAAAACAAAAAAAAGGAAATCATGAACTATCATTATATCTGCATATAAATACATTCAAATATATCGTATAAACTTATCAAGTGAAATGATAATTTGATACCTTGATATGGAAATTGTTTTGAAATATTGAAGCGTGAAGCGAAATCTTCTTCACAAGCTTTGCCATCATGTTTTGCGAATGGAGTCTTCTCGATTTCCCGAAATCTCCATATTTGTTGGTCAAGATTAACTACTTGAAAGAAGCCGTTTATTTCCTTGGGACTCTCTGCCAGTTCTCTGCCGACTACTACCCAATCAAGCTCTGTCTTCTGAGCAACTGGTAAAGTCATCTTTTCATGTCTAGATATGTGGGGGAACACGATTTCGGAATAGACATCGCTACCAAAGAGAAGATCTTATTATTATTATCAAGGGAACGATATAAATTAATTTGTATGGTCCGGGATTTAACGCCGGGGTACTATGTCCATGTGGCGCGTTTTGTCAACAGCACACGGAGTACTGAGTATGTAGTGGTCACCCACCTACATACTTACCGCGCCCAACACTGCTTGATTTCGGTGATCTAGCGGGAAACGATGCAGTTCAGTTTTTTTCCGTTTGAATGCATTTTTATTTATATACTTAATTAAATCTTACATGCTAAACAAAAAACGCTTAAAAATTAGCTTAAATAACTATAACTTACAAGTAATCTTATACTAACTTAATGGCCCCATGCGTGCACTCTAAATTAAACCTAACATTTAAACTAAGTCTTTCGACGTATATTACATTATATTTAATTTTATATTTATATGTTACAACTAGAACTAAGAAAATAGATTTTAAGAAAAACTTAGTATATGGACATATTAATTAATTATAAAAACCTAAAACTAAAAACTTACAGACTACTTAAAAATAAATCTTAATCTACTTACATCTAATACGCACATACATATATATATATATATATATATATACATAATACATATATACTTAAGCGGGAACCGATGCTTTCAGTGTGGCGAGGCCGTTGACTAAGAGAAGATCTATTTTCCCTGGTCCGTAGAAAAAGGGATCTGCTAGTTTTAAACCCCTAATGTGGTTCCATTTGTCGACAGTCAACTCGTGGAAAAAGGCCAGTGCGGGACTTGAAAAGGAACTATGTGTGTTGTAGTTAGGTGTGTGAGCTATGGATTGTGAATTTTTGTTTGTATGAGAATTACTGTTGTGTTGTGTTGAGTTATGATAGTGGAACTGTTAACGATGAGGCTGCTGGAAAAAGTAACAGTGGATCCCATGAGGGTAATGAGATGTGGAATGGCTGTACGCGAGACAATTTTCGCAAACCCCTATCTTTCTTACACTACCTAGCCGTGCACCTATATTCATTTTAAGAAACATCTACATTTTCGTAGAGAATGTTGTCTCCTGTCACACACCTCGTAGCCCAATTCATCGCTGTTCTTCGAACTTAAGAGAAGAAACTTTGGTTTAGTCGGCCCTTGACTTTTCTGAATGTTATGCCAACTTCCTACCTATTGAACCCTTTAACCTTACCGATCTACGACCTCTAAGGTACGGAATCTAGCTTTAAAAACTCGGAAAACTCCTTAAAGGTAGGCAAATCTCTCGCATTTTTGACGATCCTAATTTTTTTCCCACAGTTGCTGAGTGATTGCGGGAAGTTTCTGCAAAATACAAGAAATCAGGACGAAATCCGAGTGTTCAACAAGTAGCTCTAGGTTTCCGAAAACTCGGCGACGTTCAGTAGATGTATCCATAAGATTTCTTAGTCATGCTGCGCTCTCGTTTTGCAAGACCGCTTGCCCGAAAAATAATTTAAATTTGAAGGGATCATTGGCGATAACAACCTTAAACGACTTGAAGCTGTAATCGACAGGAACAACAACATATTAGCTATCAAGCCAAATATAAAGACAAGCTTAAAGAAATGGAATCAAAACAAGTTAACATAGAAATTCGGTATACACACCTTACAAAGAAAATTAGAGAAAAACTTAAGATCATACCATATTAGAAAAACATAAGCCACTTTTGGCCCAATTAATGACAGGGAAGTTATCGAAACTAATTTAAGAGCAGAGATAAGAACAACGTTGGATGAACCCATGCAGAATACTATATATCAAGTCTTATCCTTATCCTGTGAATATGAGAGAAGAAGTAGAAAAGCAGATCAGAAAAAGTCCACGCAACTCGCCAATATATGTTGCACCCAAGAAAATGGACGCCTCAGGGGAAAAGAGTACAGAATGATCATCGACTTCAAAAAATTAAATGCAGACACCTATCCGATAACAGATATATCAAACACTCTCGCAAGCCTAGTCTCGAAGTACTTTACCCCTACTGGCTTAACATCAGGGTTCAATCAAATTAAAGTGAAGGAGTCAAACATTCCAAGAACGGCTTTTTCAGTCATGAATGGTAAATACGAATTCAAAAGACTACTATTTGGAATGAAAAACACTCCATCAATCTGTCATAGAATGATTGATGATGTGTAAAGGCACTATGTTGGTAAAGCCTCCTATGTCTACATTGATGACATACTCATAGCTGCATTTGGCAAAATCGAGGAAGAACATTTGAGGAAAAAAAAAAACCGCGCGCGAGTGAACAAAAAATAATAATAAAAAACTTTCAACTCCTTATTTTAAATTTTTTTTTGTTTTAAATCACTTTATTTTATTACTCTTTTTTTTCTTTTAGTTTTTTACAACTTATTGTCTTCTTAATCTATCTCTCAACGCACAACCTCGATATGTTTTTTAATGGCGGATTCGGTCAGTTCTAATGGTTCACTTGACGAATCAGGCTGCGTTCACTTTGTACAATGGGGCGAGTTCGAAAGGGCTTTACAACTCGGTCATCCTGATGTTTAATGGACCTCGATCACAAAGAACCAATACATATGTTATCTTAGGGATATTACAGAATTACACTTATTGCTAGGACTTAACTACTTGTATTGCATTAACGATATGATTGCTTAAGAAGATCGTATCTAATCATCCTTTTCTTTCCATAGTTTCATGTGTCTTGATTCAATAACATCATCCTACGGGAGCTATGTGACTTGGCACTTCTCAATGTCTTTAATTACTTAACGGTCATTAGGAAGCAATTTTTGGACGATATAGGGCAACTTGAACTTAGGAATCAACTTTTTATCCGGCATTCTGTATACAGAGCTCGGCAACATCGATATATCCAAGCTGTTGTTCCAACAACACGGCGCTACATGCCATACAAGCGACGCAATGCTCGAAGATGTGAAGGAGAAATTTAGCGACTGGGTCATCTCACGGCGAGCGTTCATCAATTGGCCGCCGCGATCATGCGATTTGACACCACTCGATTATTTTCTCTGGGACTACATCAAGTCCTTAGTCTACGCTAACAACCCAACCACCTTCGACGAGCTCGAGACATTTGATACGGTTTGCAGAAATAACCACTCACATATTTGACTGAGTCAGCATCAAAATTGGACCGACCGCTTGAAGCACTGTTTCCACACATAATAACATGAACCTAGCTTCAAAATAAAGCCAGAATCGATGTTATATTTCATACTGTTGTTGTTTTATTTAAAAATTCTTTCTTATCATTCTTATCTGGTCGCCATTTACTAAGACATAAAGTTATAAAGAATTTTTATTATTTTACAGTTACCATGATAGACAATGAAAGTAGTTTCATAAGCCAAATTACAAATAACTACAATATATATTAAAACTCTAGAAATAGAACTTTATCTTATCCCACCACAGAAAAGCGAAGATAACGGCACAATGGAAAGGCTCCACTAAACAATTATTGATTCGCCGAAAGGAATGCCCAGATTTTACCACAGAGGAACTAATTAAATAACCGTAACTACAATTCAGTACATTTCGTCACTAAGAAAAAACCGGGTTATGTGTTCCTAGGCAAAATTCAAAGGATTAATAACCAAAACCTTGTGGGAACAAGATCAACAGGGAAAACCTTAACCAAGGACATATTGTATAAGGAATATAGTATGATTAAAAGCTGCCAGACGCTTTTCGTCATCCGGTTGATTTCAATCTAATCAAGTAAATTCGCAGTTTATCGGTATTAATAAACTACACATTTTCCGTCAAATTTGAAAGCTACATTCGACCCAGTTTTCTGTCTTTTTTGAAGTTGTTTTTGTTAGTAAAACCAAATTTTTTTATTTTGGTGTTTCTCGTGGTTCAGCAAATCAGCATGCCTACTGAGACGAGAGGAACCCGTTCACAACAACAAATGTAAGTTCGCCGAAAGATTCTGCAGCACTCAATTCAATGGTAATGCTGATAAACTCTGGAGCCGTATCGAGAAAAAACTGGAGAAATGGATGGAAACCTTTTCCCTCTTGCTTGATGCTAGGCTTTCTGAACTGGAAGATCGCCTTGCTGCTAACTGCGATGCTGTTATCATTGGTGTGCCTAAAGTAGCTGGTAAAAGCTTACAATCCATATATGAGAAAGTATGCTCCAACATTGATATTCAGCCGCCATGTATACAAAACATTTTTCGCGCTTCACGCACTTCAAATTCTCGCAACGAATTCTCCCCCTTTGATAACACTATTGTAATAAAGTTTGCTGACAAACATGAGAAGCACATTTATTTACAAGTAACTTCAGTTTTGATTGGTTGTAAATTATTTGCTTTCTCTTTTTCTATACATGCGGAAAACTTGCATTCGGTTTTGATTTCTTTTACTTTATTAATTTTGACAGATTCCACTAATACTGGTTTTAACAGCATAAATGAAAAAACTAATTTCCTTTTAAATGCCCTTCGCAAAAGTCATAATAATATGGTGCATATGCACCTTTTACTTAAACCACTTTATCACTACTCAAATTCCACTTTAGAACTGGCTTGCATAACTTGGGTCAGCATCCACAGGGACGAATGCACCTATACAATCTCGGAGCATAATTCAACGAATAGCCATCGACATCGCTAGGCCGTTTCCCGAAAGATTTAATGGCAACCGATACACCCTCGCGGTCATGGATTACTTCAGTAAGTGGCCGAAAGTGTTCGCAATCTCAAATTAAGAGGCTAAGACCGAAGCAGAACAGGTGGTCAACAACTGGGTCAGCAGACTTGGGGTCCCAATGGAGCTACACTCCGAAACTTTGAATCAAAAGTCTTCCAGGAAGTTTGCCACTATCTTGAATAACTTGAGCAACAAGATCCGTAAATTGCACGAAAACACCCGAGAAGAGCTGAAACAAACGAGCAACCGCATGAAGAATACTCGTAGGTACGACATTAAAGCGTCATCTTCCGGCTTCAGCGAATGAGATCTGGTGTGGTTGCATAATCCTCTGCGTAAGAAAGGCAAATGCCTAAAATTGCAACCGGATTGGGAAGGTCCATGCAAGGCGATAACCCGCATTAATGACGTTGTCTACCCGATACAACGGGGGATCGAGGGGAAATGAAGGTGATCCATTTGGATAGAATGTGTCATTTCAAAGTAACTATGAATGGTGAAGCTGTTCGGGAGGAACAACTTTAGGGAGGGAGCAGTATGATATCCATTTGAATGTGAACAGCGCCATCTATATTTGAAATGCAGAAGATTTCAAAATCTGAAAAGCAGAAGGCTCAACCATTGGTGGTTGGAGAATGGAAGTGAATTTTCTAGCTGATTATGTGGTTCAAGTAAAAGATAACGAAAGGTAAAAGTGGCTGTTCGAGATTACGATTTGATTAACTAATTATATGTAATAAAATATATGATAATGTCAAATATAATATAAATATGTAAAAGGGGTAAATGTAAAACATTAGTAATCCACTGCATTACCAATAATAATGATATGCAGAAAACTCCCAATATAAATGATTGTAATTAAGACTCAATATATTGCATTATAACCAAGTGAATAAGACGTGTTTCATTTTTCTCCGCTCTTTTTTCTTGGTCCGTGTGGTGATCTTTTTATAGAATTTCATGGTCCGTCGAGTTCTTACGATTGATAGTAAAACAATCAACGTGTGTATAAGATTTTTAAGTTAAAGTAAAACAGTAGACATTAACTTAAAGAAACTATAAACAAAAAGTAAAGAACAATTCTACCAGTGAGTTTTTAGAAAACATAAGGTCAATAAAAGATTGCAGTAAAATCGCAGCTATAACCTTCATTTCCGTTGTTCGACCATTTGGCCGTTCCAGTGAACAGTTCTGCTCACCGTTGGACTACTTTGCAACAGCACATCCACTGTTGAGTCCGTTGCTACCGCAAAGGCTCCGTTGGGATATCCGCTACAACTGTGCGACACACATCTGAGATACCGCTTCGATTTCAAATCAATTTTCTGCAGATCTCCGGCAATTTAAATAATCTAAAAGATACGTAAGTTGAAATACACCCCCATATTAATTTCTTTTCTCTTACGAGTATTTTTTTTTACTTGATTTCAACAATGAGCACCGCTCTGAAGTTCCAAAAGAATTTGCTAAAACAAATTACAAAGGATTGGGAAAATTTTGGAAAGAGATCCCCTAATGAGAGGACAAAAAATTACATCTCCAATAGGATTGCCGTACTGGAGGAAAATTTCAAGATTAGTACCCAACATAACACCGATGGAATATCCTCAATTGAAGCTGGAAAGGAGGATGAATTAAAGGAAATCTTCGACAGGATTAAAGACAATTACCTGGACTACAAAACAGCGCTATTAGACAGCATGGATAAACTTCAAGCAACAGTTCGGACTCCGGTCAGTGATAATATAACTACCACTAGTGACAAGAACATCATTCGATTACCGAAAATAAATTTACCGGTCTTTTTGGGAGAATATGAATCCTGGAAATCATTTCAAGATCTTTTTGCATCTTTAATACATACGAATAAAGCATTAACCGTGGTTGAGAAATTGCATTATTTAAAATCTAGTTTGGGCGGTGAAGCCGAGCGTCTCCTTCAACATTTAGTCATTGATAACGGGAACTATAAACCAGCATGGGACATTCTCACATCTCGCTATGACCATAAACGTGTTTTGGTTAATGCACAGCTGAGAATCTTTTTTGCACAAGAGAACATTAGCCACGAGACCGCTGCACATCTGAAAAAATTACTAGATACATCAGTAGAATGGATCATGAATGAATCAGTAGAAGGATGTTATCCTTATCTTTTGTTTAGTGAAAAAACTTCCCACAATAACACAACAACTTTGAGAAGAAAAGCTAGGGACAGATAGTGAAATACCAAAGTTTGAAGGTTTCACTGAATTTTTAGAAGCGAGGTTTCGGACATTGGAGGCAGTTTGTCAACGGGAAGATATAGGAGTCAGTAAGATCTCTAGGGCACCATTAACAAAAACAAAATCATTTTACTTGAAGCAGAATCAAAAGAGTCAGTTCAGCTGTAAAGTGTGCAGTAAAGGGCCTCATTCACTGCGGACCTGCAACCGGTTTTTAAAAATGGACATCGCGTCTCGCAGGAATATCGTGAATAAAATCGGCATATACGAGAATTGCCTGGTATACAGTCACGCAACCCTACAGTGTCCCAGCAGAGTCCGATGCTACTTTTGCCAACAGCTTCACCACTCCCTTTTATACATTAACCCCTCTTCACACTCACAATTCAATTCACATACAACAAATACCCAACACTACACAACACATGCAGCCCCTAATTCGGCAACCCAACACACATGCACCCCCACACAATCCCATTTGTCTACAGTAAACTTAAACGCTACCACTTTTCAGCCCACACAATAGGTCAACACTTTTCACGCAGTAGAGTCCCATGTAGATGTGTTACTCGCAACAGCGCTGGTGAAAGCAAGATCCTCTTGAGGTATAGACGTTACACTGCGCGGATTGATAGATCCGGGTTCAGAGGCCACCTTTATTACTGATCGTGCAGTCAAGAGATTAGATATGAAGGGAAAACGGACTTTCGTAGAGGTATCCAGGTTGGGGAAGGTCAGCAGCGGAGCTTGTCACAGCTACGTTGACCTTAGGTTGGGGTCTTTGCACTCAGTCTAGGAAATCAGCACCCGGGCCTTAATATTCGAATCGCTGACTGGCCTTCTTCCGGCCCACGAGCTAATACCAAAGCAGTGGAAACACATACACGGATTAACTCTAGCTGACCCGACCTACTATAAACCCGACGAAGTACTTGATGTCAGCCGGCAACTCCAACGTTTCTGGGAGATGGAAGAAACACCCTTTAAGGCTCACCGCACTACAAGGCAACGACGAAAAGGTTGGATAGTGGACGATACTAGGTATCGTTATCATTTAAGGAAGGGAGCAGACCTGGGCTCGGATCCTTGCGAGCCTTGCGTAGGCTTGCTCAGCTAGAACGACGATTCAGATATGACCCTACACTACACTTAGAGTACAAAAAGTGTATAAAAGAGTACTTACATTTGGGACATATGAAAGAAGTCGAAGTCAGCAAGGACGAAGTACTCAAAACTCCTTATCACTACTTCGTGCCGCACCATGCCGTGTACAAAGCATCCAGTTCAAAGACAAAACTCCAGGTCGTCTTTGATGCTGCAGGAAAAACTTCAGACGGAACATCGTTGAACCAGCATTTAATGACAGGATCTAAACAATAGACGGATATTATTGAAATTATATTAAGATGGAGAAAACATAAATATACCTTTACAGCAGACATTGAGAAAATGTACAGGCAAATCCGTGTCAGCTCGACTCTTATTACCTGATGATTGTTTGGTGTAACTGTGATATCAATCCAATCAAGGTATATCGCATACCAACAGTTATGTTCGGTACAAACTGTGCACCCTACCTTGCCATTCGATCGCTCAATCAACTGGCTACTGATGAGGAGCACAAGAGAAGACGCTTATGTAGACGATCTGTTCGCTGGAGCTGATACTATTGAGGAAACAGTGTTGAGGCGTGATGAAGTTAAGTTTGCTGGCCGCGGGAGGGTTCAATCTGCGGAAATGGGCAAGCAATTCCAACGAGGTTTTGGATCAAATACCTTTAGATCAGCGGGAAGTTGCCTTTTCTTTGCCCTTAGATACCCCAGATCACGTCAATACTCTAGGAATCAAGTGGTCTCCAGTAGACGATAGCCTTTCTTTTCAGAACATTCAGCTCGACGGTCCTGACCCAATAAAAAGGACAATTCTGTCCACCATTGCTAAGCTTTTTTCTTTTTTTTCTATTAATTCATTATTTCCTTAACAATTATACAGTTTGCCTTAAGTTTAGTTACAAAACATTTTTTATTTTTATTTAAGAAAATAGCTAGTGACATTTGTATTTTGCAATTATAGCAATAAATAGGGTTAAATGCCACTTCAAGGAGAAATAACTTAAATAACTTTAATTCTTGTGGGGTGGCAATATTTTAGATTAAGATTAAGATTAAGATAAATTAAAAGTTAACAATATAAAAAATTCCGGAAACTATAAATGAAAAATAAAAAAAAAAGAAAAAAGAGAGAAGATAACAATTACACAGGGTAAGTGAGCAATACTTCAATCTCGTTGTGATCGAAACCAAGAAGCCATGCTTTGATTTTATTTGAAAATTTACTAGAAGTTGACATGACTCTTATATCGGCTGGAAGACGGTTAAAAAGTTTATAAGATACAACTGGGTAGGAGTTTCTATAGTGCGTTGTGCGGTAGGCTGGTACTTGCACAATATGACGGTAAGTTCGACGTAAGTTGCGTGCATCAGATATAGGACTCTCTAAATAGCCACCTCTCATAAAAAAGATATCAGAGACTCTAAAATAAAACAAGTGCCTTAATGGGATTATCTTCAAGGACCTAAATAATACCATAGAATTGGCTAGGCGGTGAGCATTACAAATTCTACGTAGGGCGCATTTCTGCAAAACGAGAAGAGGCTTTAGATTGGTAGTGTAAGCACCTCCCCAACAACTAATTCCATATTGCAGTTTCGAGTGGAAAATTCCGTGATAAATAGTTTTAAGAAACCTATTGGAACAAAACTGTCGAAGACTATAAAAACACCGAATTCTATTCGCGCAAGAACGCAAGTATCGTTTCAAGTCTAAAATATGCTCAGCCCAACTCATGTTTTGGTCGATTGTTGTGCCAAGGTACTTGAAGTTCCTAACAACTTCAACCTGAAAACACTTCGAGCTGCATAAGGAATTTGCATGGAAAGTAGGTTCGGATGGCTCAGTGGTACAAGCACAAGTAACAAGGGTAAAGCGCGGGCAATCGCAGAAATGGAATTTGATGTCAATTTCTGCTGGCACAAGCGAACCTAAGCTAAAAAACATTAGTTTGGTTTTGCTACTTGCCACTAGCCTGTGAGCAGCAAACCATACCCTTAGCAAATGGATATCATTATTTATATCTGCTATTAAATTAAGAGGGCTCGTTGAACTATAAGCGATGCCAAGGCCATCAGCAAACGCGGCAACTTTGCCTGCCAAAGGTAGAGAAAAAAGGGAGTTAATAAATATCAGAAACAAAATAGGACCCAAAACAGACCCTTGAGGTACCCCGACGTTAATCACCTCATAATCACTAAGGATGTCTCCTATTCTAACCCTTTGTTTGCGGTCTTTCAAATATGTCGCTAACCAATTATGGAAAAATCCACGAAATCCTGCTCCATACAGCTTGTCCAAGAGAATGTCAATGCAAACCATGTCAAACGCTTTGGTAATATCGACAAAGAGGCCGGCGCAAAACTTTTTACCATCCAAGGCTTTGTTTATAAAATTGCAGAAAAATAATAAGGCATCTTCCGTGGAGCGTCCTTCCCTAAACCCAAACTGCACCGGACTGAGAAATTGAGTTCTTTGTAAATGCGCACACATATGCCTTTTGACAGTTTTTCAAAAACTTTCGAAATTGAAGACAGCAAGGAAATCGGCCTGTAATTGTTTTTATCTTTTCGACTACCCTTTTTAAAAAGTGGTAATACATCAGCTGATTTCAGATAGTAAGGAAAAACTCCACTAAAAATACTCCTATTAAACAGATATGCTAATATGACACACGACCTGGAGTTTTTGAGTGAGTAAATGATTCGCAAAGTTTCTAACCCAGTAATTTCTTCAAAAATGAAACTATTCATGTCAGGCGTTCTTTCCACTAACTGAGACCAAACACAGGAGTTGCAAATTGTGTTAAAGTTAGATTGAGAGAATATAAAACCAACTGAAGCAAAATATTTATTGAACTCATTGGCAACTTCTACGGGTTTCACTATTTCAACACCTTCACTACACAGCACAATATTTTTGGGATTACATGAAGTATTGGTGTTAATTATACTATTAACAACTCTTCATTCCTTCTTTGGGTTGCTTTGTGCATAGTGAAACTTGGAGCAGTAGTAGTTGTCGCGACAGTTCAAAATTTCCTTGTTTATGTTTTTGCTCATTTTCTTAACCCGTTTTCTCAGATTAGAATTAAGTGGATGTGTAATACACAGTTTACGCAATTTGTTTTTAAGTTTAATTCTTTTCAAAAGGGAAGTGTTTACCCACGGCTTCAATCTAGTTTGAGCTCTATGTTTGACAAAAGTTTGTGTAGAAGAACTGATATAGTTTTGGAGAATGTTCCAAAATACCTCATAAGCTTCAGAAGCGTTGTCTTTGGCATAGACTTCTTGCCAATTTTCAAAACGGAGCTGAATGTTAAGTAGATCGTACCTTAGGTCTGTGAAGAGAAGTTCTCAGAGCGTTGGATTCCGCTTATACTTTTAAACAAAATACCCGTCATGCAATGGTCAGTTATTTGTAAGTCGAAATTAACACCGAAACAATTGCTTATCGAAATTTTTGCGAAACGACCAAAAACATGATCAATGCATTTACTCAAAGTTGGCCTAGTTATTTCATTGATAAAGGAGGAGAAACCATGCTCAGCAGTCAGGTTAAGAAGACAATTAGACACACTGTTGGCAGAAAGAATGTCAATGTTGAAATCACCCAGAATGACCATATTCGAACCTTTTTCATTAATTAGAAAATTTGAAAAATTGTCTAGAAAAGATTGAGGAGATGTGGCTTGTAATCTGTACACACAAGCAAATTCAAAATATATAGAGCGTAGACTAAAGCATATTTTAATTAAATCTGCGCTAGCCAGGCTATTGCGTATCACTTTAAAGTCTTCGTCTATATACTTATCTCGCACAAAATCTCCTACACCACCAGCTGCGTACAGTTCATTTGTGTTAGCATAAAATGTATAACCGGGAATAAAAAAGTCTTCAGTTTCAGAAGAAAAAATACATATCTCAGATATAAATATTAAATCTGGCAAATATTCAAAGGCTTCCAGGTTGCAAACCAGAAGATTAAAATTTCGCCTCACACTACGGATATTTTGATGAACAATGAAAAATGGTTTGTTCTTACTTGAGTTCAGATGGAAAATACTATCATGACAACTTTTAATGGTCGAAGTGATAGGGTTGTTGCTATCTAGATTATCATTTATGTTGAATATGTGAAAGAAAAAATATAAAGATAAATTAGTCCTACAATCTTGCTAGATCATCCAAGGAGTTTATAGCAACAACCCTACCATTATTATCCTTGCGCATCAATATTTGGGAATTTTGGAACCATAAGTATTTAAATTTCTTAATTATTTTTGTTTTCTTAGCTTCCATAAATAGAGAGCGATTCGATTTTGTTGAGCAATCATTAATATAAATATTACCCTTTTCCCCCTCCATAAATAAGGCAGCATTCAGCTTCTTGGTTGCGTTCCTCTTTCCTCTCATAATTTGCTTCTTCACGGCTTGCGATGACTTGCTGGGTCCAGTGGGGTTGGCATTCGATGAGTTATTGTTTCTCTGCACTCGTTTTACGAAGCATTTCGTTATGTCTGTGGGTTCCACAGAGATTTCTAACGCGTCACTCAAAATCTTCTCAAAGCATTGGCTAGCATTTTGATTGCTTACACCTGGCACACCAACGATCTCAATTGAATTCTCGGGAAATTTTTGTTCTCTTCAGTTAAGTCGTCTTTCAAGAGATGTCACCTTCGATTTCAACTGCTCATTCTCTTCTCTTAGTTCCTTTACCAATCCAAGAAAGTCAGTGTTTATTTTAGATGTATGATTTCTTCATAAAGCAGATCCCGGGTTATTGCACTGTGATAACGTTGCGCATTAGCATTTACTGTTGCCGCTTCCGGAGCCGTTGGAAGACAATCAACAACACTGACAGACTCATGCATAATATGTAGAGAAGGAGCTGGCTGCTTAGTAAGAGCTCTGCCTCCGGTCGTTTATCACTTTCGGCTACTCCCGTTTTTTTTTTTTTCTCTAGACGGTTGACGACGTAGAACTTTAGACGAACTTTGCACTTTTATATTTTGCAGTTGCAGTGATGCACTTGTAAGTAATGGCGTTGCCGGTTGTTGTTGTTGCAACGATTTGCGACGAAGGGCAGTGCACCTGTCACAGCGATATTTAACATCGTTGGCGCTCATATACTCTAAATCAACTGAGTTAATATTTACACATGCGCAGTGGTAAGATGATTTGCAGTCCGCACAACTTATTTTAGGAGCACATGAGTGGTCTATTATTTTTAGACAGATTAGGCAGTTCATATTAAGTAAAATAATAAAAATAAAGGACTTTGGTAAGAACACTAAAGCGAGCACCCCACAACACTTAGAGCTTACAGCTCTTCGAAACTTTAGGATGGATGTCACCCTGCGTCGTCAAGGGCAACATTTTGATGCAGAAACTGTGGCGTAGCGAGCTGAAGTGGGACTAGCCTATTTCATTGAAGTTGAAGAAGGAGTGGAACGCTTTTCGTGGGGAATTGCCGCGACTTGAAAAGAACTCTGTGGAGCTGTTACTCTAGCAACACTACTGGACTATACTTCTAAGGTTTTAAGCTTTCCAGATGTGAAGCAATTTGCGTGGACTGACTCAATCATTGCGTTATCGTGGATTGCTTCTATTCCGGCTAAGTGGGCCACCTTTGTTAACAACCGGGTAGCCAAAATACAATGACTGGTGAGACCAGAAAGCCAGTGAAATGAATCCTGCGGATATAGCATCCAGAGGAACAACGCCTTCTGCCTTACATGCTAACAGACTTTGGTGGAATGGTCCAGATTTTCTGCGTGAATCTTGGGAGTTTCAGTATCCACAACAACCGACCAGCTTAACTACAAACGAGGAGAAACGGCCAATTAAAGCTCACATGGTGATTCAGGTAAAAAATGATTTTTATACTCTAATATCAAAACACTCTAATCTTACAAAACTTATAAAGATCATTGCGTACTGTCAACGATTTATAACAAATTTACGAAACATATCTGAGTCGAGAAAAGGTAATTTAATCTCTCCAGTCGAAATTCATTCTGCCACACTATTCGCCGTAAAGCTTGTACAAGCAGACATGTTTACTCCCGACGTGAAAGCCAAAGCCCCAAGCTCACTCTGCCCTTATACGGACTCTGATGGAATCTTGCGAGTCGGAGATAGATTGCAACAGGCGGATCTTCCATTTCATCACCGACACCCAATCATACTCAAAGGAAATCATCATTTCACAAAGCTTCGGATTGCTGATGCTCATCTGCGAACGTTTCATGAAGGACTACAGCAAACCACAGCATACTTGCGCAACAGGTACTGGATCCTGAAATCCGTTAAGGGATATTTACATAGCTGCACCATCTGCTTTCGGTATCGAGCTAAAACATCGCACCAACTGATGGGTAATCTACCGGCCCCAAGAGTGCGCATCTCCCAACCATTTACACATTCCGGGGTCGACTACGCAGGTCCGATCGAGGTAAAGTTATGGAAAGGACAGGGGGCCAAAACCTTCAAGGCGTACTTTGCCATATTTGTGTGTTTGGCTACTAAGGCCATACACATCGAATTGGTGAGCGAGACCTTACTACAAACGTGTTCATCGCAGCCCTATGACGATTCACAGCGAGGAGAGGATTATGTTCGCATATATTTAGCGATAATGGGACGAACTTCGTGGGAGCCAACAAAGAATTGAAGAAGTCATTTGAGAAATCGAAGTTCGATTGGAAGGATGTGGTAGAAACGATCTCCAAAGAAGGAATAGAGTGGCATTTTATTCCTCCAGCTTCCCCCCACTTTGGCGGACTGTGGGAAGCCAGAGTAAAATCAATAAAATATCACCTTAAAAGGATCATCTGCACCGACACTTACACATTTGAGGAACTCACCACTCTTCTACACCAAATAGAAGCGTCATAAGCACGTAGCCTGGGACAGATAACCTAGTTCGGGTTTTTTTTTTTTTTTATATAATTTACGCGCGCCTAAGGGGTTATGAATACCATTATACTATTGCTAGGGCGCGGGCGGAAAGATAGAAGGAGGAGAAAGGAAAGTTTGTGATGTAGTGGTTTGAAACTCAGGTGTGTTTGGTTTCGATATTGACTCTCCAGGGGTGGGAGTCCGAATAGGACGGAGAGATTTTTCTTCCCTCGGAGTTGTGAGGTTGCGAATTTTAACGGTTGTTTTGTGCTTGAAAACCCTACAACAGCCAAATCTACATGTCAGTGTTATGCCTTCACACGCAGATTTTTCTGGCTGAGTTCCAATTGCACAAATGAAAACTTGCTGTGGCTAGGATTCGAACCTTGACCTTCCGAGTGAGAAGCGATAGCTAGTACCACTACACCACGGCCACCCGTATGCTTTACAATGCTTTACAATGACTGATATAGGTACAACAATAACAAATTAATAACGTAATCCACACAATCTCGCAAACAAATCAATCACAAAATCGAATCAACTAATAACAAATCCTTTTAAAAAGTCTTGCAATCAGTCTCAGTGCATAGGCTCCCACTCAACACATTCAGCTGATAGAGCATGTCCTCATGCAATAAAGCTATCATGATTCATGACCCACTTTCAAAGTACACACAAAATTCTAAAATTTATTGTTTTGGTACAACACAACAACAAAAACATTCACCTATTACACTCAAGCAAACACATGCGTAGCCATTTCACTCGCACACAATTTCGCCGCGAATCTAAATACCAATGCCACAAACGGGCCGTCGTTTTATTTTTTTTTATACTATGCACTTATTTTCTCTCACAAAAAACAAAAAAAATATATTTTCACTAATGCCCTTTTTTCAAGTTTTTCTTTCTCCAGGTACATTTCGCAAATTGGAGTTCAAGGACAACACGACACTTCACGAGAATCTAGATCGTTTACAAATTTTCTACACTTACTACGCGCACGAAAGAGAGGAAAACAGGGATGAGCAACTTCCATTGTGAAATATGCTGCATAGTTGCAACAACAATTGCCATTAACCCAATAAAGCATTCTCAAATATTTGTTAATTTTACTTTAAATTACCTGATCAACACACCATACTTACAATCTTCATCAATATCGCCATACCAGGAACTTCAGAGTTTGAGTAAAACCCTTTTTTTTTTTTTTTCTCAAGGCACAACACAACACTTACACTGCACTGCACCGCTTCGGCAATCAACACAATAAACATCAATAATGCACGAAGATGATCAAAACGGACAAAGAAGAAGACGGCTGTGGGTGGTCGACAAGAAAACCACCAACATGAAGGCAGAGACACTTTACGAAATTAAGGGTCGAAACACATTGAGAACTATGTTCACGGCCGGGGAGGATGTTCGAGATTACGATTTGATTAACTAATTATACGTAATAAAATATATGGTGATGTAAAATATAATATATGTAAAAGGGGTAAATGTAAAACATTAGTAATCCACTGCATTACCAATAATAATGATATGCAGAAAATTCCCAATATAAATGATTGTAATTAAGACTCAGTATATTCCATACCTTTTAGAGATAAACCAATTACATTATAACCAAGTGAATAAGACGTGTTTCATTTTTCTCCGCTCTTTTTTCTTGGTCTGTGTGGTGATCCTTTTATAGAATTGCAGTGGCTGAGATAAGCCATTGATCTGTGAATTGTGACAGTATTGATTAAAGTAATTCTATTGTGCTCACACAAGCATTTTGAAATAGCTTAATTGACGTAATATGATGAAACCTGGCTTCATCCTGACAATAATGGTAGTATTTTTTCTATGAGAGGGTTTAAAAAACCTTACCGTACAGATCGCACTCATTCCATAGAGGGAGACATTGCTGTATACGTCAAAAACTCAATTAAGTCTGACCCTGTTGATTCATCCAACGGTATCGGTCCTGGTGGCTTTCAATTTATTGACATCCTAAATGGTGAATAATACCAATGCATTATTGGAACTGCCTATATGCCACCACATGTGGCCCATCCACGTTTAACATAACAAATTTTCGAAGAGATCTCTCCTCTCCCACCTAAGTTAATTTTTTTGGTGACCGGAATATAAATCTTCTTCACTTCTCACCAAATGCTTTAAAATCCTTAATGAACTCTCTTTGTCTTTCTTTTGTCAATTCCATTGACTCATTTCAAACCTTACTGTATTCCTTCCTTACTTGATGTATTTATCATTTGATAAATGGTGAAAGCCTTGTTAAAAATTCTAGACAATTACCTATACCTATGTTTTCATATCTTGGTCTCGTTTTTGCGTATACTAGGTGGTGCAAAACTCATTTCCCTATCGGAAGATGCTATAATTTTTGCAAATGCCAACCAATGCCAATTCAACTTTTTAAAGTAAACAGATACAAAATACACGTCAACATGACATGAATTTAGGAGTCTTAAGAACGCGGAATAATAGTTACGATTTTTTTACGGTATAATTCGCCGGTGGTGTTGGCACAGCGTGAATTTCGGAGCAGATTTTCCGGTCGTCCGAAACCAACTGGGCAAACACTATGACTTTTAGCCGCTCGCCTAGAATAGTATGGGACAACAGGAGATGCTGCCAGGTCTGTCCGACCCAGAAGCAGCAGTTCTGCTGAGAATATCGCAGCTGTGGTTGAGGATGTCGCAGAGGACCCCGGAGTGTCGACCAGATGACGTGCCACGCAATTGGGCATCAGTCGGCCGTCTTAATAGAGAATTTTGGTGAAAGACTAAGATGTTCCCTTAGAAAGCATATACAGCGCATTAGCTGTTAACTGTTGACCGCCAAGCGCGTGTAACCTATGCTCTCTCGTTTTGGCGATTTGCACCGGCCAGCAAGATCGCCTAATTTAGGTGTTACAGACTTCTTCTTGTGGGGTTTTTGAAGTTATGTCAAGAAGCCCTCAAAGAGAATATCCGTCAAGAATGCTACGACCTATAGCCGAAGGTTCTGGCAGGAGTAATGGAAAATGCCACAAATCGGGCCCGAAAAGTCATCGCTTCTGGTGGTGGCGACTAAGCCTATATAATATTCTCAACTTAATGAAAAAAAATGTAAGGCATCATATAAACATAATCCAAAAGCAGAACGAAAGTTTTTCATTCGTAAAAAAAATTACAGCCAAAGAACCTCTGGTTACAAATTTTGCCCCACCTTATACTGTAATAAATGTTATTCAAAGACCTTCCAGTATCGTGGTTTCCGTTGTGTGAATGTTGAAAATCTTTTTAATGATTGTTCTTTGTGTAATTAGCGTACAAATTTTTCAACAACTAGACTTTTTTAACATCTTGCGCAACTTGGCAAACTTTTTGATAAACATGTTCCCATTAAGACTGGTATCAACAACCCTGATAATTGCCCATGGATCTCAGTTGGATACTAGGTGCAATCAGAAGAAGGGACATTCTGTACCGAAGATGGAAGTGATGTGGATGCGCAGAGAGTCTTCAAAATATCTCGAAATCTTGTAACAAGATTGATTCGGTCGGCTAAATATGAATTCTACACCAGTAAATTTGACATCAATTGGTCTTTGAAGTCTCTCGGGAATCAAGTTCGTAATATTACAATAGTCTAGACTCACGTTTGATGAAAGCCTTGACGTTGATGAACTAAACAGTAGATTTACAGCCCGGAGTACTACTCCGTTGCCAAGTAGTTGATAACTACAGAGTTGGCTGTGCTATTTTCGCTATAAAGAGCAAATCTGTAGGCTTTGACAACAATACACAGACTTCTTAAAAATACTTCCTCTTATACTTCCTTTTATCACCCACATCTTCAATGCATTTATAATTAACTCAATTTACGCTAGTGACTGGGAAAAAAAACAAAGTTTATCCCAAACCCTAAAAAACGTAATTCCTCTGACCTTAGACCTATTGCTATATTTCATTTTCTGTTTAAAACCTTTGAATCAATTCTGACCTCCCAAATTAAGGAATATATGGAAAAATAAAAACTATTAAATGCTCTTCAGTCAGGTTTTCGACCTGGTTACAGCTGTGTCTCACTCTTTTAAAGGTTTCTTCAATAGATGCCGATAAAACAACTTTTTAGCTTTGTTGAACTTTTCTGAAGCATTTGACTGTGTTAACTCAACTCTTCTCTGCAATAAACTGACAACAAATTTAAACTTTTGTAATATATATGGTATATCAAGTAAACTGATTTGTTCATATTTTCCTGACCGCAGTCAAGCAGTTTTTTTATAATAATAAATTATCCTCCTTCTGTCCCGTAAATAGTGGAGCTCCCTAATAATCTATTCTCGGCCCTCTACTCTTTTCAATATTTATCAATGTCTTACCCATAATGTTATCCCATTATCGTTGTCAAATTTATGCAGACGATGTCCAGCAATACCTGAGGGGGTTCCGATTAACAGGGGCGAAAACGAAATATCCAGAATTAACGAAGACATATCTTCCATAATAAACTGGTCATTACGCAATGCTCTACAACTTAACCTACTTAAAACTAAAGCAATACTTATTTCCAAATATCCGCCACACTTTCCAAATGTTCCCGCAATCCAAATAAACTCTTCTCAAGTTGAATATATTTCTAAAGCAATAAATCTCGGTATTAATTTACTATGCTATGAAATTGCTAAAATCATTTGTTGTTCCAATAAAAACGTACGGCTGCGAGTTGTTCGCCGATTGTAACTCGTATTCGTTTCTAGTGCCTAGGTTTGCTTTCAATACGATTGCTCGGTTTGTCTTTAACCGGTTCGATCATACCTTAACGGAAGTGCGTCAACTTCTTAGGTATAGTGTAAACAATTTTTTTAAATATCGGTGCTGAGTTCAACTATTCCACAAAATTACTTTCTGTGTATCTGATCGGTACATCAACCATACCTGTTTAACATCGCGAAGACAATTTTTCATATATGCTGTCAAACTGTGGAATAATGTGCCAAATCATGTGAAGTCTTTAATTGAAATCGTTTTGATCAGCTTTCCGCTAACACTTCTCCAATACTTTACTTCTTCCTTTTTTTCTTTAATTTTCATTATACATATATTATTGTATATACACGTATGTCCTGGTTGCGCTCTGTTAAACTCCTCTTTTTTTTGTCTGTTTGAATTTTGAATTAACTTACAGCTTCATTTTTAAATTTATATCCAGTGAACTGCGGAAACCTATAAGTTAACCTTAATGTGGTGCGATTGCTTTCCCTCAATAAATAAAACAAATAAATAAAATATAAACCTAGAGAAATAATCTTTTCTGCAATAAAACGACGAGATGGCGAACAAAACTCATTGTACAATAAGGAAATAGTTGTAAAGGATAACCGAATTACAATTACACCCGAAAGTGAAAAATGCATACATAAAGCGCAAATTAAAAACATTAATGAAATATGGTTACTTTCAAATTCATACATACTCGTATCATTAACATAATAAACTACGAAGAAATAGTAAATGGAATCACCCCAACATCTACTCGTATACATCGATAAAACTTGTATATTAAAACCACAATTATATCATCAACTTCAAGAAATACCGAGCCTGTTGGAAAAACTACATGGCAGGAATCAGAAACAAACACGATCTATTAACTGGATTAAGTTCGTTTGTAAGTGGATTGCCGCTTTATAAACTAAATATTCTATACGAGACATAACGATGTGTAAAATAATAAGAATCAGATTCAAAAATTATTAGTAGCAGCTCTTAAAAGGAATAACCGTCGGATGCAGCTATCAATTTTTCAGTAAACCTTTAATCGAGTTACGAATTATGATAACCAAACTAAGTTCCTAAACAGGACTTTAATAATACAGTTTGATAATAATACCATAGAAGTTAATGATAAACAATATGCTATTAGTAGTTAGATTACCCCTCCACTCTAATAAGAGACGTGGACCTAGACTTAGAATATTTGCATAACATACATTTGGATAATATACGAGTATATAAAAAAATTAGAAAAATTGCATTTATTGTATTTAACAAAATGACAGTAATCTCAAATCTGCGCATATATTTTGTAATCTTTATCATTATATTCACACTCATATCCAAAATTATGGGTAAGTAAGAAAAAAATACTTTTCAATTCAAATACCTACAATAATTCCACAGTCCATTAACCCCTTTCCGCAACCTAAAAAACTAAATCTTGAATCTAGGGGCCGCAGATTTTGAGAAGTGCAGAATCAACACAAAAATTATTACCCCAGCACACGCACTACAAAATTTTAAATAATGCAATCGCACATGCTCACCACGTTGCGATTCTTTTCCCACAAGTCGCACATGCTTATCATGTTACTACATATACTATTCCCATGAACTTTATGCTGCATTGCCTTTATATCGGATTACCCAAAAAGGTTATAAATAGAAGGCAAGAGTCATAATTTCATGTTCGATTTAAGTGAATATTCACTAAAAAGACATAGTTTCACACAAAAAGATTTTTTTGATCGTTACAAATCATACACGATGCCACGGTGCCACGACTTAATCATCAGGAGGGATCTTGTGCAAAAGTGTTGGAGCCTGCGATCAGCTACAGGGGAAACGGCTAAGGTATAATATAAAGTCCACATAAAAATCCACCTAGCCGGAATAACCTTCTCTCACGTGTTTCTGGTGGCTGACATGTGACGAGTACATAACTGGTACAGACTTTCTGATAGAATATGGATTAATAGTTGACTTGGGAGTGCAAAGACTGGAATGCGGAAACATGGAGGTATACAGAAATGCTAACACTTGTGTTAAACCTAGAATACTCACAGTTTAATTAATTTTATATTGCTATAATAATTTACTTCTTTAATTTCTTAACCATTAATCTTTTACAATTGTTCTTTTAATCCATTACATTTTGCTTTAGTTGTTCCAAATGTCATTTTCCAATTGATCTTTTAATCCATTACATTTTGCTTAAGTTGCTTCAAATGTCTTTCTTTTTTTTCTTTAAACCCTTTCGGTTGTAATATAATAATTTTTCTTCTTATTCCAAACCTCGAAGTGTAAGGACCGTGTCCACATTTAAATCCTTAATTATATTTGCCATCAGATAAAACCGTGTTTTATTTCAATTCCTATAGAACAGGGTAGCAAAAAGGCTTGCTTTACTCTCAACATTTTTGGTGACCCCGACGTGATAATTATCACAGGTTTTTCTAAACTTTTTTTATTTAAAACAAACGCGAGTGTTTTCCGATTACTATGGCCGAACAGGGAGATGATTTACCAGCAAAATCAAATCTTGCTGACCAACGTGGGGTATCTGGGGCTACCGACTCTAGTGCCCTGAAATTTAGTCAACGCAAATTGAAGACAATAGATACTCTTAAAACGCGGCGTTTTGTGACCATGGATCAAATGGATAGACTAAGGGTATTTGCCGTTAAAGCCAACGAAGACCCATCGTCTGTATCGTTGTCCGATCTCCAAATACGTATGGAGGTACTGGAGTCCTTTAATGGAGTGGATAAATCGAGGACAACGACAACGAGGAAGTTTCGAAACCCGAACGATCCAAGTACGAGGAGATGTACTTCTAATCAATAAGAAGCACCGGGAAAAGGATTATTCAATGGATGTGTCCCAGATTTCGCATTCTCATCGCCTTGATTCGGTAAAGTTACCTGTAATCGAACTTCCTTCTTTTTCAGGTGGATGGTTTGGTACAATCGCTTTTTATCGTTAATGCACGAAAACCCTACGCTTTCAAAACAGGCGAAATTTCATTACCTGTTGTCGAAGCTAAGCGATACTGCGATTGCACCAATTGAAGGACTCAAAATCGAAGACGACAACTACGATGTGGCGTTAGCAAGGTTAAAGGAACGGTTTGAAAATCGAAAAGTTATCGCACAGGAACATATACAGTGTATGTTCAACTTTCCCAAAATCCAGAAGGCATCTGCAGAGGAACTGCGAAACTTAGTGGATAAAATAAGCAACCACTTGACCGGGCTCAGCAACTTAAAACGACCAGTGGAACATTGGGATGATCTTATAGTGTTTCTCATCACTTCTAAATTGAATGCAGCAATCCTTGGTAAGTGGCACGATGAAGCTCCAGTGGATCGGCTTCCCAGTCTACAAGAAATAACACGATTCCTCAAGAAAAGGGCATAGCATTTAGAGGGTAATGTAACAAACAATTTATTTAATTCTGATTAACAGTACACATAAGACTCATAAAAATAATTCAAAACACAATGTAAAATCCTTTATTGCCATTAAGGGTACATGCTACTTTTGTTCTACCCCTGGCCATTTTATATATCGTTGTCACAAATTCCAAAATTTGTCCATTCAAGATCCTATTAACCAAATTCAAAAAATAAGATTATGCTTAAAAACAACCGATCACACAAGCTTTAATTGCCCATCTAGTTCATGTCGTAATTGTGGCAGCAAGCACTATACACTTTTGCACCTTAGTGAAAACGTCGCTTCTTCGGTACAGCAAACACCACTTAGTTCAAGCTCTCACCCAACTATCGCCAATCAAACATCAAATGCTGCTTCTGCCTCACGAAAGCTCCCTATTACTAGCTTCGCTGCAATATCACCGGCACATCCCTATTACCTGCATTCTAGCACTGCCAAAAATAGTATATTAGGAACGGCGGTGGTTAACGTTCTTAATAAGCTGCAGCAACCCATACTATGTCGTGTTCTGTTGGATTCTGGATGGCAAGTGTACTTGATCTCCGAGAGACTTATGCAGTGTTTGGGAATTTCTCGGCTCCCATCCTTTACCTCATTGACTTGTGCTAACAACACCATAACCTCTGCGAAATACAAAACTGTATTCACCATCGCTTCTCGCATCAACGGCTTCCAGGCTATGGTAGAAGGACTTGTGAAGCCACACATCACTGACCATATCCCTGACAAAAAAATCGAAATAAATAACTGGAATATTCCGAAAAATATTAACTTATCTGATCCTCGGTTCAATATTCCACAACGCATAGATTTACTCCTGTGACTCTCTTGATGAATTAAAGGCTCTTCAGATAGAACTGATAACGAGGTTAAACAAAGGTGATTTTACTCGTAGTTTAGATAAGGTCTAATTGCCTTTCCATATAGTTGGGAACGCCACTGACTTGGCATAGACTAGAGTCTGTTAGCCGATCTAAGAAGAGGCATTTCTTAGTAGAAATGGGATTGGGAGCGATGAAAAAAGATAGGTCTTCAGATGGAATCCACTTCAGCTGAGACAGTTTAAAAAAGTGGTGCTCAAATTCGCGAAAGCTTTTAGAAGACATACCCTTAGATGATCGGGAACAATATTTTAAAATCAAAGACGGAGATGCAGTAAGAACTTTAGTCATAATATGGAATCAAGAGTCTGATAGTTTTTATTACGAAAGAGTACATATACCCTCCAGGCCAATACGGAAAGGACTATACTATCCGACATAGCACACCTCTTTGACCCATGAGGATTAATTAATTCGGTAATTGTTCTCGCTAAAATTTTTGTGCAACAATTATTGCGCCTCAAATTTACATGCGACCAACCATTGCCGCAAAATCTTCATCATCTCTGGGTGAATTTTAGGGATAAATTGTATATTAACGACTTACAAATAAATCGGCGCACATTTTTTGGTCATTATAAAGGTTGTCAGCTGCATGCATTCTCTGATAGCTCTGAAGATGCTTATGGTACCTGAATTTATATTCGGTCTGTCGACAGGGATGGTACAACAAAAGTTGAGCTCTTTTGTACCAAATCGAAGGTAGCGCCGGTAAAGAAGCTTAGCGTACCTCGGTTGCAACTGTGTTCTGCAGTGATGATGATTTAACTGGTTAAACGACTAAAGACTATTTTTGGTGCAATGTTTCAGTATATCATATAAAATCAAATTAAAAGTGAACTTTATTTTTAAGTTTTCCGTGTTAATTTGTGCAAATTAAGAACCATAACAACACGCCAACAAACACTTAAAGAAAAATCAGCACTACTTTCTCCAGTGGTCCACCAGCCACCAGCATTTCAGAGCAAAATCGTGCATATGCAAAAACCTCAGAAAAAAACTATCTCTATCTGAGCAGCTTCACGAAGTAGAGTCAAATCTACTGTTTAAATTTAATTCGATGCTCCAAGAATTTGAATGCAATTTTAATGATAAACTTAGTGCTGCCAATTCCTCTCTTGAGATCAAAGTTCAACAATTTGAGAATGGCTTGTGTGAACTTCGCAAGGAAAATAAATAAGAGAAGAATTAGCCGATCTTAAGAGAAAAGAACGACTCAAGGACGTCATTGTTCGTGGAATACCGCGAAAACCTGGGGAAAGCCCCACAGACGTGGTAAAAACCATTGCCACCAAACTACGACATCA
The DNA here is from genome assembly GCA_963966105.1 of Volucella zonaria. Classification (NCBI taxonomy): domain Eukaryota; kingdom Metazoa; phylum Arthropoda; class Insecta; order Diptera; family Syrphidae; genus Volucella; species Volucella zonaria. The sequence goes on along the minus strand of OZ014530.1, from coordinate 134,178,118 downwards.
TCTTTCACCACATTTTGATGTTTTTCGATTGAAGTCCAAAACCGCCGATGATGATGATCACAGCCCGTTACCCGGCCGTCTCTCTTCGCACACCGAGCAACGTGCATTGTTAGCTGCTTTCCGTGCCAATAAGGAATTAACACTGGCACAGCTTGATGGCCTCTCTTATGATTCGGATGGCAATAACAAAAACAATGATCATGTCTTCATCAACGAGAGTTTGACGCCAGAGAATAGCTCTATATTACGTCACGCTCTTCGGTTACGTAAAGAGGGTATTCTCTTTTCTGCTAGAACCTGTGATGGTTTGGTCTACGTAAGAAAGAGCAAGGACGACAGTGAGCTAAAAATCCTTTTGTCAACAAATCTTCCCTAGATAATTTAACTATGTGCAATCAACTTTATCTGAATTTCTGCTGGAGCCAATTTAAGAACAACATAGAATTAAAATGAAGAAGGTAATGCATATCTATCTATATAGTAAGTGCGTGTTATATATTTGTTTTTCATTAAATTCTGATATTGTTCTTGGTTATGTGTTTGTTAGTGTCTTGTCTTCTCCAAAGATTGTTAATTGCTATGTTGGTAAATACACTGTGATTCTTGTTCTGGTAGTCGCCGTGTCATCGGAATCTTATGGGTGATAATACCATAGTTGATGACGTGAACAATTTTAACAGCGGCCAAGTCATGCTCCACATTTTTGCTAATCGATGCACTGGATTAAAAGTTTGCCATGTTAATGTGCAGAGTCTAAAATCAAGTATTGATGAATTTAGAGAACTGTTTTCTTCGCAACGAGTAGATGTTATATGTGTTTTTGAAACATGGTTGATCCCTTTCAGGGCAGATGGGAGTGGTGATGATGATAATTGCGTTGCCCTTTCCGGCTACAAAATACATCGTGGCGACAGATTGACAAGATGAGGTGGGGTTGCAATTTATTATTGATCTGTGTTAAAATGCGAAGTTTAACAACTAAAATGAAATGAAAATTCGACTGGTATTGATTTTTTGTTTGTCGGAATATCCGACAGTTATCAAAAGTGTCTTATTGATTGCATTTACGTACCAAATCGAAACTTTGCTCTCACAGATGTTGAAACTGAATTATCCACCTATGTCTTTCAGTATCTAAATTTAATTCTGTGCGGGGACTTCAATAAAGATATGTTGAGAAACGATGAAAAATCTAATTCCATTAAAAGTTTCGCTACCAATTGTGGCTGTACAGTCGGCTCGACATTGCACGCCACGATGGTCAAATCAAGACTGCTTATTGTACATGCACGCGAGACAACCAAGAGTAAAGAGAGTGCAAGAACGGAATTTCTCCAACCCATACTTTACTTCTGTGTATGTTGTTAACATATACTGCGTGTGTGTTCATCATGGATCTCTTACAATCTCGATGACTGATAAGTCAATATACTACAGTGGCCTTAACATTATTCATAACTCCGTTCCCTCACATTTCCGAGTTGGTTGCCGACCTTCGCTTTTAGATTTTTTTTTAATATCGGACATGAAGTTAGTGTTATTTCATGATCAGATATCTGTGCCAGGTTTTAACTCTTCTCATGATCTTATATTTTTAACTTACGATCTTCAAATGAATGTGCAACCTTCCCTCAATAAAGTGCTTTTTAGAGACTTCCATAATATCAATTTAGTAACTCTGCATATTGAATCCTCATTATACCCTTGGGATTTATGTTGGAATCTCTCAGAAGTCGAGTCAATGGTGTTGGAACTCTTCAACAAATATGTACCAATAAAACAAGTGGTAGTTAAGGATCCATGGCGCCCTTGGTTTACCTTAAGTATAAAAAAGCTCATGAGACTTCGAGACAAAGCCTACCGCAGATGGAAGAACTATCCTTCAACTGCGAATAGGACTGCATTTGTTAAGTTGAGAAACTTAACAACCACTGAGACTCGCAAACAAAAACAGTTTTATTACAAATCTAAGCTTAATACCAACTCTAAAACTCGAGATCTTTGTAAAAATTTGCTCCAGTTGGGCGTTATTCCAACCAAAAATGGTTTCTCTAACTATGCGGACACCAATCCGGATCTTTTTAACAACTTTTTTGAGACAACATCTGTTCTATTCCTTCCACTGAAGCCAATTTATACCGTAGTTCCTCAGACCTCTTTGGCACAACATTTTCTTTCCAAACTATAAATAGCGTCGATGTCATTTTTGCGATTAAATCTATAAAGTCTAATACTATAGGTCTAGATGGAATATCTCTAAGATTTATTAAAATCTTTCTTTTACATGTGGTTGATACGCCTACTCATATTCATAACTGCTGCATTGTTAAATCCTGCCTTCTCTCCGCCTGGAAACTTGCAAAAGTAATCCCTATTCCGAAGAATTGCAATCCGTCTGGATACGCTGACTTTCGCCCAATAAGCATTCTCCCGAGTTTATCAAAAGTTCTGGAATTTATCATTAAGAATCAACTTCAAACTCACGTTGACTCACTCAATTTGATAAGCCTGTATCAATCTGCCTGTCGTGCAAGTCATAGTTGTACTACTGCACTTTTGAAAATAGTTGATGATATTCGTCTAAACTTTGACAAATCTTATATAATCCTACTACTTATCTCTTTTAGATTTCTCAAAGGCATTTGATTCAGTAAATCATGAAAAATTGTATTGGAAACTCATAAATAGCTTTGGTTTGGGTAATAGAGCTGCTGATCTTATTCTAAACTATCTTAGCGGTAGGTATCAGCAGGTTTCATTAAACGGAAAAATGTCAAGTAAGGTAAGACTATATAATGGTGTTCCTCAGGGGTCAATCCTAGGTCCATTGCTTTTTGTCCTATTCATTAATGACCTACCTCTTGTTTGTAAACATATCAATGTACATCTATACGCTGACGATGCTCAACTATATGCTTCCTGCCCGCGAGCTAAAATTGATAGTTGTGTCAGTCAATTGAACGACGACTTAGACGCAGTTCGACTTTGGGCTTCAACTTAACGCCAAAAAAACCTTATGTTTGCCTATTGAAAAGAACTTAGGGCATGTTGAAGAATATCCATATGTTTACCTGTCTGGAGATAAGATTAGTTATTCTAATAGTGTCAAAAACCTTGGTGTCATCATTAATAACTCTCTTAATGCCAATGATCATATTAACGCTTTAGTTAGAAAAATATACATTGGCTTGCGGTTGATGTGGGAATCTGTCCGTTATACTCCAGTTGAAATCCGGCTAAAATTAGTTAGATCTTTACTTGTACCACAAATAACTTACTCTAGTTTGGCTTACAGCTCACTGGACTCGGCATCATTCAGAAAATTGGAACTCGCTTTTAACTCCATGATAAGATTTGTGTTTCACTTGCGTAAATTCGATCACGTTTCTAGGTTTCGAATGCCAATATTAGGGTGTTCATTATTACAGTATTTGAACTATCGGAACTGCCTATTCATTGCACGACTTATAAGTTATAGGAAGCCACATTACTTATATTGCAAGATACAAGTTCCTAGATCATCTAGGACTTGTACTATTAATACTCCTAATTTCTTTTACTTAGAAATTAGCCGTCTGTTTTTTGTTCACTCTGTTAGGCTGTGGAATTCGCTTCCATGGGAAATCCGGCGTTTGGCCGGAATAAGAAATTTCAGTGTGTATCTATTCGGTTTTTTTAGGGATCCTTGGGGCATACATGGCACCACCATTAATCAATAGATATTTGGTATATATATACACAAATATATAGCACCGTTTACTTTGTAAATTTTTCTTTGACAGAATACGTTTTTTTTTCTTTTTACATTTCTTCAGTATTTACATTTCATTAATATCGTTGAAAAATTATTATTATTATTGTTTTCTCCTGATTGGAATGAAATTATTTTTATTTTTTATACGTATTATTATTATAATAACGACTTTTTCCTTTTCCCCCTTTTTCTTAATTGAATTATTTATTCCTTATGCATGTACTTGTAAAAGAGCATGGCTCTTATTTGTACAAACCGCTGTAATTGTTAATTAAATAAATAAATTAATTAATTAATTAATTAATTAATAAATAAATAAAAATAAATATCACCTATTGGACTGACTCAACAATTGTGCTACAGTGAATCACAGAAGCGTCTTGTAACTGGCAGACATTTGTGGCAAATCGCATATCTGTAATCCAACAAAATACCTTTGGTTCCCAATGGCGACATATAGAGTCGGAATTAAATCCTGTCGATATTATTTCTCGAGGAGCATACCCTTCGGTGTTAATCAGCAACAAGTTGTGGTTCAACGGGCCGTCGTTTTTGAATTTGGCAGAAAGTGAATGCCCACTTCAGACGTCGTTTTAGCATCCGAGGACAAACAGCTAGAGCGAAGAAATATAAAAATTATTTTAACTGTACAAGTTGAAGAAAATCTGCTTCAAAGGATCAAATTTCATAATAATTATTGTTCTCTACTTAGGATCGTTCCTTATATTTCCCGATTTAATGTGAATACAAAATTAAAAAATTAAAATTTACGTACGTTTGGACCTAATAATGTCGACGAGCTAAACATGGCGCTTCACGGATTAGTTAAATATGTATGTGCAATTAACTAATTTTAAAAGGGAAATCTCAACTTTATCTAACAATAATGAATTATCTTCTAGATGCCACATCAAATCGCTTTCACCATTTTTAGATGCTGAAGGGATACTTCGTGTCGGAGGACGAATATCAAATTCATCTCTTGATTACAATGCAAAATACCCGATTTTATTGCCGAAAGATCAACGCGTGTGCAGCGGATGGAATTGCTTGGAAAACTATACCTCCTCGATCTCCCCATTTTGGTGGTTTGTGGGAGGCCGCAGTCAAGAGCGCCAAGTTTCATATGAGACGTATCTTACAAGATTCGTCTTTTATCTACTCCGGGTTAAATACCTTACTAATTCAAATTGAATCTGTTCTCAATTCCAGGCCTCTAACACCAATCTCGGAGAGTCCTGGTGATATCCAAGCCCTCACCCCTGGTCATTTCATCATTGGTACTGCTCCCAATGCAATCGTTGAACCAAATTTGCAACAAGACAACATCCGAGCTTTTACGCGCTACCAACAGCTGCAGTGTTACTTTCAGCAGTTTTGGTTATGGTGGTCACAAGAATATTTGCAAAGCTTTCAGCTGCAAACCCAATGGGCAAAGGGAAGCTCTGCAATAACTGTCAACGACATCGTTATCATCGAAGAAGGAAATATTCCACCACTTAAATGGAAATTGGGCCAAGTGCTTCAAGTGCATCCTGGTAAAGACGGCACACTTAAGACCAGTAATGGCGAGTTTCAGCGTGCTATAACGAACATTCGGCGACTTCCTATTGAAGGACCTAAGTCGCTTCAAGAGCGGGAGAATGTTAAACCTAGAATACTCACAGCTTAATTAACTTTATATTGCTATAATAATTTACTTCTTTAATTTCTTTAACTTTAATTCTTTACAATTGTTCTTTTAATCCAATACATTTTGTTTAAGTTGTTCTAAATGTCATTTTCCAATTGTTCTTTTAATCCATTACATTTTGCTTAAGTTGCTCCAAATGTCTTTCTTTTTTTTCTTTAAACCTTTCCGGTTGTAATATAATAATTTTTCTTCTTATTCCAAACCTCGAAGTGTAAGGACCGTGTCACATTTAAATCCTTAATTATATTTGCCATCAGATAAAAGCGTGTTTTATTTCAGTTCTTATAGAACAGGGTAGCAAAAAGGCTTGCTTTACTCTCAAAAACTTGCGTCTTAAAAGTTGACATCTGCCGAAATCAGGTTCCAGAACCATCGTTGGAAGCAATTGTTTGCGCAAAAGTGGAAGGTGGTCCTGGGAGTCACCGATTCAATTTGATGGTGCCAGAAAATAAGAAAAACTTTATGGTGTGAAAGACTTTAGTAAAACCAAAGAACAACATTACTGTAAGTATGAAACGAAAATCGAAACGGTGAGTAGTTGACCTGCCCTCAATGGTGAACACCAACTTAGAAGCTCCTTGGGACTTGTAACGTATTACGGAAAATTAGTAAAGGATTTTTCTGGTAATGCTAAGAGCCTGCATCAACTTACGGGAAAAAACCGAGAGTTCAGATACTCCCGAGATTGGGAAAAAGCATTTCAAGAACTCAAGCGGCAGCTATGTAATCCCCCAATTTTGGGTACCCCACACTCGGAGAAATGTCCATCGTGGACGCAGACTCTAGTAATGTTGCCGTCGGAGCTGTGACTACTAAAGTTTATGATGGTCAGGAGAAATGGTTGCATATTACACAAGGTACTCTCCAGGGCTGAACGGAACTACTGCGTAACTCGACATGAGCTTCTGGCTCTAATTTCTACAAGTACTTCTGTGGACTAAAGTTCATTCTTCGCATAAACCACGCAGTTCTGAAAGGGCTACTACTACCTAAGAACCCTGAAGGCCTAGTTGTGAAGGGATCGACAGCTGCAGGGCTACAACTTTGAAGTGCAACACCGCAAGGGAAAACTCCACTCAAATGTTGATGCTCTCTTTCGGTGAGTCATATGTGAACACTGCAACCGTGGACAAGCGAGAGAACAAGCCACTATCCAAATGATCAAGACTGAGACAGTAGAGGGTTGGAGTACTGACAAAATCCGTTCCTCCCAACAGGCAGATAATGACATCGAACCAATATTGGCCTGGAAGAAACATGAGGAAAGACTAAGTTGGCAGGAGATATCAGACTCTAAAGGCGCATTTTGCATAGTTCAAGATGGTTTACTCAAGAGAAAATGGAAAAGTGCCGTTGGAACAACATCTCGTATGGAGCTAATCAGCCATGAAGTACATGATGGAATCCCAGAAGGTTATTTGGGAATTAACAAAAGGTTGGAGAGGGTAAGGGAAGGCTTCTATTGGGAAAGCGCAAAACAATATATCGGGAATTAACGTGTGCGGCTAACAAGAGCCCACAAATAAAGTCACAGGGACGAACGTAACAATATAATGTCGGAGCGCCATTCGAACGAATAGCCATTGACATCGCCCATTTTCCAAAACTATTAATGGCAACCGATATACCCTCGTGTTCATGGATTACTTCAATATGTGGCTGGAGGTGTTTTCAATTCCAAATAACGAGGCTAAGACCAGTCTATAATTCAACACGACATACACAACCCGAACTCCTATTTGATCAGACAGTTCGGTTGCCAAGTGAAACGAAATTCGGATCCCCACTTTATGAGCCTAATGAAGTGAACGACTATATGGATGACTTACGCACCACGACTTGTAAATTGCATTAAAATACCCGAGAAAAGATGAAACTAGCAAGTAACCCCTTGAAGATTGTGCCGAAATCACAGCAAAAGCTTCCGGCTTCAATGAAGGAGACCTGGTGAGGCTGTATAATCCTCTGCGTAAGAAAGGCAAATCAGTAAAATTGCAAAAGTATTGGAAAAGTCCTAACAAGGTGATAACCTGTTATGAGCGTGAGGATCTGGGGAAAATGAAGATGATCCATGTGGATAGAATTTTTCATTTCAACGAGAGGAACAACTTTCAGGCAGGAGCAAAGTAATAATCCCTTCTTTTGAGAGAAAATAGTGTCGTATATGTATATTTGAATAACAGAAGACTCAGTAATTGGAGGGATAATAATAAGAAAGGCTTTTAGAACTGGAGAGTAGTATGGGCAGCTGGCTAGTGCAGAAAGTTATTGAGAAATGGCTGGGAATATAAATACCAGCATCGAACAGAGGTGAATTTAGTTCTAAAGTGAAAAGGTGAGTTGCGAGCAGTGATAAAGTAAAAGATAAAATAAAGTAAAAGTGGTTGAGAAAAGCGATTGGATTGTAAGTTGTAATTATAATGAATAAAGCGATTGCATTGAAGGAAATAAGTTTTATCATTTGAACCAACACAATTTTTTTATACTAATTTAAAGCTGAAAAAGGATCACCTTTTAATTAAATCAAATAAGTCCGAGTTGATGCTATTCAGGAATGTTATACACTTTTACGAGTATTAGCAAAAAAATACAGCCGGATTGCCCACCAAAGAAAAACACGTCTTTGCATTAGAATGTGATTTGACAGATTTGCTTGAGTTATCGGCGTGGTATGTTAAATGAGATTTTAATTTTATTACTTATGTTTAAGTGTCTTTACGTTTCAATTAACAGAGGGTGATAGTTAATCTTGAATTTAGTGTTCCGGCTCGATTGTGACTAATATATCTCGAGTAAATCTGATCTATTGGAGTCAGTCTACTATTTTCTTTTTGGGACGTCGATAGTGTACATATTTCGCTATTTCGTATTTTTTTAAGTGTTTTGTTGGGTCCAGGACTTTTTTGAATTTTTTCGTTGTGCTGATGGTTTGAATAAATTTTTTTTTTATTTTTTTATATAATTGACTCATGCGAATTTTGTGTCTCCTTGAAATATTTGCTATGTGCAATCGGCAAAAATTTAGGGAGGAAAAAAAGAGATACCGATGTACAATGGTCTCAAATGTGTGCAGGTTATAATGACTAAGATAAAAATATCAAATAACGCGCAATCCATGAGCGTGTTGTTCGGCTTAGAAAAGCATTGCGATACCGAGACGGGGATTAGGGTTAAGGTCTTGAAGGACCAACTTTTGCTAGGATTGCATTCCTGGTTCGTAAGCTTTCGACCAAGCTCTTCGGATTTTTTTGGTGATAAGGCACTATTCAAGTAACATTGCTAGCACTTTGTTGGCAAAACCATTTTAACACAATATCCATGCTTTCGTTTGTAGGTTTTTTCGTACATTTTTTACTTTCGAATTTGTTTGATTGAAGTGGTCCAAGATCTCCTCCATTTCCATGTATATATCGCTTTGCTTTATATCTTGTTGTAAACTCTTAATTAAATCGTGTTTGTCTTTTTATGAGAAACGTTTTCTTCTTTTACTTGATGATGTACATATCTCCTATATTATTCAATTGATTTTATTATCCTTCCTCTTCCCCTTCCAACTTTTTGTTTTATTGCGATGAGTGCAAGAACATCACTCCGTCTCACATTTTACCTGCAATTAAGTGTCTCAGTGATTCGGTCATTAACTTTGCGGCAGAAAACAATCATGCCTCGAAATCAATCCAAAATCAATTTACCATATATGCTGACAATCTAAGATCAGTTGAAGACTTATCAATTTCCCTCGAGCAATCTACAATCTATAATAAGAGCCAATTTAGAAACTTATCTATGCAGTCGACTCAAAATAGTGATTTAATAAAACGAAATGATAAACACGATATGTGAAGATTCAAAAAATGTTCTGTACGCTCTTCCCTCGATTTTGATCTTCAAAATATATCCAGGAGCAGCGCTCCCTCTACATCAAATGATAATAAGTTGCTCATAAACATCATGCGCCAAATGAGTTATTTAAGCAACGAGATAACCGAATCTCGCGCGCAGATAAACGAAATTGCTGATCACATCCGGATAACATTAAGTAAAATCGACAATATACCGGTGCAATTTAGCCCCTACCGACTGCATCATACAACACCTCGATTCTTATTAAGATGCTTGGATCTGCATTTATGGAACCACCAATAACTCCTGGGCCACAACCCTCCCCGGAAATAGATGCCAACTCCTGAACACACCATCTCAAGTTTCGGAATCTCATGGATAATTTTGGAGTTGAACAAGATAATGAAAAAGTTGAACAATTTCAACAATGCTGAATCGGTACACATGTCGATCGAAAGAGACTAACTAGTTTCCTCACATCAAAATTCGAAATTGATGTCAGCAACTGCCGTAAGATCTCCACCAACACCCTCAAGGTAAGCATCCCGTTAAAATATGAATGGATCTTCATCAACCCTGCTTCCCCATCCACTTCCCATCCAACCACTCCTTTTCCGCTGGGCTGGATCCAGGTTTCATACGACCCGTGCCGATGATCAATCTAGCTGAGGGCCCAGCTTCTCCAAAAATAGCTCAGCTGCGAACGGAATATCCGGATACCTGGCGACCTACGAATTAGCTAGCCTTATCTATTTACATCGGATCTCCGTACAGATGGACATTCCTTCTCCGCAAGTCGTGGGACTACATCATCTAAAACTGAGGCCGGTACTCGTTTAATACCGGGCGGTAGAACGGCGACTGCACCGACTACCGGCAAGGCTCCTGCATTGTCGAGAGGAAGTAAAACTGTGGCAGGCCATGGTGCACCATACTCTAAAGGCAAGCGTAACGAGCCTAAGAAGAAATCTTCAGGGAGTGGTAGGACTGTGGCAAGCCATGGTCCTATCATTTCTTCCACCCCTAGCAGCAGCAAGTTTGTGGCAAAACTCCTCTCCCCAAGGGGGAATCTGGAGCTCAGCCGCATCGGCAAGCTCTATGTAAAGCGCTCTACCTATGACGCCGAAATGCTTCACGTATCATCAAAACCATCGGATCCATTCCGGAGGTTGAGAGGAGTGCGGACATAAAGAGCAAGATTGAGTGGGCTAAAAACATCCTAAAAGACGGGTGACTCACTGCTTCCACTGCTCCCAAAACACCTAAAGACTCTTCCAAGCGCCAGAAATCGTTGGAGGAAACCATACTGGTTTCCAAGAGGCCCAAAAACCACATCGCCAAAACCCCTCGGCCATCCAACAGCACGTCTCTGAGGTCATTCGGTGAAGCCCCAAAGGACGCAATAATATTCACAGTAATCGATAGGAACGATACCGTCGGTTCTATAATACCTGAACGGTGGCAACTAGTCAAGCTGAAGCTTTCGAGCAACTTCTTGGCCATCACGCGGGAAAACCCCGGACCACCTCCCATCACAAGTGACGCTGGCTGGCACCAAGGCCACGTCAACCTCATCGCATGTGCCAATCAGAGATCTCTCGATCTCTTCACTAAGGCCATAGGTGGTTTAGGAGAGATTTGGCCAGGTGCAAAACTCGAGGTCGTATCAAAGATAAGAAGTGATTTATTATTTCTATCAAGAATTGGTACTATTAAAGTTTTTGTGTATACGAGTACATGATCAGAGAAGTGTGGTGTAAACAGAATTATAATAATTTGGTCTTTGTAAATTGTGATTGTAATTTTGATTTTTTTAAAACTCATTAAGTCGTTTTAAAAAAATTCATAGCTAATTCTTGTCTACCTAAGATGTTTCTTGTCAGTATTCCAAGTTTGCTTGAAAAAAGTATTTGTTCTACATTATCTACGTAGTTCCTGAGTAATACTATATCCTGATTAATTTGGTATATGTACTGCATGATCTTAACTTCCTCTTCTAATGTTGCTATTTAAATATGTTTCTATAACTTTTTGCTGTTTCCTAACATGCGTTGTAATATTTTGTATTTGTTCTAATATTCGCTGTTTAAGTATTATGTTTTTGTTCTTGACCAAAAAGCTGGTCTAATTTGTTTTTTTATAAAAACTTCATCTTCATGATCCATTGTTCTTGCAATGAATTTGATTCCTGTTCCTAGTATATTGATGAAAGTTAACACTTCTTGTTTATATTAAATTCAGTTTTATTTCATCATATATATCGATACTCTTACGTCTACTTAACTAAGTTCCCCGATTTGGGGAATTGTCACCAACTCACTAACTCACTGCTTGTAATAGTTGAACAATTGAGAGTGCAGCATAAGCTGTTGAAAGCTGTTACTTGTTTGCGTATGAGAACAAAGCATGATCACTACACACTCCCCCTTCAGCGCAAGTGCCTCAAGCGCAATTCTCTTTATCGAATTGTAATAACTGAGTCGAATCGTACTTTTTTGTTAACTGGCCGGCCGTTTGATTCCGAGACAGTAATATGTGCTGGTTTTAAACGATCAATAGAAATAGAGACAGGTTTGTTTTTAATCTTTACAACAAACTGTTTCCTTAATTTTCGAACCACCTCATACGGTCCTTCATACGGGGCAGTTAAGCTTGGACGAACTTTGTCTACTCTAACAAAAACAAAATTTGATTGGTCTAAGGAATTGGGAACGTATACATCCGATTGTGCTGTCTTTCTTGTTTCAGTTGGCGTTACTGCCTGCATTACGTTTCTTAACTTATCAATGAACGGGGAACTGGTGTCGACGTTCTCGCGAGATGGAGGTTTGGTAACAATAAACTCCCCCGGTACCTTTAGCGCTTGTCCATAAACCAATTCTGCAGCTGAACAGCCAAGGTCCTCCTTCATCGCCGTTCTAATGCCAAGTAGCACTAGCGGAAGTTCATCGCTCCAATTTCTGGCGTCTCCACGAGCGATAATAGAAGCCTTTAGCTGGCGATGTAGTCTCTCGACCATCCCATTTCCTTGTGGGTGGTAGGATGAGGTTCGAATGCGGTGGGAGCCTAACATATTTGTTACTTCTCGAAACAGTTTTGACTCAAACTGAGTTCCTTGATCAGTTGTAACTTGGTCAGGCGTTCCGAAACGACAGACATACTGCTGTATGAACACTTTTGCTATGGTGGCAGCCGATATATCCACAATCGGATATGCTTCCGGCCATCGTGTGAAACGATCGACGATCGTCAGAACATATGAATATCCATTTGAGATAGGTAAGGGCCCAACAATGTCCATGTGGATATGTTCAAAGCGACCCGGTGGGATTGCGAAGAAATCGTATTTGGACTTTGTGTGTCTATGAACCTTTGCCTGGTGACACGAAATACAAGTTCTTACCCACCGGTTGCAATCTTTATTCATTGAGGGCCAAAAATAACGTGCCGATACCCTTTTTCGAATGGCTCGTACGCCTTCATGAAGCAAGTTATGCAATGTGTCGAATACTGCCTTGCGCAACTGTTGAGGGATGAACGGGCGGTTTGTTCCAGTGCTCGTTTCACACCACATTTTTTCATCTGTGAAGGGGACTATACATTGCTCTAACTTGATTTTTGTATTTTTTTTTTCTACCTGCGATAAATGGCAAAAGTTCGTTGTCATTTGTTTGTAATTTGCTGATTTTTTTTAAATCAAAAGCTAGTGATGTAATCTCTGGGTTTGCGACATTATCCTTACCTACTATATGTTGTATATCATTCGTAAATTGAGAAATATAGTCGAGATGTCGTGCTTGACGTGGACTGCGTTCGGTTTTAGATGTTAATGCTGTTGTCAACGGCTTGTGGTCTGTATAGACAACGAACTCTCTGCCTTCTACAAAGAACCGGAAGTGTTTAATTCCAATATAGATAGCTAGGAGTTCGCGATCGAACGCTGAATACTTTCGCTCTCGGTCCGACAACTTTTTTGAGAAGAAAGCCAGAGGTTCCCAGTTGCCATTGTTATACTGTTGAAGTACAGCACCAACTGCTGTGTTTGATGCATCTGTTGTTATGCTAATTTGTGAGTCATCAATTGGATGTGCTAATAACGCTACCCTGCACAGATTTTCTTTTGCTTTCGTAAACGCAGCCATACACTCTTCAGGCCAACTGAAATGGTTCTTATTTTTCTTAATTTTTACTAAATTAGCCAGGTGGGAGTGAATGGGCGCCAGCACTTCTGCCAATCTCGGAATGAAGCGGTTGTAATAATTAATCATACCCACGAATTGCTGGATTTGACGAATCGAAGTTGGAGGTGGGAGATTTGCAATTGTCTGAACGCGTTACTTGGAAGGAGCGATGCCATCCTCCGTGATTGTATGGCTGAGAAAGTCTAATGTTGTCACACCCAAGACGCATTTGGATGGTTTTAAGCACAAGCCAAAGTCAGTAAGCCTTTGAAAGAGCAATTTCAAGTGCTCGCAATGTTCGTCTTCACGAACCAGCAACATAAGGAGGTCGTCTATGTATGCAAACACGAAGTCGAAGTCTTGTACAACTGCATTGATGAACCTCTGAAATGTCTGACTGGCATTTCGAAGCCCGAAAGGCATTCTGACAAACTCATATAGACCAAAAGGAGTCGTAATGGCGGTTTTGTACACATCTTCGGGAGCAACAGGTATTTGATGATAGGCCCTCACAAGATCAACTCTCGAAAATACCTTGCAGCCATTGAGCTGCATCGAAAAGTCATAGATATCGGGTATTGTAACAGCATTTAGTCTTCTAAAGTCTCCGCATGGTCTCCAATCTTCACTGCCTTTCTTCTCTTCCATGTGAAGTGGAGAGCATACGGGGGACAACGACGGCCTGCAGATGCCTAGATCGACCATATGCTGAAATTCTACACGAGCTGCTTTGTACTTTTTCTGGTTAAGCCTTCGAAACTTAGAAAATGGCAGCTGGCCTTTCGTGAGAATATGGTGCTGAACTGTGTGCTTAACGGGACTATTGAAATTTGGAGTTGCAGTCAGCACCGGAAACTCGTTTAGAATTTGGTGAAATATGTTCCTTCTGGAGAACTGTTTAGGGGATGGAGTGTCTACCAGTACATGCAAAGCATTTATGCCAAGTCGAGTAGTTGAATCAACGAGACGACGATTTTTTATATCAACTAATAGTGAAAATTTCTTCAAGAAGTCAGCTCCAATAATGGCATGTTTGACTGCTGCCACTGTAAAAATGTGCACGAACTGTCTTTTGAGCCCCAAATTTACTCGTAAAAGTTTTGTGCCATACGTGCTAATGGGTGTCCCATTTGCTGCACAGAGAGAGACGTCACTGTTCAATTGGTTTGTAGGAAATTGCTTGCATGGAACTACGGAGAGGTCTGCTCCAGTGTCGATAAGGAAAGTCAAGTTGTTGTCCGGGTCGTATACAAATAGGCGGAGTTGAAGTGGATCGACCCAACTGTTTTCCGCCAGAACAGCTGGCTTGACTATTTTTTTTTGTTTCTGTCATTTCCTCCACACTGGGTGGAAGACACTCCGTCGTTGAACTTGCAAGTATCGGTACATTTTCGAGCTTGGATTCCAAATTGCGTGTGGAACCAGCACCAACCTGCCTTATGAGCGGAATTACTTCGAGTGCGTGACCTGTCTCTGCCGTTATTTCTATTTGAATTTCACCCCTTTCGCCCAAATGTTTCTACTAGCTGTTTAACCATTGCTTTAACCTCATTTATTTCGTTTCTAAGTTGTGAAGAGTCGTCGCGGCTTTGTCTACTACTGTGCGCTGTGGATCGAATCTCGGATATACTCGATACCGATACAGAAGCTTCCCAAATTTTATCAGCTAGAGATCTTATCTCAGCTTCGGTCTTGCCATCTTGAGAAATAAGAGCGATATTAATCACTTGAGGTAGTCGACGAACCCACAATTTGCGCACTAAATCTTCACTAAAAATTCCTGACGCGCCCGCTAGTTGCTTAAGCGCTCTTAAAAATTCTGAGGGTTTCATATCACCTAACTGCTCGCTGGACAACAGTTTCTCTATCCTTCTCTCTTCGCTAAGTGAATTACGTTCTATAAGAGTTTTTTTAAAACGTTCATAAATTTCGTTACTTGGAGGAGATTCGATAAAATCAAGGACAGTCTCAAGTACATCTTGCGGTAAAGCTCCTAGAACATAATGATACTTAGTCAATTCTCTACTGATCTTGGCAATTTCAAACTGTGCTTCTGCCTGGATGAACCAAACGGCCGGCGACTTCGGCCAAAACGGTTGTAATTTTATATGTACTGTGCTTACGTCCGCGTTGTTGCTGACGCTGGCGCTGCTGGGGGGTGCAAGATCTCTCTTGACATATTTCTGAGAAGTTCCCTCTTCTGTTTCACTCATTTTGCTGCACAAACGCAAAAGAAACAGAAAGAAAAACTAACGCGCTAATTGACTGAAAGGTACAGTCAAGTGTAAAGTTGATGATAATTCCCTTTTCGGATCAATGGAGTAATTACAGGGAAAAAAAGCTATGGAAAGAATGTTAAAATTTTGTAAGAAAAAGCAATCTTAATGTATGAGTACAATTTTAGAAATTTAGGAATCGTTACGTTTGATATACTATATGTAAATTAAATTTGGCTATAAATGAAAAAGATTTTAATTATTACTGAAATACTATTTGCCAAAGCACATTCCTTAATATCATTTCATGTGAGTGTAACTGTTTGCGACAAACCGGCATGGACTGAATGTCATTTCTCCGGCGGAATTGTAGTGGTGTTACGAAGGTACAAGATGTATTTCCAATGCAAGTCCAATAGTGTTGAGGTTGTATGGGTCTGTTGGAAACTTCTAGCTGATGGTGGCTGTGGAAACTTTCTAGTTTTCTAAACTTTGAGTGGTTCTTACCTCCTCTTATTTCTTTAATAAAGTTTTGTCCCTCTGACAAAGTATGGTCCTTACCGTTTTTATTAATCCTGTCAATTGTTTTCTGTTTTTTTTTTTCCAGAATGAGTTCATGGATTTCTTTGTATTCATGTTCATGAATTTTAACTCTCACGAAGTCAATAGGTTTTCGGTTGGTAGTTGTATTGTATTATTAATGTAATGTGTTATTATTATAAAATCTTATTATTCTCGAAAGTTTTTCTTCCACAGTTCCTTCGTTATTTACATCGTCATGTTTCAATAATCTTAAATGGTCGTTTATATATAGTATTGTGTAGTCTTTCAATATCCGCGTTGGATGTATGGTTACTGTTTGAAGTATAATGTATTTCAATGTTGGCTTCTGATAGGAATTGTTTTAAAGGTAGTGCTTAAAAACCTAATTCGTTATCAACTATGATTTTCTATACTGTTCCAAATTGACTAACATAAAATGAAATAGCTCTTTTAAATTCTGTCCATTTTCTGCTTGAAATTCTGATTGCACAAACGTGCTTGGAAAACTTGTCTATGATATGTAGTTAAGAAAAGTGTATTTTGTAAGGTGTAAAAGACATCAACATGAACAATTTCGAGAGGTTTTACCGGCGTTTTTGTTATCTTAAATAATGGTCTACGAGGATTTCGCACATATTTTTCTATGTTGCAGGCATCACAATTGTTAATGAACTGAGCAATTCTTATTTTAAACTTCGGATGGAAATAAAGGAGAATTAGTTCTGTCTGAATTTCTGTTATACCCCTATGATTATTTTTCAAATGTTCTTTCTCTATAATTTCTGATAATCATGTTTCGTCAGTAATATCCTCTAGTAACTTAACACATGGTAATAATTTAAAGTTCCTGTTATTTGAGAAATATTTCTTATAAGTATTTTGGACAATATTGAAGAAACACTCATCTTCAATTGGAATTGCACTTAAAGCGTTGGGATGGAAATGACTTTTGAGTAATGTTAACATGGTTTGTTCGTCTAAGTTTTTCGTACGTACTGTTGTTCATAGTCTATTAAATACTTTAATTTTTTTTATTCTTAAAGATCCTGAATAAAACTTTGTGATAATAACTTGATTTTTAAAGATATTTAAACACGATTTGCTTGTTGGAATATTGTCATTTTCAATTAGATTTACTTCAATGTTTGAAATCCTAGAAAGCGCATCTGCATTACTATTGCTTGTGCCTTTTTTCATACTTTATTTTAAAATCGAATTCAGATAGTTTTAACCTACATCTAATAAGTTTAGAATTGGGTTCTGTAAAAGAGAACAGCCAAGTGAGTGGCTTGTGGTCGGTTTCGATAATAAACTATCAACCAAATAAATAAGGACGATAATATTTTGTCGCCCATACGACCGCTAGTAATTCTTTTTCTATTGTGCTGTAATTTATCCCACGTTCGTTCAGAGTACGGCTAGCAAAAGGTATCGGATGATCTTCCTGAGATAATACGGCTCCTAAAGCGTATTGGCTCGCGTCCGTAGTGAGCGTAAATGTTTTATTGAAGTTTGGGTATACTAAGATGGGATCGGTTATTAATAGGCTGTTAAGGGCTTCAAAAGCTACTTAGTATTCTGGATCGGAAATGTTAATTTGTGCGTCTTTCTTTAAATACTTTGTCATAGGTTTTGCTATTCTTGAATAGTCCTTAATGAACTTTCGATAATAGCCAGCTAATCCTAAAAATTGTTTTATCTTTTTACCTGTTGTGGGAATGGGATATTTTCTTACACATTCAATCTTTTTGGGGTTGGCTTTAATACCATTTGGGGTCACGATGTGACCAAGAAATTCTGTTTCCTTTTTGAGGAATTCCGATTTGTCCATTTGTACCTTTAAATTAACATCTTTCAAACGTTCGAAAATTTTAGTTAGGAAGGCAGTTTTGTGAATGTGATCCTCATGAACATCGATTTGGTGGAAACCCTTAGCGAGATCGAGTGTAGTGAAATACTGGCATCTGCCCAATTTGTCCAATATCTCTTCGATATTTGGCATTGGATACCTATCATCGACCGTCACTCAGCTTTCTGTAGTCAATGACCAATCTCCACTTGGTTTTGCCACTGGCATCTTCCTTCTTAGGAACGATCCATATGGGGGCTGAGTAAGGTGAATTAGTATGATTTTATTTTCCAGCATTTCGCGAATTTGGTTGTCAACTTCCTGCTTGTGGATATATGGATATCTGTAGTTTTTGCTGAAGATTAGTGCATCGTTCATTGTTCTGATCCTATGTTTAATTGCATTAGTAAACGATAGATTTCTATCCTCTTGGTAGAATATCAATTCGTATTTCTTTACTAGACTTAAAAGTTTACGTCGTTCTTCTAAATTCAGATATTCAGTTCTTATTTGATCTGTTAAGGATTTTGTATAAATATCGGAAGATTCGATTACACAAAAGTTTTCTACCTTGAAAATTTAATTCATTATCTATCTCTATACTTTAATTTCTTACATCATAAATTCCTCTTGGTGTTATTCTATCTCCGGTGCTAGTTACCTGTTCTCTTACAAAAGCTAGTCCTTTTTCCTGTTTTACGGACACATGTAATTCATCAATTCCTTGGTAAATGACGATACAACGTTTTACTTTTAATGGTTAAGGTATCGTTTTCGTAATTTATGTTTGCTTTATATTTTCGAAGGATGTTGTTTCCGATGATTCCATCATAGGAGTCATGAAATTGACATTCTAGGAACTCTACCATATCTTCGGTATTACCAAATTCTGCAAATAGTGGAATTCTTACAGTTTTGGAAATAGTGAGTATATTTTGAAGCGTTTTTACAGTTATGGGGGCTGAAGATGTTCTCCATTTAGGGTTACAAAGTCCAGGATTTATAATAGAATGCGTTGCCCCGGTATCAATTATGAAGTTAAGAGGATATAATTTTGTTTGAATTATTATATGGGGTAGTTTTCCCTTGAGGCAGGTGGACGAAAATTTGCTCCTCCGCTGCATGAATCTAACTGATGGTGGTTTTGGTTGACGAATTTGTCGAAGTTGGACCAGCATTTGGATTGGTGCTATTTTGTGTAGGATTGTTCATAAACGCATTTATATCCATTGGCTCCGGCGCAGGGAAGCTTTGAACTTGATTGGAGCTAGCTGATGCAAAATTCTGATTTCCATTATAAGTTATACTGTTGGGTGGATTAATTTAATTTAGAGTTTCTAGGATTTTCATTTTGTCTGTTATATCTACTATTGCTTCTATTAGAGTTGTTATTATGACCGCCATTTTTGGAATGATCCCTATTGCTACGAGGATTGTCTGAAAAGTTTCCATAAAGATAGCGGCACTCGTCAATAAAAGCTAGTTGTGTATATTTGACAGTTACTTACCGAAGTTTCAGTCATTTTGGACGCGCAGTTTTAAGTTGGCAATCGTTTGAGTGAGTCGATGTGAGTGTTTTTTATAAAAATGGAAAAAATTGAGTATCGAGCTGGTATTAAATTCTTGTTTTTGAAAGGAAATACGCCTACGTAAATCAAAAATGAATTGGACTCTGCGTATGGGAACTCTGCACCATCATTTACCACAGTGAAATTTTGGACAGCTGAACTTAAACGTGGCCGTAAGAGCTTGGGAGATGACGAACGTTCGGGACGTCCAAAAACTGCAACCACTGACGATAACCGTGGTGGTGGCCGTGGCTCAAGTGGTAGTGGACTGGCTTCCAAATCGGAAGGTTCGGTGTTCGAATCCCAGCCTCGCCCGAAAGACATATCATCCATTTTTTCAGTAATGAAAATCAAGTAAGACGAGTAGTTGACTAGAAATCAACATCAAGCTAATTTCCACTAAGAATTTAGTGTCCCCATTAAATGTTGGATGCCACTCATAGAGCGAAATAACCACTAAGCCCAAATATCTTTCTTTCTCTCTCTATCCCATTTTCCAAAAAACTGAGGCAACCACATGCTGAGGCATTATAGGTGTAGTCATACACACTTGAGTATTAAATTATTTAAAGAAAAAAAAAAAAAAACATTGCTAAAGTTTACCAAATTTTGTTAGACGACCGCCGAATTAAAGTGTGAGAGATAGTAGAGGTTATGAAAATGTCCAAAGATCGTGTTTGTTGCATATTAAATCAAGATTTAGGCATGAGAAAGCATTAGGCATGAAACGCGCGTTGGGTGCCGCGTTTGCTTACGTTAAACCAAAAACTTGTTCGAATGAATATTTCCAACGCTCTGTTGGCGCAGTTTAGGCGCAATAAATCCGAGTTTTAGCCCCGATTAATTACTGTAGATGAAACTTGGATACACCATTATACGTCCGAAACAAAAATTATGTCAAAACAGTGGACTGCAAAGGGCGAGGTGGCTCCAAAAAAGCAAAAACTGTTTTTTCGGCTGGGAAAGTGATGGCGATTGCTTTTTGGGATAGTAAAGAAGTTATCCTAATCGATTATCTTCAAAAAGGAAAAACCATTACAGGAGCATACTACGCATCATTACCTGCCAAGCTGAAGGCAGAAATTGTGGAAAAACGGCCACATTTGCTGAAAAAAAAAATCCTGTTTCACCAAGACAACGCTCCGTTTCACACCTCAGCGGTTGCTATGGCGAAAATCCATGAAAGGTTTGAACTGCTTGATCATCCGCATTATTCACCAGATCTAGCCCCAGGCGACTTCTTTTTGTTCCCTCATCTAAGAACTGCGCTCGGAGGACAAATGAGTAGCCAATCACCTTCGTGAACAATTATATTGCAGAGAAAAACGCCAAGTACTATTTAGACGGGTTAGAGAGTTGGGAGCATCGCTGGGAGGAGTGTGTAGAGTTACAAGGAGACTATGTACAAAAATAAAAAAAAGTTTAAGAAAAAATGTCTTGTATCATTGTTCGGGCTGAAACATTTCAGACAACCCTCGTATAATTAATTTTCCTATTCTGCTCATTTTGGTTAGAATGGGAGGACACTGTGTTATGGGGTTTACTAGAATGTAGATTGTTTGGGGATGTCTTAAAGTACGCGTATCCTGCTTCATGTAAAATATTAATGCTGCTTCCAGACTATCTGGATTTCTGCAATAGATCAGAGACCGCATTGGTTCTGGAAGTTTATTTCGGAAAATGAATGCTGCAGACTTTTTGTTCTGTTGGATGTTGGCCTCGATACCTTCATCATTACCCTGCAACATTTGCTTTGGTTTCACGTTTAATTTTCTTAACATGATTATAGAGATCAACTGCATTCGTTTTGAATTGCACGGATCGCAATTCCTCAAACAATTCCTCCGGTGTTTGCCGATCAAAAAAGTTGTTGAAAAGAATTTGTTTCATGTCTATCCAACTAGTATGTGGTTATTTATCTCTATAATCTCTCGAGCTTTTCCTTTAAATTTGGATTTTAGAATATCCTAAAAGATGCTTTGCGCTAGGTTATCATATCGCGCCATGAGAGGATATATTTTGTCAACCAAATCGACAAAGTTTTGGAGCTCCTTGAAGTTACCGTGGAATTCCGGTAGCTTCGAAAGGTGCTTTATAGGGTCACTATTCAAAGTTAGCATATTTGTGGGTTTTCTTTATTAAAAAAAAATTTTAACTACCTCTGATAGTTGCCTAGATTTTTCTTGCACAATTTTAACTTGTTCCTCTAGAGACATAAAGATTAGTAGATACTTAATATTAACTTTTAAACACTCTTATGTAAGTATGTGTATCAAATAGATTTCATAAAAGTCTTAAAGTACATTCAGTTTTTAGGAATTAGGGAATTAGTTACGAGTATATGTATAAAAAAATAGAAAAAAAAATCGCATAAATGTAATACACTGCTAACCTTCGATTTTCTGCGTTTCTTGGGATGTCTTCTTTTTAGCTTGTTAGTTCTTCTTTTGAGGTCTTCGTTCGTGAAGTACTCGTATCTTGATTATTTAATCTTTGTCTTGATCTTTAGTCTTAGATTTTTGCTCTTTAGTGTTATGATAAGTAATTTAAATTCACACCACTTTTTTTTCAAATAGATATTTTTCTTTTTATCTATTGTTGACACTTTTTTTTTCTTTATTTTATTTTTCCATGCGATAATACACTTACTCGCGATTCGAAAGTTAAGTTTTGGTTTTGTTTTTGCTTAACGGGACGATTTACTCATTAGCAATTTGGACGTAACGGATGGTCAATTTAAATGTTAAAACATTCACTTGTAAAAACTTCTTAGTTTGACATATCCTACCGACTGCGCCAGTTTTGAGTGGTATAAATCTTATTTAAAAAAAATCAAACCACTCCTTATGAAATCTAACTTAAGACTGCCTTTTACAAATTTAATATCTTACCAACTAACCTGTAGCTATTTAGGTATTTAACTTAGTTTGCAAAAAACAAAAAAAACATAATCGAATCACGTTTACTTGCAGGTGAGCCAACGATTCCAAGGATTGACACAAGTGTGCCGGATGCATACTCAGGCGCTGATAATGCACTTTAGTGCTTTATTAAATTTAGCGTTATATTACAATACGGGTACTATTCTTTTCTGTGAATCGTTGAGTCAGCTGTGTCAGTGCACCTAGATTATTTTTGTTTTGAGTGTGGGAACTTTTGAGATTGTAGCTTCTAACCACGGAGTTGATTAAAAGATTTTTAATTTCGCATCGTATCTCTTTTATAATCTTTTCTGAGCGTAGCCAAATCAACTTGCGCAACCACTCCCATAACACTTACGATCATCCACCGCTTGTTCCCGTTTATTTTGGAGCTTGGGTGATTTTTCTTTTTCCGGTTTCAAATGTCATCCCATTTGTCATTCACTTCCACACTCCGAACATTGTAAGTGCAATCCCACTCATAATTATTTTTTAATTGCTTCCCGAGATCGACCGAAATACTCGGAACGCTTGCTGGCAATCCGTAAAGTAGCTCGTAGGGCGTAAAGCAAGTGCTACTGTGAGGTGTACTATTATGCACAAACATGGCGTATGGGACCCAAGTGTCCCAGGTGAACGCATCTTGGTTGACATAATGGCGAAGATATTCGGCCAAAGTTCTATGGCTTCGTTCAAGAGCTCCATTTGTTTGTGGGTGGTAAGGTGCTGTAATCAATTTTTTTATCTTCATTACTGAACACATTTCTTTAAAGAGTGTACTAAGAAAGTTTATCTCTTGGTCAGTTAACAATGAAGTGGGAATACCATGTCGACAAACAATGTTTTCCACAAAAACTCTTGCAACTGTTTGAGCTTCTGCATTTCGTAAGGTCGTCCTGGAAAGTAAGTAGGTATTTTTGACCGTCGTGGTTATTTTCATCGGTATTTTGGGGTTTTTTCTGCTCTTATTCATCTGACAAGACGTACATTTTCTTATGTGGGCAGCTATGTCTTATGCCATTTTAGGCCAGTAATACTTTAACTTCATCCTTTTTAGGGTTCGAGTGGTTCCCTGATGTCCCCCGAAAGGTGAGTCGTTATAATCGTATATCGCTTTGTTTATATCTTCTGGATCAGTCAGGAAAAGTCGATCTTCAGTATAAATATGTACATATATTCACATCGAGAGTTTGGAGGCGCTGGTTGAAGGTTAGTTTAAATTCGTCCTCCATTATCGGCAATGAGAAACCTATTGATTTGAGCTCTTTATCGCAGAATAATTTCGTTTCGGTGTCGTTTAGACAGGACTAGGCGATTTTTTTATCTCTCACGCTTCTGAATGGTATTGGTAGGGTTATAACATAGATCATTTCATTACCATCAAGAGTGAAGCTGGACATTTCTCCTACCTGTGGCTTTACGATTTTGCGTGTCTTCTCTTTGAGGATTTCTCGTCTCGTAAATCTATTAAGGGCAATATTATAATTTTAAGTTGAATCCTTTTGTCTGTTAAAATAGGTCTTCTCTCTTCTTGAAGGTTAAATCTCGAAAGGGTTTGAATACCTTCTGTGGTATCTACTTCTCGTATGGGTACCTGGTCCTTTCTATGTTGCGCGCGTGTGGTTACTAGGACTGTATTTTCTTTAAAAATTCCAGTCTCGTCCTCAGACCTGGGAAGGCGACTTAATGCGTCTGCATTGGAGTTATATTACCGGCCTTATAATTTATTTGGTATTCGTATTCGTCCAACAAAATTCTCCAACGGGCCAGTCTTGGCGTAGGGTCTTTCAGATTCATAAACCATTGTAAGGGCTTGTGGTCAGTGTATATGGTGAATTTCCTACCACAGACATACAGTCGGAATTGCTTGACGGCGTAAAGAATTCCTTTTCCGTAGTACTATACCTTATTTTGGCATCATTCGATGTACGGCTAGCGAAGCAAACTGGTTTGTCTTGGCTTATAATACCTTGAGATAATGCTGCTGCCAAACCAATATCACTAGCGTCGGTTGTTACTATGAAGTGTTCGTCGAAATTAGGGTATGCTAAAATAGGGGGTCCCATAAGATTGTGTTTTAGCGTTCGGAAAGCCTCATTGCAGAACCTGTCCCATTTGAATTAAACATTTTTCTTTAATAAATTTGTGAGTGGCTTTGCTATTGTAGAAAAGTTATCTACGAACCGTAGGCTATTACACCTACAAATACTAAAAACGATTTTACGCTTTTAATATTTTTGGGACAGGGTAAGTCTTTACGACTTTTATTTTCTCGGGGTCTGGTTTGAGTCCTTCCTCGGATATGATGTGCCCCAAATACATCAATTCTCTTTTGAGGAAATAACATTTATCCAGCTGGAGTTTTAATTTGTGTTGTCGTAGACGGTCAAAAACACGTAATAATTTTAAGTTATGATTTCTGAGATCGTATCCGTATAGGACTATATCATCAACGTACACAAAGCAATCGAATTCCTGAAGACCTAGTGGCTGTTGGATATACCAACTCACTTAGGCCTAATGGCCCATTGTGATACCACGTGGATCTATGATCCTATTACTGATGGAACCAGTTTGAGCTTATGACGAGGCGAAGGAGACTGTTTACGTCTATATTTTTCAGATCGTCTAGGTCGTTGTAGAAGAAAGCTCCTAAGTGAAGTTTTCTTCTCTGGGGAAGAGCTGGACGTGAATAGAGTAGGGGGAGAGTTGTCTCTTCTTCTTTCTCGTTCATGCAGCGCATACAGAAATCGTTTGTAAAGTCGTCAAGTCTACTTCCGTGCTTGCCTATGAGGCAGTGTCCAGTGATGACACCTATGATGGCGCTGAGATGTTCTTTATTTAGAAGGATCAGACATTTAGAGCGATTCGAATCCAGTTTTGGTCAGATCTGTTTGGTCGCTAGACATGTTGGTCTGTTCTTTTGTTGGCATCCAGCTTTAATAGTAGTTTGCCTGCAGCGATTGGGATACCTATGCTACCCTTTTCCGGTAGAATAGGTAGAGTGGTTCCAATTTTGGTGAGTTCATCGGCTCTACAGTTCCTGGAACGTCTCTGTAGCCTGGCACCCAACAGAGGTGAAGGTTGAACTGCTCTGCCATCTCCATAAGAGACGATCGGCATTCAAGGGCGGTTTTAGAATTTAGTGAGGCTGAGTCCAGGGATTTGATAGCGGCCTGACTATCCGAAAAGATGCGGATATCCTTTGCAAATATCACGTTTTTCTTCAGCCAGGATAGAGCTTCTTTAATCGCCAATATTTCGGCCTGGAACACGCTGCAGTGGTTTGGAAGACGGAAATAGTCGCTTAGATTTAGCATGTCTGGGAAAACACCGCCACCAACCCCGCTATTGGTTTTAGATAGATCTGTGTAGAGATGGATTGACTTGTCCTCCATGAAAGCATCTTCCTCCCAGAAGGATCTAGAGGGGAAGCTTACATGGAAGTTTTTGTCAAATCAAAGTTCGGGTGTGGTGTAATCGATGTTCTCTGTGGGGATTCCTGATGTATTACGAATACTGGCGGGGCTAAATGGATTATTTGTCCACTGTTTAGTTGCTTTAAGGCGAATAGCTGCAGTCGCAGCTGCTGAAAATGTCGAGGGTGTTAAATGAAGCAGAATGTCTAATGCCGCAGAAGGGGTAGACCGCAATGCTCCGCTTATGCGCAGACATGCTGTTCTCTGAACTCTGTTTAGCTTAATGCAGTTAACCGTACTTTCTAAGGCCGTCCACCAGACTATCACCTCATAAGTAAGTATCGGTCTTATGACCGAGATATACAGCCAGTGGGTTATCCGGGGTTGAAAGCCCCATTTATTCCCAATGGCTTTTTTGCAAGAGTTATTCTCTATTGTATCTTTATTGACTCTTTCTTAAATGTTAGGTTTCCAGTTTAGTTTTCTATCAAAAATGAGACCCAGATATTTTGCTGTATCGGAAAACACTAAACTGGTACCGTTTATTGAAGGAGGGTCTACAGTTGGAATTTTGTATTTCCTGGAAAAGAGGACAAGATCAGTTTTATGGGGGTTTATTTCCAATCCACAACGATCTGCCCAACGGGTTAATCTATTGAGATTTAATTGAAGGAGTTCTTTAATGGTATCAAGATGCTTACCTGAGACGGCTATAGCAACTTCATCCGCATAGGCAATCACCCTGCTACTACCTGCTTCCAGGTATATCAGCAGTTCATTTACTACTAAGTTACAGAGAAGGAGAGAGAGGACACCGCCTAGCGGCGTACCTCTGTTGACACATCTTTTAGTAGAAGTCTCACCCAATTTGGAGTTGATTATCCTACTTTTTAGCATAAGACTGATCAGTTCCCAAGTGAGTCGTCTACCTGCAGAGCTGACAGCGCAGTTGTGATTGCGGATGTGCTGACTTTGTTGAAGGCACCCTCTATGTCCAGGAAAGAAACCATTGTGTACTTTTTATATTGTAGGGATCGTTCGATGTGGCTAGTCAGTGAATGCAGAGCCGTTTCCACCGAATTTCCTTTACAGTAGGCATGTTGAGCCGTTGACAGAAGTCTAGGACCAATTTTAGCTCATATATGGATATCAATCAATCGTTCTAGAGTTTTCAGAAGGAAAGTTGATAGACTTATAGCACAGATAATAAATCTATACAGATGTCTCATGCCTGTAGAAAAAAATGGTTCACTTTTGGTTTGGTTCACCGACACTCGGCTAGCCGACACGAGCTTTCGGAGTAATATAAAGCTTTTTTATTTTCTCTCTTTTTTGCTTTGTTTACTGAAAGATTTTTTTTTCTCACCACAAGTTGTGGGCAGTAGCACAGGGAATGTGAAAAACATGTGCAATGGGCTTGCGGGAAGGGGTATGAAGACTTGGCTGTTTGTTTTCATTCGACTGCAACAGGAAATTACATAATCTTTCATGAATTGGTATTTTGTTTGAGTGCATGGGTATGTATGTAAGAAAGAATAATTAAAAGGCGGGAAAAGTGGAATATTTCGTTACATTTTGTAATTGAAGTTTGACAAGCAAAATATTATTCGTGTTATTAATCTGCAGTGCATATAAATAATAATAAGTAATTGAAAAGTAATTGAATTAAATTGGAGTGAAAATTAAAGTGCACAGGTTAAACTATTAATTTACTTTTCTTTGATATTTACATACATATTTATATTTTAATATATTTTATCCACATACATATGTGTTATTTGACATACGTATGTACATATATCTACTAAATTTTTATATAAAGTAACTAGCGTTTAGGTGCTGAAAAGGTAAAGGAGCCGAAAAGTAGGTAAACACATTTATATTTGAACTACAATCTACTAAGAAAAATGTCCTGGAGGAGAAAAAAGCGCGCAATAGCACATTGCTGTGCAACCGAAAATGAGTTTTCGGATAGGAAATTATTTCATTTCCGTAAAAAAGGCACTTTTAAATATGATGAATGGTTAGCTTTGACGGACGAGTCTCGTGAACATATAAAATGCCTTAAAAAACCTTACATTTGCAGCAAACATTTTGAAAATGGCTTATTAGGAAAAAAATATTTAAAAACAAATGCCTATCCCTCTCTCTTTTTAAAACGAAGCGAGAGTGTTCCGAACTCTGAAGACGATTCTGTTTGCTTTAATCCAGTCAAAGTTAAGATTACGTATGAAAATTACAAAGATTTAAAACTGAGTTCGAATGAAGCTACAATAGGAGAACTAAACTTTGCTTCTAAAAATTTATCAAGGACAAAATCCAATGATCACATTGAATTTGTTTGCGCCAATTGTGAGGCTCATGTAAAAAGGCAATCTTTTTACATTAGGAGAATTGAAAAGCTCAAGAAATTGAACAATGTCTTGAGAATAACTATTAAAGAAAATAGAAAATCGAAACTAAATATATTAAGGAAAATTCGTCGTTTAAAAGAGGACAAGAAAAGGCTACAGGCGCGTGAAAAGCAAAATATTCAGGAGAAAATCGATTCATTGCTTGATATTCATCAAAATGCTATGACATTTTCGAAGCTCATCTTATCACAGGGTAAAAATGAATACACCGAAGAGGAGAAATGGATTTCGCAGTGCATCTCTTTTCGTTCAGCTGCCGGATACAAGTTTTTGCGGGATCAACTTGAGATGCACTTGCCGCATCCATCTTCATTGCACAGGTGGATTAAAATTAAAAGTCTTTCACCTGGCTTAAATAGAAATGTTATGCAGGAAATTAAGGAAATAACATCGAAATTACCACCAAAAGAAAAAGAAGTTGTGGATCTAACCTATAATAAATTTAAAGATGAAATTGAAGGTTTTGTTGATTACGGAAGAAATCAAAGATATAATTCATACGCTAAGTCTGCATGCGTCTTTATGATTCGGAGCATATGTTCAAATTTTAAGCAAGTTTTTTTATATCACGTCGTTTGTCCGAGCAATATACCCACCAAAGAAGTTGAAGTTGAGGTATATAACTGCCTTGAGCTGAAATTAAATGTAAGAGCTATTTGCTGCGATCAAGGACCCACTAATCGTAGTTTATATAGAAAGCTTAGTATAAATGAAAAACCTTCAAGCTTTATTTACAAAAACAAATCCATATATGGAATGCATGATATCCCGCATCTTTTGAAAAGTATTCGAAACAACTTAGTAAAATACAATTTGAACACTTTTGATGGAATTGTTAGTTGGAAGGTAATTGAAT
Organism: Volucella zonaria; assembly: GCA_963966105.1. NCBI lineage: Eukaryota > Metazoa > Arthropoda > Insecta > Diptera > Syrphidae > Volucella > Volucella zonaria. The sequence continues at coordinate 134,148,861 of OZ014530.1, read as the reverse complement.
ACCTTTACAATACAGAAAAAAATAATACTACCAAAATATGCCCAAAACTGACAGCGGCACATATTGACCCTGCTGAATTTCAAAAGATGAACGTGAAGCTGGCTGCACAGGTTCTAAGCAGATCTGTATCCTGTGGAATTGAAGCTTTAATAAAACTGAACAAATTCCCAGGCCATATAGCCCAATTTGCGAAATCGACAGCTGAATTTATTAAAAAAATATATCGCCTTTTCGATATTTTAAATGGAAAACCAGCTCTTGTACGGAACGATAAAAATATTCATTTTATAATAGAAATGAAGGATTATATATTAAATATTAAACCCATTAACACAACAAATAAATCATTCTGTTTCAAAGGTTTGGCTCTAACTATAGGGAGCGCTTTAAGAGTAAGGAAAACGTTATTCATGAATCATGATGATTTATATTACATTTGTGTAAATAAATTTAATCAAGATCCATTAGAAAACTTATTTGGGAAATAAGAGCGCGGAACATAAATAAAAGTAACCCCAGTGTTGCTGAATTTAGCTCATTGATAGCCAAAGTTATATCGATTAAATTTCTATTTAAATCGAAATGTTCCAATTGCGAGGAAGACAATTCGGAATACTTGCAGGTGGATTGGAATGCCGTTTTGCACAATGATACAGAGGAGCAAACTGTGCTTAAAGAGAATATTCTTCAGAATGAAAACTGTTTTGAAAATAACATGAATACTAACAATATAATTAACCCATTAGACGAAAACGCAGTATCAGTTAAGGTACCGCAAGTCAACGACCTTGCTATTAGATATTTTGCAGGGTACTGCTATTTCAAAACAATAAAAAAGATGAATAAAATATGTGAAAATTGTGCGGGAGAAATGTTAAAAGACAAGCACGATTTCAATCTAACAGAAGTACTGATAAAATTAAAAGAATATGAGAATTCGAAAGAAAATACAGTTCTCTTGTGGCCGTCCGAAAAATATTTTCAGGTATGCCGTCTTCATACACAAATATTCTCCGCATACTTTGAAAAACTGCCTTTTGCATCTAATTTAAGAGAAAACATAATCAAAGAATGTATAAAGGCAACAAATATGAATTTTCCGAAATGGTTTGATACCCCTAGTTTATGTTACGAGCATAAGATTAATTTAATAAATTTCCTAATAATTGTATTGCTCTGGAAAAATTGTAAATGGGTCCTTGATAAGAACAGAAATAAAAACAAAATTCCCAGAAATAAAATAAAAAAATTGCAAAATGTAATGAACGCTTAAAAATGTAAATAAGCCGACATGATAAATTGACAACGATTATTAGAGGGTTAGGAGGGTGGGGGTCGATGTCCTGCCAAGTCCTCGCTCGTCTCCCCTAGAAACTACTTAAGTAATGGTGCTTTAACTATAATTTGTCAAAACATGTGATTTCTTAGAATTAGTTTTTCAATTTTGTACTTAAGCCGCCTTTACTTAAGTAGGCCAAGAGCAGTGATCAATTATTATACAGGTATATATATAGATAATACTATGTACATATATTAGAATATATACGTGGTATGTCCCAAAATTTTCTACCGTGCCGAACCCTAACTCTTAAGGTACGTTTTGACTTTGGGCAATAAAAAAAAGTCGCACGGGGCCAAGCCCGGACTCATTTGACAAAACCACTGATGTTTCTTCTGGGATTGATTTGATTGAACCCGTCGTAAACAACCTGATTGGACCCTCTCAGCGCGGTTTCACTCCAGGAAAGTCCACAATCGATCAGATTTCCACACTCCAGCAGATCCTGTAGAAAACCCAAGAATTCCAGATCGATACCCACCACCTGCTTATCGATTTTAAGGCTGCCTATGACAGCATTTATAGAGACGAGCTATATAGAGCGATGGTTAGTCTTCACATCCCTGCCAAACTCGTCCGTTTGTTTGCCTAATGTCGGCTATATGATTCTATTCAGTGTACTGTGTGAACGTGTAAAACCTCTTCGGTCCACAAAAATACAAAACCTCAGTATATTTCCAAACCTCCACCCGATTCCGGCAAATAGATACGCTCTCATAAGTTGGTTTCGATTCCATTCCACTTGTTCGCACTCCATACTATATTCGGCGTATATTTTGCGTATAGTTTTGAAAACTCCATTTTACATAACTTGAAAGAAAGGGAGCAAATACGTACTCGTAAATTCACATTTTCCGAATAAGTTCGATCTTGCTCAATGCTTGGAAATTTATCAAATTTTGCAGTCCTGAGCACAAAATTTTGACAAAAATCCCGTAATTATCATAAAATAAAAGACAAGTTCACATCTAGTATTGTTACACATTTTATTTCTTGTTTAATTGAGAAGCGAATTAGAGAAATGGTGCGAACCAGACTGCCGATAGTTTATCATGTTCTCTAATATTCGGTCTTGTTCTAACTCAGTGCAAGTGTGTAATCATACGTAATCACTAGTACATCACAAATCCAAATATGGAAATCGCTCTTGCGCTTATGTACATATTATATATCTTCAACCCCATAACATCTATTAGCCCTTAACACCTCGTGCTTCAAATACCAATCACTTTTATAATGTGGTGCAACGTCATACCCACTCCCTCCAGCACTTCCACCTTCACGGACCTTCGATTTCATGATCTTAAAAATTATATTCCGACCCCCATTTAATTTATATTGCATAACAAAATAACAAAAATAACAAGCACACGTACATAAACCCAAGCAAACCGGTTATATTGGGCAACGTCATTGTTTTTACATATGAGGTAAACGACTTTGCATGTATGGGTGACAAGTGGCAAGAGCAAAAAAGCGAAAAGAAATAAAAAGATCTTTCCGCTCTTTGTGAGAACATGCAGCTTTTTAAAAAGCTATTGTTTTGGCTTGATTTCATTTTCATAGGACACAACTTCCCATATGAATGAGACATCTGTATAGATTTATTATCTGTGCTTATAGGTCTGAGGTCGTTTGGGACGACATGAGAACATTTTCCAGCTTTGGGGATGAAAACTACATTGACTTCTCTCCATGACAGTGGAATGTGGATAAGTTCTACACAGCTCCTCATAATATTTCCTAGCGCAGGCAGAATAATATCTGACGACCTCTGGAGCTCGGCAGGTATTATACCGTCCGGACCAGCAGACTTGTATGGTTTGAAGCCATGCAGCGCCCACAGCGGTTTGTCTCTTGTGATCAGACCATGGATTTTGGTCCCGGTTGCAGTAGACCTGTTTGGGTTGCTACTGACCGTGAATTGAGAGGTTGTCCAAGAGCCATCGGTTTTTTTCAAACAGCTAGGCAGCATAGGATTTGTAGAGAGGATTTTTCTTAGCCGTGATGCCTCAGAGGTTTCAGTGATTTTGTCACAGAAGGACCTCCAGGATTGTGGCTTTGCCTTCCTCAATTCTTTTTTGTATAATTTGAGGGATTCTTTGTATGAGTCCCAGTCAGTTACTTTTCTTGTGCTCTTTGCTAAGTTGAAAAGTTTTCTGCAAGTGTTTCTAAGCAGTCCCACTGCTGATGTCCACCAATGTGGCTTTTTCTTGCCTCTAGGTTGAATAAGAAGGCAGGAAGCGGCCATAGCCTGATTGTGAGCCAAAGTGAACTCCCTTACCTTCATGTCAAGCTTATTGGTGTCATGCGGGGTGTTGCAAAATTCCGCGCTTTTAAAGTTAATACACTACTTATTTGGAAAGGTGCCGGGCTTACCGGCAACCAAGCAAAACAAAAACCCAAAACTCGAGCACCAAAAAAAAACCGCAACCACACGGATGGCGGTTGGTAGTCGAATGAGGGAGAATACGTAAAAACGAAGATAGGCCGAAAAGGGGATCGCAAAAAAAAAAAACCGGAATTGCAACCAGCAGCTGGTTCCTAGCTGCGCACACCGGCTGCTCAGCACAGGGGAGTTCGAAAGGGGGGGGGGAGTAAACGTAGGCAATATGTATGTAAGTGGGCGCCACCCAATTTTGATAGAAAATTGGGAAAACAAGATAAAATAAAAACAGGTAGACTTCTCCCTGATGGGGATTTAAGGTAGGAAGGCAGCTTTATTTATTTCTTTTTTTTTTCTTTTGATTAAGCGGGGGATGACAAAGGCCGTGCGAGTATGAAATGGAATAACCCAGTAAAGGGTGTCGTGTAGCACCAGAGGGGTTGCTCACCTTAGAATTATCTGAAGCTCGATTTAGTGGCCAACAGAAGGCCCACGGTTCTGCACGATCACGGGGACGGTGCCCTTTGGGGCCAACGGGGTCGCGAAACAGTTTTGACCGTAACCGCGAAAGGGTTACGGTGTTTGCCAGGTGAACGGTAAGGAGCCTTACGGGATCACCGAATTACAAGGATCCCCACTTAAGGGAGGATTACGCAAAATTGACGTTTTATAACGATAAAATGAAAAGGGTACTTAACTTTTTCCTGCCTACTTGGGGGTCGCTCCTGTCTGGTTGCCAGAGGATTGGTGAGGGGAGTGGGTACTTCCCGCCGCTGTCACTCTCGTCGTCGCTTCGTCCGTCGGTGTCTCGTGTCTCTGGACTTCACTTTTCTTCTCGCTGGGGTTCTTTCTTCTTGTTCGTCTTTGTTTGTGGGCTTTTTCTTTGTTCGTTCGTTGGTTAATTTTTTTGTTGGTTTTTTTTTTGTTTTTTTTTTTTTTTTGCTCGTTCGTTGTGTGGTTTTCCTTTCTTCTCGTTGGTTTCTTCTGTTCGTTCGTCAGTTAAATTCTGTTCCTTTTTTTTCTGTTTTTTTGTTAAACGTTCGTTTTTTTTTTTTCTTTTTCCAAAAATAATGGCGGCACTGTCCGCTATGACGGCTAGATCTTAATTATCCTCTAACCGGGCATTTCGGCTAGTTGCCTCTCACACACACACATTCATACGTGGTTCCACTAATTCAGCTGCAAGAGCAAAGGGACTCACTTCCAGAGCTCTGACAGCCTCCCTGTGGAACCACCCAATCACACCAGTCGATGTTTTGTCGTGTTCGTCCTGTTCGTTTTATCTGTCGAGTGACTGCTTGGGTCCATATTACACCCTCGGACCCGGAACACTTTTGGGGAACAATTAAGGGGAGCTCAAATAGTGACCGCCAAGTAGAGAGGAAACCTTTCCCAAGAATAATATTAAAAGGGCCGTAAGTCTCCTTGCAGACAAGAGTGAGTGAGGTGGATCGTGGAGAATCGTGAGCTTTCTTTCACAATTTTTTCCTTTTGAATTTAGAGGGTTTGGCGGATTTTACAAATTTATGTAGGTGGAAGCAAACAATTTAGAATTTAGGATGGGCTCTCGGCCATTGCTGGGGTGTCGACATCATCGGGCATCAAGGGGACAGACCGTCCGTCCGCTAGAGTTTCCAGGCCGTCCGCCTGGCTCTATCCGGGGTACCTATATGTCATGTCTGGGGCGGTAGGCCGAGGGAGGGAACTGGATCCAAACAATCCAGTAAATCCCACCTGTACCGTGGCATCCAGAGCATGACGGGAAGAAAAGAACGGGGACGAAACGAGAGAAGGCAGGAGGGTAGAGGGATGAAACAGACAACAACAGGACCGAAGGGAATGGAGGATTTTTGGGGCGTGATTTGCACGTAACAAACCCCACCCTTACCTCCTGGGAAATGTGCCCTCACATTTCTGCTTGCGGGCCAGCTACCAAAACCAACGGTGGCCAAAGCCAATACAAAAGAGACGGTAAAAGACAACACAAAGAGGAGACTACTAATTACGGAACGGGTGACATTCATCTTTGCATCGGTCTTGCGATGCTCAAGCACATCATCGAGCGCACCCACGCCCTCTGTACCTCTTTGCATAGCGGCCTCGTTCTGCTACGCGACTTAAAGCTTCTTGGGGTACTTCAGCCTCGTCCTGGTACGGCTTGAGGTCTTTCACGTGCCACGTTCCTCGGTCCTTTCCTGTGGCGTCCTCCAACTCGTACGTCCACGGTGAGACCCTTCTCCTGATGGTGAAAGGTCCGACGTATTTTGGGGCTAGTTTCGCAGCGTAGTAGTTCGCCGCGTCGGAGATCATAAAGTTCCTACGCCATACAACCTCGTTTGGTAAGTATTGAACGTCGCGTCGTCTGAGGTTATATGACTTAGAAGCCTTCATGGTCGCCGTCGCCAGCTTCCTGCTTATGTCTTCCCTAAGCTTTTTAAATCGTATCCCTAGCTCAGTCATGTCAGTCACCCTATTTTGTGAACCTAATTCCCTATCTATTGACCCCATTTCCCTATCTTCTAAACCTACTTCCCTATCTCCTAAGCTCACGCCGTCTTTTGGCGGAGCTGGTTCCCTACTCTTGATTTCCGTGATCATGTCCCGTCCAAAGTTCGCGTAGTAAGGGGAGATACCTAACACATCATGTTGGGAGGTGCGGATACAACAGGCAACCTTCGCCAACTGAGAGTCCCACGCCCTATGGTTCTCCGACACATAGGCTCTGAGGGTCGACTTGATAATTTGGTTTATCCGCTCAGCTGGATTAGCTTGCGGATGGTAATGCGCAGTAAAATTCAGACAAGATCCATATGAATTGCAGAGGTTTTTCAATTCCTTACTCCGGAATTGAGGACCGTTGTCACAGACAACTCTTCGGGGTACGCCGAACAAAAGAAAAACATTGTCCTCGAGTTCCCTACAAACTGAGGAAGCAGTAGCCGACCTAAGGGGAAACAACAAAGGAAATTTAGTAAAATAATCCACGACCGTGAGGATATAAACGAAGCCCCTACTCGATTTTGGAAGCGGGCCAACCAAGTCGACGCAGATCATGTCCCAGGGATTCGAAATCCCTCTCCTCTCCACCATCAAACCAGCTGGTTTGTCATTCACCGGCTTCACACTCTGGCAAGTCTTACAATTCCTAACATATTTAATTATATCTGACCTCATCTTCGGCCAGTAATACCTAGACCCTACTCTGGCATATGTCTTCCTAACCCCCATATGCCCTGCTAATGGATTGTCATGACACTCTTTTAATACCCTAACTCTGTCTACTTTCGCTACTACCTCCTTCCATTCCGAACTATTGTCATGCGCAATCACGTGTTTTGCCCTAACAAATTTGAACAAAGTTCCCTGTTCTACTCTCCAATCCGGATAGTCCAGCGGGTTCGATTCGACCTTGTTGATCGTTTTAGCGATCCATGGATCCGAGACCTGCTCTTCCAGTTCAGCTACGACTGCAACATTCCTAGAAAGCATGTCCGGAACCACGTGATCTTTGCCTTTACGATGCACAATTTCGAAGTCGAACTGCTGCAACCTAACCGCCCACCTAGCTAATCTACCACACGGATCCTTCAGGTTACTCAGCCAAACCAATGAGTAATGATCTGTCACGACCGTAAATCGAACGCCCTCAATGTACGGTCGCAACTTTTCAATAGCCCACAGTACGGCCAAGCACTCCTTTTCCGTGGTTGAATAGTTTCTCTCGTTTCTATTCAACGACCTACTCAGGTAACAAATTACCTTTTCTCCTTCTTCAAATGTCTGAGTAAGCACTGCTCCGACCCCAAAGTCCGATGCGTCGGTTTGCACCACAAACGGCCGCTCAAAATCCGGACATGTCAGTATCGGGGCAGTCACCAAGCACGCTTTTGCTTTCTGGAAACTCCCCTCGCACTCCTCAGACCAAATGAACCTACTCCCTTTCCTCAACAGGTCGGTCAACGGTTTTACCAAAACTGCGAAGTTTGGAACAAATCTCCTATACCAGGAAACCGTACCGACAAAACTCCTAACCTCTCTTACATTCTTTGGTGCAGGTATCCTAACCATACTCTCGACCTTTTCTGGGTCAACATGAAGACCATGCCTATCAACTACATATCCTAAAAATTTTAACGACGATCTACAGAAGTTGCACTTTTCTTCGCTAACCTTGAGGCCAGCCGCAGTCAACCTTTGGAAGACCTCTTCCAATATTTCCAGGTGTTGGCGGAAATTGTTGGTGACAATTATAATGTCATCCAGGTACACGAACACGTGCGGTTCCAGATCGGCGCCAAGCACAGTGTCGATAAAACGCTGCCACGTCGCCGGCGCGTTATGCAACCCGAATGGCATTCTCTTGAATTGAAAGAGGCCCCGATTGGGTACGGTGAAAGCCGTATAAGGCCGAGACTTCTCCTCAACGGGAATCTGCCAATACGCCGACTTGATGTCCAACGAGGACAAGAATTTAGCATCCCGGAGTTTGTCCAAAGTAGCCGAGATATATGGGAGGGGGTAAGCATCACGTTCCGTGACCTTATTCAACTTTCTGTAGTCGACGCAGAACCTAAACGTATCATCTTTCTTTTTGATCATTACAATGGGAGAAGCCCAAGGACTACTTGATTTTTCTACAATACCTTCTTTTAACATCTGTTCTAATTCTCTATCTACATGACGCTGAACCGCCGGCGAGACTGGATAGTAACGCTGTTTTATCGGTTCAGACGCCGTCCTAATCTTATGCTCCACTAAGTGTGTGCATCCTAACCCTTCTGGCATGTTTCTAAAAACCCTAGCTATAACCCTACTTAATTCCCTATCCTGGTCTTCACCTAAATCTACCCTTTCCTTGATTGCTGAAATCGATGTCGCCTCTGCCTGGTTCGAAAAATTCCACACGCCTGATCTCAGATCCGGGACAATTCCCGTAAGGGCCCAAAAATCGGCACCCAGTATCAAGACATGTGGAAGATTTGGAATTACAAGACATTCCAGTAGAATCGATTTCCCCTGCAATACCATTGGCAACGACAAACAACCTGCAACTTCTATACCTGCACCGTCTGCTAAAGAAACCCTACTAATGTTTGCCTTTCCTAACACTAACCCTAAATTCTTTAATACCTGCCATCCATCCCTACAGATGATCGTACGCGAAGCCCCTGAATCCAATAATCCTAACATCCTAATTCCATAAACCCTAACTCCTAAATAAGGGCGTACGTCATCTTTCTGTGCCTCGAGTGTAAAACCTAAGTGAACGACCTCTTCCGTCGTTCCTACCAGCCGGTTACCAGCAGGCAACCTCTTTAATTCTGTCGGCGCACTCGCCCTGCCGATGCGAGAGTCCGATTCCCATTTCCCAAACAAGTTGGGCAATCCCTACGTATAACCCCTACTTTTCCACAACCTACACAACGCCTAGGAGCGGAACAAGTATTCGAGAGATGCCCCTCACGGTTACAATTATAGCATCTCATCCGGCTGTTCGGTTGAGTGTTACCGCGGACTGTCGCGACTCGAGACTCCACCACCCTTGGTTCCTCAACCGCCACATAGGCCAAGTCTGGTTCCAGGAGGTTGCGAGTTCGTTGAGTTGGTGGTGGGACGAAGGAATCAACATTTGCTCGAACTGTTTCGAGCCTTCTACCCAACGCAACAAGGTCCTTGATGGATTTCGGATCCGTCAGGCCCAGTTGGGTTTGGTAGAATGGTGCCAGATTCCTCTGTACCATCCTCAACTTTCGACTCTCTGATAACGGCTCAGAGAGTCTACCAAACATGTTTTCCATGATGGCCACGTATACGCCTATGGACTCTTCCTTCCCCTGGGTACGTCGTCTAATCTCTTCCAAGAGCAGATCATCATAATTTGGAGGGAGGAACTCCAACTTCAATTCCGAAACCAATTCTTCCCATGAACCTACCAGTCTCCTATTCGCCCTAAACCAAATGAGTGCCTTCCCCTCGAAGAGTTCCACCGCTGATCTGAAAAGCTGAGAAGAAGACACTCCCCTTGCTTCCCTTAACTCCTCCACTCGCTCCAAGAAGGAATTAAGAGAAGATCCGCAACGTTCACCTGAAAATTTTAAGCCCCACTTCTCGATGCGCTCCTGGCATCGTTCCTGTGTCGGCTCTTCCCGCTGTCTGGGTTCCATTGGTGTCGTCCATTCCGTTTGTCTTGTCGGAGGAGTCGTCTGTAATCGGCCTACTCTACTTAATCCTGACACACTAGGGCGTATCTCCTCAGCTACCTCTTCTACTTCCCTATCAGTTAGGTCGGATAGAAGAATGAGCAGTTCCCCTTTTAGCTCATTCCTCTCCGCTGTCTGTTCCTTCGAGTCCGGTCGTGACCTATCTAACCTACCTATCGCCCACTCGATCTTCGTGAGAATCTTCAGGTACTCCGCCGATTTCGGGTCACCTGGATGATTCTCGAGAAGATCTTCTACCTCTGTTATTTTTTTTCTTATTGCGTCAGCGTCCTCGTTAAACGTAAAGGGGTAGCTGTCGTTGACACCCATGGAACCCCGTCGTTCCAGTAGACGCGCGGCACGAAGTGATTTCCGCATGCTGTCTACCGTCGCCGTCTTCAACCCCCGAGCTGCCATCTCGTAGGCAAGCTCCTCCTGGGATAACCTGTTAATTTCCATGTTTCAAGCGCGTATGACAACACCGAAGAGATTAAATTGGAATAATTTAAACCGAGGGAAACAATTACTCCGTCCCAAATCACCAAAATATAAAACTGAATACCTAAATCGCAACCCGGCAACACTTCTTCGTACACAAGATAATAAAGGAAACTCACTCAAAAGAAAATGACTCAACTCACCACACGAATGGAAACAATAAAAAGGAGTCGAAAAAGAAAAAAAAAATCACCGAAAATCAATAAAACAAAGACCAAATAAATACAATATATGCGTATGAATAAATATATATGTAGGTATAAATAAATATGTATGTAATTATACGAAATATGAAGGCAAAAACTAATATAGGAGAATTTTGAAGGCAAATCAGGAACCTACTTGTTGACCAGGGTACGTACGACCTGGGATTCCACAATTCCCCCGATGTGGCTCTTCAAGATCTTCCTGTGGTAATGGATACACTTCCAACGATGGTTTTTTTTTTTTTTGCTGCAACAACACTTCCCTTAGCGATCTAAAAAGAACAACACGGATTAATTGATCTTTGTATAAACACAACAGACACTTCCCGAAAAGACGAATATCACGCACTCTGTATGTACTCTTGGTACAAGACTTTATTAATTATGGAGCCCCACGCCTGGGCGTCAATTTGTTGCAAAATTCCGCGCTTTTAAAGTTAATACACTACTTATTTGGAAAGGTGCCGGGCTTACCGGCAACCAAGCAAAACAAAAACCCAAAACTCGAGCACCAAAAAAAAACCGCAACCACACGGATGGCGGTTGGTAGTCGAATGAGGGAGAATACGTAAAAACGAAGATAGGCCGAAAAGGGGATCGCAAAAAAAAAAAACCGGAATTGCAACCAGCAGCTGGTTCCTAGCTGCGCACACCGGCTGCTCAGCACAGGGGAGTTCGAAAGGGGGGGGGGGGGAGTAAACGTAGGCAATATGTATGTAAGTGGGCGCCACCCAATTTTGATAGAAAATTGGGAAAACAAGATAAAATAAAAACAGGTAGACTTCTCCCTGATGGGGATTTAAGGTAGGAAGGCAGCTTTATTTATTTCTTTTTTTTTTCTTTTGATTAAGCGGGGGATGACAAAGGCCGTGCGAGTATGAAATGGAATAACCCAGTAAAGGGTGTCGTGTAGCACCAGAGGGGTTGCTCACCTTAGAATTATCTGAAGCTCGATTTAGTGGCCAACAGAAGGCCCACGGTTCTGCACGATCACGGGGACGGTGCCCTTTGGGGCCAACGGGGTCGCGAAACAGTTTTGACCGTAACCGCGAAAGGGTTACGGTGTTTGCCAGGTGAACGGTAAGGAGCCTTACGGGATCACCGAATTACAAGGATCCCCACTTAAGGGAGGATTACGCAAAATTGACGTTTTATAACGATAAAATGAAAAGGGTACTTAACTTTTTCCTGCCTACTTGGGGGTCGCTCCTGTCTGGTTGCCAGAGGATTGGTGAGGGGAGTGGGTACTTCCCGCCGCTGTCACTCTCGTCGTCGCTTCGTCCGTCGGTGTCTCGTGTCTCTGGACTTCACTTTTCTTCTCGCTGGGGTTCTTTCTTCTTGTTCGTCTTTGTTTGTGGGCTTTTTCTTTGTTCGTTCGTTGGTTAATTTTTTTGTTGGTTTTTTTTTGTTTTTTTTTTTTTTTTGCTCGTTCGTTGTGTGGTTTTCCTTTCTTCTCGTTGGTTTCTTCTGTTCGTTCGTCAGTTAAATTCTGTTCCTTTTTTTCTGTTTTTTTGTTAAACGTTCGTTTTTTTTTTTTCTTTTTCCAAAAATAATGGCGGCACTGTCCGCTATGACGGCTAGATCTTAATTATCCTCTAACCGGGCATTTCGGCTAGTTGCCTCTCACACACACACATTCATACGTGGTTCCACTAATTCAGCTGCAAGAGCAAAGGGACTCACTTCCAGAGCTCTGACAGCCTCCCTGTGGAACCACCCAATCACACCAGTCGATGTTTTGTCGTGTTCGTCCTGTTCGTTTTATCTGTCGAGTGACTGCTTGGGTCCATATTACACCCTCGGACCCGGAACACTTTTGGGGAACAATTAAGGGGAGCTCAAATAGTGACCGCCAAGTAGAGAGGAAACCTTTCCCAAGAATAATATTAAAAGGGCCGTAAGTCTCCTTGCAGACAAGAGTGAGTGAGGTGGATCGTGGAGAATCGTGAGCTTTCTTTCACAATTTTTTCCTTTTGAATTTAGAGGGTTTGGCGGATTTTACAAATTTATGTAGGTGGAAGCAAACAATTTAGAATTTAGGATGGGCTCTCGGCCATTGCTGGGGTGTCGACATCATCGGGCATCAAGGGGACAGACCGTCCGTCCGCTAGAGTTTCCAGGCCGTCCGCCTGGCTCTATCCGGGGTACCTATATGTCATGTCTGGGGCGGTAGGCCGAGGGAGGGAACTGGATCCAAACAATCCAGTAAATCCCACCTGTACCGTGGCATCCAGAGCATGACGGGAAGAAAAGAACGGGGACGAAACGAGAGAAGGCAGGAGGGTAGAGGGATGAAACAGACAACAACAGGACCGAAGGGAATGGAGGATTTTTGGGGCGTGATTTGCACGTAACAGGGGGACTTGATAGTTCAGAAGCAAGCGTTTCTAAAAGTATTCCTCTGTATTTTGGCCAATCAGTTTTCCGGTAGTTCCGAAATGATGGTTGGCTAGGAGGAGCATCATTCAGGCTGAATTGGATGTATCTGTGGTCTGAAAAAAGTGTTCAGACGATACCATCCAGTTCATTAGCATTTGAGTGGTGCTGTCGGACACAAGAGTTATATCTAGCACTTCCTGTCGGTTTCTGGTTATAAAAGTGGGCTCATTGCCAATATTGCAAATAAAGAGGTTAGTACTTATAATATAGTCAAAAAGTGACTCACCTCTGTTATTGATGTCGGTGCTGCCCCATACCGTGTGATGCGCGTTAGCGTCGCATCCGATGATGAGGTCAGTTTTTTGTCTTCCAGCTTCCAGTAGCACCCTTTCTAGGTTATCACCAGGGAGAGGGCCCATATGATCGTTTCCAAGGTATGGCGATGCTAGCCAGTAGGAGCCTTTGGCAGTCTCTAGTCTGGCAAGGGTTAAGTCGGGGTCGCTGAGATTAGGAAGTAGAAGTGCATTAAGGCTACGTTTCACTAATATACAAGTTCTGATCTTACCTTTGTTTCTTGTATAGAGCGGAACTTATGCGGGTGTCCTAAGTCCACGAACCATGCCTTCTACAATCCATGGTTCCTGGATTAGGATAATGTCTTCTGCGTTTTTTGAAAGACGCAGAATGAGTGCGGCCGAAGCCTTTTTTGAGTGATGGAGATTAATCTGGAGAAACCGTATCATTGCTACAGTTTTCCAAAGTAGCCTCCACCACGGTGTTGTTAAAATCCTCCGATTCTGAAGAAGAGCTCATCTTCTTCCTCTGATCGTATAAGACCTCGTTTTGCTTCGTCATCGGTTTCCATTTCCGACGGGGTGTCAGATAGGGAAATCGATGGCTTGCTTGTCACCTCAGATAGATTGGAGTCGTCGCTATCCATTTCTGGAAAGGATATCGACGCTCCAGGGTCTGAGGTTATGTTTATTGGTGTCTCCGTTAAAGGAGGAGGAGGTTGCTTATCAGCATCCAGTTCATCCTTTTTGTAGACCCTTAAATGAATTGACTCGAATCCGAACCGAATCATACCTTTTGTCTGCGCTAGAGGATTAAGGGATTCTTTGTTGATCACGATAAGCGCGCATCTATAAGAACCCCTTAGTTCCTCTAGTTTCGCGACTTTCCAGTCATGAGTCGGAAGGATCGGGTTACTAAGCCTGATGATCTCCAGAATGCTTTCTGGGGAGGAGGGTTCTGCTGGGATCCAGGTACGAGTTCGAGGTCTGCTAGGTATGTCCTCCTTAGATTTTTAATTTTGGTGGGGGCGAAAGCCCCCATTTATTCGGCTTAATACAAGCTATAACTTAAAATTAAACTTAAACTAAAACTTATAACTAAGGTTGGTTATTGTGGTGAAGGAGAACCGATTTGAGGTAGGAAGTGGTGCGGTGGAAGTCAAAGACGCTAGGGTTTGAATTAATTTTTCGTAGCATGCGGGAGATTGGTTCGTTCGCGCCATAGGTGGTGTGGTGGGTTGGGAGATAGAAGAGACGAGGGGTACGTAGATTACGAGGGTTAGAGTTGAGGAAAATAGAATTGTGAAGGGACGTGCATTCAACCTGACCTGAAAGAAGTCGATGAATGAAGAGAAAGTCGGCTGCATCTCTGCGTTCCTCAAGGGTGTTTAGGTTAATAAGGTTGAGACGGTTTTGATAGGGGGGCAGAGTAAAAGAATCATCCCAGGGCAAACCTCGAAGAGCAAATCGAAGAAAACGGCGCTGGATGCTTTCGATTCTCGAGATATGAACGCGATGATATGGGGACCATACTTGACTGGCGTACTCTAGGAGGGGACGAACAAAGGTAATATAGAGGGACCTGGTCACGTATGGGTTGGTGAATTCTTTGGACCATCGTTTTACAAAACCTAGTGCAGAGTTGGCTTTAAGGATTATCCCATCCATATGCAAACGGAAGTTGAGCTCCCTATCACACAAAATGCCGAGGTCGCGAAGAGATTAAACGGAGGAGATAGGTTGGTTGTGGAGAAGGTAGAGTCGGGGAGGAGATTTGAGCCGCTTATGTGAAAAGGTGATGGATTGGCATTTGGTGATATTAAGTTCCAAACAATTTTTGAGGCACCAGATCGAAAAACTATCAAGGTCTTGTTGAAGAAGGAAGGAGTCATGGGGAGAGGAAATGGTTTTGAAAAATTTGGTATCGTCGGCGTAAAGGGAGACGGACGAGTATTTGATGATCCTATCGAGATCATTTATGGTTAATATAAAGAGAAGGGGACCGAGATGGCTACCTTGAGGAACTCCAGAGGTGGCCAAAAATGGAGCGGAATGGGCTGACCTAAAACGATACGACCTCCAGTTTTGCATCTGGCCAAATCTCTCCTAAACCACCTATAGCTTTAGTAAAGAGATCGAGAGATCTCTGATTTGCACATGCGATGAGCTTGACGTGGCCTTGGTGCCAGCCAGCGTCGCTTGTGACAGGAGGTGGTCCGGGTCCCGCATGATGGCCAAGAAGTTGCTCGAAAGCTTCAGCTTGGCCAGCTGCCACCGTTCAGGTGTTATAGAACCGCCGGTATCGTTCCTATCGATTACCGTGATTATTATAGCGTCCTTTAGGACTTCACTGAAAGACCTCAGAGATGTGTTGTTAGATGGCCCAGGGGTTTTTGTGTTGTGGGTTTTAGGCCTCTTGGGAACCGGCACGGTTTCCTCAACGATCTCTGGCGCTTGGAGGAGTCTTTAAGTGTTTTGAGAGCAGTGGAAGCAGTGGACAATCCGTCTTTTAGGATATTGTTAGCCCACTCAATCTTGCTCTTTATTTCCGCACTTCTCTCAACCTCCGGAATGGATCCGAAGATTTTGATGATGCGTGAAGCATTTCGGCGTCTTACGTAGAGCGCCTTAGATGGAGCTTGCCGATGCGGCTGAGCTCCAGATTCCTCCTTGGGAAGAGGAGTTTTGGTAGCAGCGACAAGTCCGTGGCCTGTCACAAATTTGCTGGTGCTGGGGGTGAAGGAAGTTGTAGGAATATGGCTTGCCACAGTCGTACCACACAATGAAGGTTTCTTTTTAGGCTCGTTACGCTTGCTTTCACCGTTCTACCGCCCGGTATTAAAGGAGTACCGGCCTCGGGTTTTGTTTGGCTTGTTTTGTTTGGTCTATCCACATTGTGGTCCCACGAGTAGCGGAGAAAGGGTTGTCCATCTGTACAGAAATCCGCCATATACAGATAAGGCTAGCTAATCCGGAGGTCGCCAGGTATCCGGATACTCCGTTTGCGACTGAGCTATTTTTGGATAAGCTGCGCCCTCAGCCAAGTTGATCTTCAGTACGGGTCGTATAACACCTTGATCCAGCCCAGTGGAAAAGGAATGGTTGGATGGGAAGGGGGGGGGGGGGGGAGTTGGAGCATCGAGATTCATTGACCCTGCTCAGCCTCTACAACTCGGCAAGTTCAATGCTTTCGGTAGAAGACCTATTCACACATTGTTCATTAAGCGATGGAAGGTTGCTGGTACGTTCTTTAGACCGAACGGCATACGACTGTATTCATAGTGACCGTATGGTGTGCTGAATGCTGGTTTGCATTTGTTTCCCTTCTCTGCGAATTTGGTGAAATCCCTTGGCCAAATCGAGAGCACTAAAATATTTGGCTCTACCCACTTGGTCTAGTATATCGGTAATGTGTGGTAGGGGATATGCATCTCCAACTGTTAATTCATTTAACCGCCTGAAATCAACCACCACTCTCCAACGTTTGTTACCATCCTTATCAGGTTTCTTGGGAACAAGTAGCAAGGGGGAGTTCCATGGACTGGCACTGGGTGTGATAATGGCCTCCTAAAGCATTTCATTCACTTTTTTGTGAATTTCACTCTTTTGCGCGTCAGGAAGCCTATACCGTTTCCCTATCTTCTAAACCTACTTCCCTATCTCCTAAGCTCACGCCATCTTCTGGCAGAGCTGCTTCAATACTCTTGATCTCCGTGATCATGTCCCATCCAAAGTTCGCGTAGTAAGGCGAGATACCTCACACATCATGTTGGGAGGTGCGGATACAACAGGCAACCTTCGCGAACTGAGAGTCCCAAGCCCTATGGTTCTCCGACATATAGGCTCTGAGGATCGGCTTGATGATTTGGTTTATCCGCTCAGCTGGATTAGCTTGCGGATGGAAATGCGCGGTAAAATTCAGACAAGATTCATATGAATTGCAGAGGTTTTTCAATTCCTTACTCTGGAATTGAGGACCGTTGTCACAGACAGCTCTACCGGATACACCGAACAAAAGAAAAACGTTGTCCTCGAGTTCCCTACAAACTGAGGAAGTAGTAGCCGACCTAAGGGGAAACAATAGGGAAATTTAGTAATGTAATCACGACCGTGAGGATATAAACGAAGCCCCTACTCGATTTTGGAAGGGGGCCAACCAAGTCATCGCAGATCATGTCCCAGGGATTCGAAATCCCTCTCCTCTCCACCATCAAACTAGCTGGTTTGTTATTCACCGGCTACACACTCTGGCAAGTCTTACAATTCTTAACATACCTAGTTATAATTTCGGGCAGTAATACCTAGACCTGGCATATGCCTCCCTAACACCCATATACCTTACTAATGGATTGTCATGACGCTCTTTTAATACCCTAACTCTATCAACTTTCGCTACTACCTCCTTCCATTCCGAACTATAGTCATCACGTGTTTTGCCCTAACAAATTTAAACAAAGTTCCCTATTCTACTCTCCAAGCGGGTTCGACTCGACTTTGTTGATCGTTTTAGCGATCCATGGATCCGGGACCTGCTCTTCCAGTTCATTACTAGAACGCATGTCCGGAACCACGTGATCTTTGCCTTTACGATGCACAAATTCGAAGTCGAACTGATGCCACCTAACCGCCCACCTAGCTAACCTACTACACGGATCCTTGAGGTTACTCAGCCAAACCAATGAGTAATGATCTGTCACGACCGTAAATCGAACGCCGTCAATGTACGGTCGCAACTTTTTAATAGCCCACAGTACGGCCAAGCACTCCTTTTCCGTGGTTGAATAGTTTCTCTCGTTTCTATTCAATGACCTACTTAGGTAACAAATTACCTTTTACCTTTTCTCCTTCTTCAAATGTCTGAGTAAGCACTGCTCCAACTCCAAAGTCCAATGCGTCGGTTTGCCCCACAAACAGCCGCTCAAAATCCGGACATGTCAGCATCGTGGCAGTCACCAAGCACTCTTTTGATTTCTGGAAACTCCCCTCACACTCCTCAGACCAAATGAACTTACTCCCTTTCCTCAACAGGTCGGTCAACGGTTTTACCAAAACTGCGAAGTTTGGTACAAATTTCCCATACCAGGAAACCGTACCGACAAAACTCTTAACCTCTTTTTCATTCTTTAGTGCAGGTATCAGTATGGTTATGCTCTCAAACTTTTCTGGGTCAACATGAAGACCATGCCTATCAATTACATATCCTAAAAATTTTAACTACGATCTACAGAAGTTGCACTTCTCCTCCCTTACCTTGAGGCCAGCCGCGGTTCCAGATCGGCGCCAAGCACGGTGTTGGTAAAACGCTGTCACGTCACCGGAGCGTTATGCATCCCGAATGGCATTCTCTTGAATTGAAAGAGGTCCCGATTGGGTACGGTGAAAGCCTTATAAGGCCGAGACTTCTCCTCAACGGGAATCTGCCAGTACTCTGACTTTATGTCCAACGAGAACAAGAATTTGGCACTCCGGAGTTTGTCCAAGGTAGCTGAGATGTAGGGAAGAGGACAAGCATCTCGTTTCGTGACCATATTCAACTTTCTTTAATCGACGCAGAACCTAAACTTATCATCTTTCTTTTTGAATATTACAATGGGAGGAGCTCAACTTGATTTTTCTATAATACCTTCTTTTCACAACTCTTCTAATTCCCTATCTACATATATGACGCTGAACCGCCGTAACGCTGTTTTTTCGGTTCAGACGTCGTTCTAATCTTATGCTCCACTAAGTGTGTGCATCCTAATCCTTCTAGTATGTTTTTGAAAACCCTAGCTATAACCCTACTTAATTCCCTATCCTGGTCTTCATCTAAATCTACCCTTTCCTTAATTGCTGAAATCGATGTCACCTCTGCCTGGTTCGAAAAATTCCACACGCCTGATCTTAGATCCGGGACAATTCCCGTCCGGGCCCAAAAGTTAGCACCCAGTATCAAGACATGTGGAAAATTTGGAATTACAAGACACTGAAGTAGGATCGATTTCCCCTGCACTACACAACGCTTAGGAGCGGAACAAGTATTTGAGTGATGCCTGTCGCGGTTACAATTGTAGCATCTCATCCGGCTGTTCGGTTGAGTGCTACCGCGGATCGTCGCGACTCGAGACTTCACCACCCTTGATTCCTCGACCGCCGTGTGGTTCCAGGAGCTTGCGAGTTCGTTAAGTGGGTGATGGGGCGAAGGAATTAACACTGGGACTGTTTCGAGCCTTCTACCCAACACAACAAGGTCCTTGATGGATTTCGGATCCTTTGGGCCTAGTTGGGTTTGGTGGAATGGTGCCAGGTTCCTCTGTACCATCCTCAACTTTCGAATCTCTGATAACGGCTCAGAGAGTCTACCAAACATATTTTCCATGATGGCCACGTATACGCCTATGGACTCTTCGTTCCTTTGGGTACGTCGCCAAATCTCTTCCAAGAGCAGATCATCATAATTTGGAGGGAGGAACTCCAACTTCAACTCCGAAACCCATTCTTCCCACGAGCCTACCTGTCTCCTGTTCGTCTTAAACCAAATGAGTGCCTTCCTCTCGAAGAGTTCCACCGCTGACCTGAAAAGCTAAGAAGAAAAAGAAACCCCACTTCTCGATGCGCTACTGGCATCGTTCCTGGCATCGGCACTTCCCGCTGTCTCCGTTCCATAGTTTGTCTTGTAGGAGGTGTCGTGGGTAATCGTCCTACTCTACTTAATTCTGACACACTAGGGCGTATCTCCTCAATTACCTCTTCATCATCCCTTTCGGTTAGGTCAGATAGAAGAATGAGTTCTCTTTTCAACTCATTCCTCTCCGATGTCTGTTATTTGGAGTCCGGTCGTGACCTATCTAACCTACCTATCGCCCACTCAATCTTCGTCAGAATCTTCAGGTACTCCGCCGATTTCGGATCACCTGGATGATTCTCGAGAAGATCTTCTACCTCTGTTATTTCTTTCGTTATTGCGTCAGCGTCCTCGTTAAAAGTAAAGGGGTAGTTGTCCTTGACACCCATGGAACCCCTTCGTTCCAGTAGACGTGCGGCACGAAGTGATTTTCGCATGCTGTCTACCGTCGCCGTCTTTAACTCTCGAGCTGCCATCTCGTAAGCAAGCTCCTCCTGGGATAACCTGTTAATTTCTATTGTACGAAAACGTTTAACTTCAGGTTATACTGAATCGCAACAGCACAATAAAAAGAAGCCGAAAGAGAAAACCCAAACACTATTAGCGGACACGGCAACACTTAGTTGCAAATATAAAATCGTCGCAAAAACTCAATGCAAAGTCACTCAAAAAAATGCTAAACTATCAATACGAATGAAAACAACAACAAGAAATCGAAAAGAAAAAAACAAATCACAGAAAATCAACAAAAAATTACCAAATAAATATATGTACAATATGTATATAGTATGTATGTAGGAAGAGAATTGCATGTACATATATATATATATACGAAATGTAAAAGCAAAAAAAATATATTTTTAAGGCAAATCAGAAACCTACTTGTTGACCAGGGTACGTACGACCTGAGATTCCACAATTCCACTGATGTGGATCTCCAAGATCTTGCTGTGGTATTGAACACACTTCCAACGATGGTTTTTTGTTTGCTGCAACAACACTCCCCTTAGCGATCTAAAAAGAACAACACGGATTAATTGATCTTTGTATAAAAACAACAGACCCTTCCCGAAAAGATTAATCTAACGCACTCTGTATGTACTCTTGGTACAAGACTTTATTAATTATGGAGCCCCATGTTGGGCGCCAATTTGTTGCAAATTCCGCCATTTAAAAAAATTATTGTTGAAAGAAGGGTGCCGGGCTACCGGCAACCAAAAAAGGCGAAGCCAACCTAACAATGATTCCTGTGCACTTTCCGATCTCTCATCATCTTTAATCTCCCAGGAGAATATCAACATTCGCAGGCTTGGCGAATTGTGGATCAGCTAACTTTAAACCTCGGATGTGTCCCAATTTTGCAGAGCTAAAGGTTTGGATGCCAAAAGACCAGTCAGGGACTTGAACACATAGGCTGGAGTATTTGTCTCGAAAGGTGTTACGAACAACCCAAAGGTAAGACTTACATACCGCTGACATGAACCACTGCCAAGTTTCCCCAATCCAGATACCTTAATAAGTGTTCGCCGTTGATCAGGCCCTAGTAATTGTGCGGCTGACTCAGTAATAAAAGTGGCCTCCGATCCAGAATCGACTAATGCCCTCAGATTGAAATAGTTACCATTTGAAGACCTGACTCGAACAACTGCTGTTGCCGGAAGAACGCTTGACTGATATACTTTAGGAGAGGCTACTTTAGGTTGGTTGGTACAATAGTTATTTTAGTATGGAAAGTTTGTGTACCTATAGTTGTATTTGTATAATCCCTTGTAGGTTTGGAGCTATAATTATTATAATGTAGCAGAGAATGGTGTGCCTGCTTGCAGTAATAACAGCGCACGCTGCTTTGGCAATGATTAGTCTTGTGACTGTAGCCCCAAACAGTTCCGACAAACACCAATTCTGTCCACTGCCGTAGATCCTTCATAGATCTCCATGTCAATAAACCTTTGACAAGTCCAAAGGGCGTGCTGACCTCTACCACATACCCGGCATGCAAACTGCTTCTTCCCGACGTGCAACACCGTTTTCTTCTCTACAGCAACAACTTTGTGTGAAGAAGAACAGCTGCCCTTTGTGCCACTCGTTCCAGCTACTGCATCCTAGGTTCGAAAACGTGTCTCCAGGAACTCTGTAAATTGTGCTAGTGTGGGCAATTCCTTCGAACTACTTAACTTCTCCTCCCACAAACGCTGAGTAAAAGCAGGTAATTTTTGTACTAGTATATAAATTAATTTTCCAGAACATGGAAACATTCTTGAGACTTGTCAAGTAGAGACCTTTGTCAACTGCTGTACAAACTGCTGTTTGTACATATGTACGACGTCACTGAGCCACATCAACAATAACGAAGCAATATAAATCCAAGAAAAACGACATAGCGGTGACATCAACTGGAAATACACAAAATACCTGCTCGCACATTGACCTTACGAGCAGAGCAACGGTGCATCCAACAAGTTATTCCTTCGGTCAGCAGATGTCTTTGGGCACGAGCGCAACAACAACCACATCAGCCCTTTTCAACATCATCAACGGCGCCGACGTTCGAGAAATCCAATTTATCAACATTCAAGTGCAAGTGCAAGTGCGCACGCCACATCCTTTTTCATAGTGTCTCGATTAACGGCACTTGCGACCGAGAACAACGTCAGCGAGGGTCAGTGGCAAACATACCAACAATTTTGGTTGTGTTGTGACGACGATGAAGATGATTGATTCTGGATTCTACAATGAACCCGCCGAATAGCGGAATTTGCCTACGAGAAAGAAGTTGCAGTCAACAACATTGACTACGAGACGTTGTGCGATATGAAAATTGGAATTTTTGTCATTGTTTTTTCATCAACCGAGCTGAGCAGACGTGCATCTGGGCGAACAAATACAGTCCACTTTTACTTGTATTTCTAATAAAGTTAATTTAATTATCTGTGCGCGTTTTATTTTTTTCCCAAATTGAGCTACGACACATAACACTCGATTGTGGTCGTATCTGACGACAAGCAGTTCCCATGCTTTATCAATATTGGCCAGAGTTCAACCCTACATGCTGCAACAAACGAGCAGCTTCACCTGTAAGAGACGATTTCAAATAGTGAAGTTCTCTCAGCTTCTTATTTGTGTGGACTAAAGACAAAAACACATCATGGAAAGCCCGACATTTTATGTACGAGTCCTCGAAACGCGGAATTTCGATTTGGGGTAGCGAAAGCTCATTACAAGAAGCACCTGTGGATTCGCCTTCCACAATCTTCTCCTTAGAAGCTGGCTTTGCATTGTCGATAACATCGACCAATTCACCACGGTAAGTGCAGTACGTTTCTTCTAACCTATCAAATATGTCATCAAACTTTTCTTCTTCCAGAGCTTCTTCAATTTCTCCTCGCTTGAAGATAAAGCGCGTTCTTGAAGTACCCTTCTAGAATAAGCAGACGACCTGAAAGACAGCTGGCTGTACGACGTGATGCTCCAGTCTTTTTGAAGTTGGAGTTGTCACGAAGAATCTGTTCCAGTACTCCTTTCTGATCTGCACCCGTTGACAATTTCGACATTTTATCAAGGTTTTTTTTGTAAATTAATTAACCAATATGTGTAATGTGTATGTACGAATATATTATAAAGCATTTATTAGATACAGTTTTTGATACTAAATGATATTAACTAATTTATATATTTTATTTCAGTAACTTACGACCTTTGGTCAGCTTTGCCCAGCTAGTGACAGTTGAGGTCAAAGTTGAAAAATTTTATTTTTGCACGGCGCGGGAAATACGATTTATGCACAACCACCGAGAGAGTCTTTAAGTTTAAAAAGGGGCACGACACCGACCCCGAGGGAATCTATGTATGTACTTTTTTTTATAAATATATATATATATATATTTTGCACTTTGTCCTTGCACTTATACTTTTTTATAATTTTTTTTTCTTTTAAATGTTTAATGTCTTGTGTGGTCTATTAATTAACTTTTTATATATACATATAATTATGTATGTTTGAGCGTTTGACCTTTGCACTTTCACTTCGCGGTCTTGAATATATTTTTATTTTATTTATCTGGGAGAATTCTATCCGGCTCGTATGGACCCAATGTTGAGGTGTTTACCGTTTTCTACTTTTGATTAGGTCGAAAAATTGCGGTTAAAATAAAACACGTCCATTCTTCCTCAGTAGTAACAGCTAAGAGAATCTTTATTTTTCATCCGGAAATTGCTTCCATCTTTTTTACAATAAGTGCCATACAATAGTTAAATCATAACCTTACGTTACGTTTATATGTTTGTATTTTAGTTTAAATTTCAATATTTGAATTAAGTTCTAATATTCACAAATCCAAAGATAATAACTACATATATAAAATTCGGATGAATATTGTACTTCCGAACAAGTCGTATGCTGTTATTTAGGGATTCGCCCTATTCCTCCTCGTCCTCCAATTCTGAGGCTGCCAAAGGAGCAAAACTGTAGCTTCCTTCCATATAGTGTCCCTCATCCTCATCTGACACATATGGGTATTCTTCACCTGACCCACGTTGGTCTTTTGCTGCTGCAGATGTAGTTGACTCCCCCATTACTTCAACCTGCAACTTTCGCTTGAACTAAATAGGGAGAGGCGCTTAACAGGGTTAAAAGTAGTTTTTACCTTTCTTCTCGTCTGTTTAAACCTTAGTTTAATTAATAAATATTTTTCTTGTAAGCCTCACTATATTTTTCCCATTTTCCATTTCCTTTCTTTACAAACATACTGTAAATACCTATGGCTCTTATCCATATTATCCGTTCCCACACTCTATTCTGCTAAATAATCAATTTTATCAACCTAAGTTACTGTTCCCACCGAATATTCTGCTGACATATGGGTTTTGTTCGCACCTGCAATATCAAATACAGTATTAGGTCGCAATGCCCAGACGTAACAGAATACACGTATCGTATTACATTTTTGTTTGTTAAGTAGTATTTAAGGAACTAAAATTTTTAATAAACGTCACTCGCAATCCAAACGTGTTGTCTAACTTTAGATCAAAAGAGATCTAACATTTTTGGTGACCCCGACGTGAACCCGCTGAAGAACAAAAAAAACAATGGAAGCCCTCATTAAGGAAGGCAGTCGCAGGCGAGAAAATAACAAGGTTATTCTCCAACTTTAAGAAGGACAGACTAGGCAGGCGGACTAAACCATACTTTTAGTCCCAGCTGGAGCGGCTTGACTTCGAATGGAGTGAATTCAAAAGCAGGGACGTCAAGTTACAAGCACACCGGACAGAGCGGCCAGAGAGCAGCTACTTCGAATGGAAGTACTACGCACAAGTTGAGGCTGCGTACACTGAGTACAAGACAGCAATACCGCAAGCACAAGCCGATCCTGAGAAGTCCACTTACACTAGTACTAATATCGAAAGCGGGAACACCATTCAGAAGCTGATAAGGCAGCAAAAGGCCTCAGTCAGCACAATGGAGCGTTTGTTCACCTCCACCGATGACAACATGGAAGACCGTTCAACTGCATATTACAATCAAAAACTAGCGAGTCTTACGCAGCAATGGTCAATTATCTCTGGTCTACATCTCCAAATCGTGGCAGAAGAAGAGACCTTAGATTATTCGATGATTGGATCAACAGTTGGAGAAGACGTCACCAGCAGCGACTTCAGAGGCCAAGCAGTTCTACAAGCTGAGACTACGGGAGATAATGCTGCCCGTATTTAGCGGGAACTATCTCCAATGGAAGGAGTTTCACGATCTCTATCTCCAGCTTATACATCAACAACCGATGAGTAAGGCAGAGAAAATGTTTTATCTGTAGGCTAATTTGTCTGGAAAAGCGGCCAAGCTAATTCAACACCTTCAGGTATCAGAAGACAACTACCATTCGGCCTGATCAACCCTCGAACATCGCTACAATAATAAGCTATTACTACTTGCAGCATTACTCAATAAGCTGGTAGGACAGCCAGTCATTATAGGACACTCGGCCACGGCAATCAAACGACTACACGACACTTCAAAGGGGTGCCTCTTCGGAATCAGCAACCTGGGCATTCCTATCCAGGATTGGGACCCATTACTAATTCATCTGATTCTTCCGAAGATCGACAAGGAAACTCATAGACTTTATGAGCAATCGCTGGACAACCCACGTGAACTTTAGACAGTAACAGTGTTACTTCCGTTCTTAGAGAATCATTTTCAAATGATGGAGGCACTAGGAACAAAAGAAAAGAGTGAATCTTAACGATCAAGCAGGTTCACTCTGAATACCACGCAGGAAAATAGCAAGTGTTTTCTCTGCGAGCAACCGAACCATCCCATTTATAAATGTCCAATCTTTTTGTAGCTTTCAGTTGCAGAGGCTTAAAAAGGTTAAAGCATTAAAAAGATGTTTAAACTGCTTACGATTTGGGCATACAGTCTCAAATTGTAAGAAGGCAGGGCATTACATCAAATGCAACAAATTTCATCATACTTTGCTTCACATAGCCGAGTTCAAACCGAAGTCCGAAACTCGGACTCTACAGGTCAATAACAGAACTAGTCTGTCAGCAATCGACGGAGACAATGCTGGTGCTAACTATGTACTTTTAGGAACAGTTATGGCCAACGTGCTTAATAAAACCAATAGCCTAATTAAGGCGAGGGCACTGCTAGATTCAGGCTCTCAGATCAGCTTCATAACCAGTAAATTAGCCAACAAATTGAAGCTAAGACCAACGGAGGAACTACTGGAGATTTCCGGTGTAGGAGACAACCATCTTAAAAGCGACAAGAAGGTGAATCTATGCCTTCAATCCCGAATTACTGGGTTCAGTACGGATCTGGAAGTATACATTCTGGATACTATAACGTCACGTCAATTTATTAATACGAGCAGATGGAATTTACCAAAAAATATCCAGCTTGCAGACAACGCATTCAACCAACCTCAGGAGATTGACCTACTAATTGGAGCAGAGTTATTTTCCGAGCTTATTTTGATTGAACTTGCCAGCACTTCAAAACACTCTACTTGGATGGGTCGTAATGGGAAAGGCTACACTTCAAAAACCGACTTCAAATCTGTTTTGCGGTATCGCCTCTGAAACAAGTACGTTAGAGGAGATAGTAGACAGATTTTGGACAATAGAGGAAATACAGTCTACAAAATCCTTTGAAGAAATACAATTGACTCCGCAAGAACGAAGATATGAAGAGATCTTCATCAGCACAAAAAATAGGTCAGAAAACGGTCGTTATATCGTGAAACTACCTCTCGCCAACAATCCAGCTAGCTTGGGAGAATCAAAAGAAATTGCTACTAAACGATTTCTTACCTTGGAAAGGAAATTATACAGAAACCCAGAATTACAGCAGCAATAGACTTAGTTCATGAAAGAATATATTCACCTCAACCATATGACAGAAATAAACAGCAGAGCAGAATCAATCAGCGGACAGCAATATTTTCTGCCACATCACTGCGTTTTGCGACCGGAGAGCAGTTCAACCAAACTGCGGGTAGTTTTCGATGGATCTGCAAGAACATCTACGAATATGTCGCTAAACGATGTATTGCACAACAATATTGCGCATTTGTTTTCAATTCTATTACGTTTCAGAATTCCTGCTTACGTATTTACCGCCGGTATTTCTAAGATATATCGCCAAATACTTGTTGACAATGACAGTAAGAAGTTCCAGCTCATCCTTTAGAGAGAGTCTCGAAGCCAACCTATTAGGGTATATCATTTAAACACAGTAACTTATGATACAAAATCGGCACCATACTTGGCAATCAAGTGTCTTCAAGATTTGGCTCTAACTGCAACGAGTCAATATTCATTAGGAACTACCATTATACATGGATGACGTTTTAATGGGAAGCGACGACTTACAAGAAGCATGCCAAATGAAGACAGAACGTTCTGGACTAACTCCAAAATCGTCTTAGCTTGGATTACAAGCCTTTATCGCCAACCGTATCTCATTCATAAACGAAGAAACCAAAAAGGAGCATTGGAAGTACATCAATACAGAAATAAATCCAGCTGATTTATTGTCTCGGGGAGTATTTCCCGACCAATTTCTCAAGACCATTTCTTGGTTCGAGGGACCTGCATTCCTTTACCGATCTCAATCAACATAGTCAGTGCAATCATCACTAACGAAAAGCGAACATCTTCCAGAAGTAAGAGCGATAAAAACAGCCTTAGTAGCCACAAGCAAGAAGACCCACTTCCTTGAGGAAAAACAGCATACATCAGCAATCTAAAAAGAGCGAAGGCCTATCGGATAATGGGGATGGTTATCTCCGCACTGGAATTAAAGACAGCCAATATAATCATAGCCAAATACATTCTGGAAACCACATTCTCAGACGATATTAAAGCACTCAAAAAATTAGGACAAGTGCCTGAGAAAAGCCGATTAAGTCCATTGTCTTCATTTATCGACAGTAGAGGTGTTGTACGTGTGGGAGGTCGATTGGATTGCCATGCGATGCAAAACACCAGATCATCTTGCCCAGCTCACATGTATTTACAAAATTACTGATGACACATCTGCACTATACAAACCTCCACGCAGCGCCACAAGCATTGATTGCTAGCTTTCGCAAGGCAAGACTATTGTATAGTGAGAGGGAAACAACTCGCTCAAGCAATCGTACACAACTGCATACGTTGTTTTAAGGCAAAGCCAAGAAATATTGAACAATTTATGGGAAATCTACCGCCAGAGCGAGTACAACCTTCAAGACCATTCACTAACGTAGGAGTCGACTTCCTGGGTCCAGTGTATATCCACTATAAGATCAGAGGAAAACATCCGACAAATGTTGTATGCTTTGCAACGAAGGCTGTGCATCTGGAGTTAGTATCAGATCTGACAACCCAATCGTTTATTGGTGCCCTAAAAAGGTTCGTGGCTCGCCGTGGCTTACCCGCCAAAATTTTCTCGGACAACGCTACAAACTTCATGGGAGATCGGAACGAACTCAATGAACTGCATGCGAAAATATTTGATGAAGAAGGTCACAATACTATATCCGACCACTGCGCAGAAAAGGGTACTGAATGGAAACCTATACCTCCACAATCACCTCATTTTGGAGGTCTATGGGATGCTGCAGGAAAGTCCGCAAAATATCATATGAAACGCATATTTTCGGGAACCACATTAACTCAAGAAGAACTTTCCACTGGATTGGCTCAAATTTAAGCTGTACTTAATTCGCGACCGCTAACACCAATGTCGTCAAACCCCAACAATTTTGAAGCTATTACATTAACAGCCATAAATGATCCCGATTCGAAGCCGACAAACCTGTCAACTGCATTAAGATGGAATTTAGTAACATCCATACATCGAGAATTCTGGCGCAGATGGAACAAGGAATACTTACAAGAAATCCAAAGCCGATACAAATGGAAACACCCTCAAGAAGATGGTAAACCAGAATATCTAGTGTTGATTAAAGATGATAACTTACCTCCACTCAGATGGCGAATAGGAAGGGTATTGCAAAAAATACCAGGACAGGACAAGCTGATTAGTGTTTTTGACATCAAGACATCGAATGGAGTGATTAGGTGATCTATCTTCAAGATATGTCCACTACCACCAGAAGCACACCAGACTCCAACACTTGCGGAACCCTTAAAATTATCAAGTCGGTCAGCAAAGAGGACTTCAACTCACCACAACCGAAGTGAAAAATAAAAATTAATCCTATTTTTTCTCTTATGATCGGTTTATTAATATTTGCACAGCATTTGGACAAGCAGCAACTCAAAGGTTGGTAGAAGTTGAAAAATTCACAAATAATCCGGGGGTGTACTTTGAAGATTTGGGTCAAGTTAATTTAATAACTGACGAATGGAATCTCTTTGTATACTTCAACATGTCAACCTACTGGAATGAGTATCAAGGATTAAAAGAAGGCATTCAGGGGCTAAGAAAACGTGTAAGATGCTGAGACAATATTTTCCATTATCTCACGATGAGTATAAGGAATGCTTGCAAACCGACTATGATAAATACCTGTGTAAGCAACTACATCCTATATTCACCACTCACTCGACGGAATATCAGTGTGAGATTTATCTACTTAACCACGAGAACCAGTTATCAGCGCGATGCCTGCTTAAAACATCAAGACCAGGGATAATGTGGATCCAATTACATAACCCAAACTACTGGATTTTTGCTTTTAAAGAAGAAGAAATGCTATGTATAGTCTGTGGCGTTAATATTTCAAATACCAAACTTAATGGAGTTGGACTATTAAAATTAGCTTCGATTTGCATCATTAAGCAACCGACAATGACGATTAATGCCCATAATTTTTACTTAACCAATTCTACTTCATCTTTTGTGTCAGCCTTAAATTTAACCCAGCTTTTGAGGAACTCTATACCAGAAATATCTCATGAAACATCTGAGACCAAAGACTTCCTGATCCGCGGCGACGAAGACCTGGTATCAATCCGAAAGGAAATTGCAGACTTAAGACCAAACAAATACTATCGAAATCTATCACTCATCATGATGTGCACCAATATTCCATTAGCTACCTGTCACTGTTTGCCGTACTTATCCTGATCATCATCTTCGTCATCCAACAAAAAAGTGCAAGCAAACAACAATGTCCAAATTAAGAAATGTTCTTTGAGCTTCAGGATCTCAAGGCCGGGGAGGAAGTTTAAACCTTAGTTTAATTATTAAGTATTTTTCTTGTAAGCCTCATTATATTTTCCTCATTTTCCATTTCCTTTCTTTACAAACATACTGTAAATCCCTATGGCTCTTATTCATATCATCTGTTCCCACACTCTATTCTGCTAAATAATCAGTTTTACCAACCTAAGTTTCTGTTCCCTCCTGCAATATCAAATATGTACAGTATTAGGTCGCAATGCCCAGAGGTAACAAAATACACATATAATATTACATTTTTGTTTGTTAAGTAGTATTTAAGGAACTAAATTTTTTAATAAATGTCACTCGTAATCCAAACGTGTTGTCTAACTTTAGATCAAAAGATATCTAACATCCTCCTTGCCGCATTTTCCTTTTCAGCTGATGATGGATGGCACCGCGGGTCCCGCTGATGGGAAAGCGAACCGCTCTTCACTGCACTAGTTACTGCACTGTTCCAATCTGGAATTCAATTTCATGTGGTTGAAATTCCATCTCTGTAAGCAAATTATCCACTACTGCTTTATTTACAGAGGCCCCAAACTGGACGGTAATTCGACCTTTAACGAGTTTGATGCACTGTCTGACTCCGTACAAAAATTGTATCCCTGTATTCTCACACTGAAATCGTCATTACGGGCGAATTTAATGTAGGAAATTCTGGCTTCGACATTCTGGATAGACAACACCCGAAGGACAGTGTGTTGAGATCTTCGCTGCGGAAAATAACCAAGCTTGTTAATGAGCCCACACGAACACCAGACGTTGATAACCAAACCGCCAACACCCTGGATTAACGTTTCAGTCTGACAAATACAAGGTCAATGTGCTATCCCCTCTAGGCTCGTCGCACCACTTTGTCATATCAGCTACTTTTTCGTACACCGACAACACAGTTAGAGAAAAGATTCCTAAAAGAACCGAATGGTAATACGAGAAAGCCAATTGGAGCGGACTTAACAAGTTCTTTAGGAATTCTAACTGGTCGTTATGTTTCCTCGATAACGACGTGGATGCCACTGCTGATATGATCTGTTCTGTTTGGAATGAGATCCTTTATCCCTTATGGGATGAAGAGTTTCAAACCAAAAGGAAAGTCATGGGACGACTCGAGCTGTAAAGAAGCTGTCGGGGTTAAAGATCCTATAAGACCAACCCGACAGAAAAAAACTGAAAAAATTTCAAACGAACCACGAATGACTGCAACATCTTTCTCAAGCCTATGAAATTTCGATACGACCAAAACCTGAGGCAAAAAATACTACAATGTCCTAAAGGTAGTAACAATTGTTGGTCGTTCGTCAAAAACATTAGAAAATCTGCCTCATCCTCTATCCGAGCGCTCATTTACAATGACATTCCAGGTGTCAACTATTTGAATAAGTCCAATCTGCTTGCTGCACACTATGCTTTGTCCCCTCTTGCACTTGAGTGCGTCGAATCTACAATGAGACGAATCCACTTTCGCACTCGTGTAGTAGCAAGAGTACTTAAAGATCTCAACATGCATAAATCCGCTGGTCCAGATGGTATATCTCCCCTCCTTCTGAAGAGCTTCTTCCTCGCTGGCAAAATAAAGGGGTAAGCTTCTTCATCAATACTACTCCTAACGACACTTTCCGAGAAGATGGAAAATAGCATTTGTCCAGCCCGTCCCCAGAAAAGGTGAATCTTCTCTCTCCTCCTACAGACCCATTGTCCTTAGGTCCATTCTTTCCCTTCTTATCAGCGGAAACGCTGATAAGCCTTCAGCTCATGAAATATCTCGAAACAGGAAAAGTTCTCAATGGCCGGCAGTACAGTTTTCGTGGAAACAGGTTCACTGGTGATCTGATGACATGTCTGACTAAAAAGTGGAACAAAAGCGTACATCAATCTGGCGAAAGCAAGACACTTGACATAGTTTGTCATCAAGCTCTGTTGTCGAAAATGTGTGCATTTGGGATCGAGGAATCTCTTCTCCAATGGATTAGAAACTATCAATTTAAATTGTTTTGGATGGTTTCAAGTTTGATATCCAAAAAACCAATCTACCTCAGTGCTCCGTTTTGTCCCGGACATTCTTTTTAATTTTCGTCAACGATCTCTTCTAATCCAGTACCTTCCTTCCGACGACAGTACTTTCTGGTTTTCAGTGGAATTTAATGGTTCCAGAACACAATGCCGTCTGTTGTCGTTAAAGTGGAGTTTAAACACCCAGCCATTATCCATGAATGGCACTTGCATCGTCGAAACCGAAAAACTTTCTATTTTCGGTATGTATGTCAATGCCAACTTGCATTGGAATGTACGTCAAAAATACTGCGGAATGTCTAGGTTTCTTAAAGCGATGTTTGAAATACTTCACCCCCTCTGATCTGGCATCAATATATAAGACACCCGCCCGAAATTTGAGTACAATGCCCACATCCGGTCAGGTGCTCCTAGGATTTTTCTGCTCCTTCTTGGGGTGAGCCCAAAATACCTCTGGCGTGCTAGATAGAATTCAAACTTCGAACAACCGTTAAACTTTTAACCGTAACAGTCGTCGTGCTATGATGGCTTATCAGTATACCCCAAGCCCACTATTGGACGTGTTCTAAAACATCCTGATTCATTGCTAAGCCGTATGTAATGCACTACCCACCTGTTTATTTCCTAGACATTATAACCCACAAACATTTAAAACCAACGTTCATCGGTACCTCTCTTTCTTTCTCCCCTGATTTTTCTTCGCCCGCGCTGTTTGCAAGCATTTTAAGGGTACTTAAATCCCCTGAGCGCGAGCAAGTACAACATATGTATGTACGGTGGAACGACCACACATTTGATGTCGTCAAAAATACTGCAAATGTCTAGATTTCCTCTAGCGATGTTAGAAATACTTTATCCCCTTGATTTGATCTGGCATTATAAGGTGTTTATCTGCCCAAAATTGGATCACAATGCTCACATCTGGTCAGGTGCTCCTAGGATTTTTCTGCTCCTTCTTCTTTTTCTTTTATTAACTGTTCAAATATGTAACGCAAGTAGTTGCACTTAATATGATACATATATTTCTCTAGTGCATAGATATTGCTTTTGCACCGCTTGTGGACCTTAGGACCATTCTGCAGATCACTCTTTTTTGGATCACATCGTTAGTAATGCCTACAGTTTGGTGATATTTTCAAGTGATATATTCAAGTGATCGAATTGTTTTTCTTCCGGGGTCCTTTTTGAACCTCCCTGGCTGGAACATAAAACTCTATTGCTTCTTAGACCGGATTTTTCAACGAGCTTGATTGAATACCAACTGATTTCCTCAGCCTGAATGTGGAGACTTTCACGGATGTACGAACTTCTTATATGAGCAAGACAGTATTTTGTTACACCAGCTGACGTTCGTAACATTTTCATTAAAATCGCTGTTATTTTTGCTTTACAATTTTCGAACATCATCCAAAATTGCCAGTAGCATTCCGCCCCCACAAACATTCAATCGTAACACACGTCCCGTTATGAATCGGCTTACCCTCAAGTCCACTTTCTGACGTATTTTCAAATTTTGTGGCTCTTTCCTAAGCTACTCGTTTATTAATTTTTTTTTTATGGAATGCCTTCCGAACCCTTTATTTCCTATTCATTATAACCTTCGGCCATTTAAAACAAACATACTTCGGTAGCTCTCCTTTTTTCATCCTTAATCACTTTCTCGCCAGTGCTGTATACAAACATGCTGATGATGTCTTGAAAAAACATTGCTCCCAACGCTTAAGGTGGACTTTGCATTGGTTAGTAGCAATGAGCGGATTTCATCTTTACACCTGAGAGTCATCAAAAACGGAATCGAAACACAGAAGCAGCAGTAATCAGGTAGATTCACTTATAAATTTAAATTGTTAGTTCTTTTTTAAATTGAGTAAAACACTTTACACATTATCCGCCCGCAGATTATAAAAAAAATCGTAGTTGCATATAGCTATGCTCCAATCTGTTAATATTTCGGCCTCTGATACAGCCAGAACGTTCTCATGTAGTAACGAATGATGTCCTAGTCAAGAACGTTGCATGTTTTTGGAGACAGTTCGAAATGGCTGCTTGTGAACCAATAAGCCAACCAAATGAGGAGAACTGCTTTGCCCTAGCAATGGCCTTACACGGTCCTGCAGCAGAGTTGTTACAAACAATTGATATGGACAAGCATAAAGACTATATGGCTTTAGTGCAAGCTATAGACAAACAGTTTGGTGATAGCCAGATGCGGCAGGTTTACAAGGTTCAGTTGCAAAGCCAAATGCAGCAACAAAGAGAGACATTGCAACAGCTCAAAGCAGACGCCAAGAGACTGGGACATATGTCATACCTCACCGCAGGCCGGGTGACAAGATACGCACATCAGGGGAATCGCAGATTCGAAGTTACAGCCAGCAGTAAGAATGCCCGGAAAAGAACTTTTGCTGCACTTGCCTTCGCTCTGCCAATGAAGCAGCCAATCCAGCCTCCAAAGGAATACATTTCGTCAGGGAGGTACCAGCTGTTGAGCGCTCCCGCGCAAGGCTAAGTGCCGAGCAAAGAAATGCTCCGTGGAAGAGACGAAGAATGCGCTGCTGTAACTGCGATAAAGTAGGACACCTTCAAGGACACTGTAAAGAACCTGTACGAAAAGTGTCCTGGCGGAAGTAGTTAGTGGTAAGGTAGCGAAAGAATAAGCCTCAATCCAAATGATCAGGACAGAGCCAGTAGCGGGTTATGATACAGACGAAATCCGTTCCCCCAACAAGCACACAATGATATCGAACCAATATTGGCCTGGAAGGAATACGAGGAAAACCCCGCTGGCACGAGATATCGGAACGGAGCCATAGGCTAAAGGCATATTTTGCACAGTGGGACTTGCTTTGTGTGCACGATGGTTTGCTGAAGGTAAACAGGGAAAGTACTGATGAAACGGTCCAGAGTCAGGCTTGTGCTCCATGAAATACATGACGAAAACTCTGGAGGTTATTTGGGAATAAACAAGATGTTGGAGAAGATAAGGAAGCATTTCAATTGGCTATGTGCAAAACAAGATATTAGGAATTAATGCACAAAGTGAATAGGGTGCTCGGCTACCAAGAGCCCAATAGTAAAACCACAGGGATGAATGCAAAAATAAAATGTCGGAGCACCACTCAAACAAATCGCTATCGACATCGCGATCGAAAAAAAAAAAAAAAAAAAAAAAAAAATAAAAAGTGTTCGCAATCCCAAATCAAGAGGTTAAGACCGTAGAAAAAAGAGGTAGTCAATAACTGGGTGAACAGATTAGGGTTCCAATGGAGCCTCGCTGTGATCAAGGACGAAACGTTAAATCAAAACTCTTCCAGGAAGTATTCCAGTTTCTGTTCCAACAACTCTAACAACTGCAACCGCTGCACAAATCACCCATGATGTTCTCTGCAAGGAAATCATCACCCTTAAGGGAACAAATTTAAATGCATTGCAGATCATCGCAAAACTTCAAAAAGACAACTACTCGGTTATAAAGAAAATTCACTAATTGGAGGAAAACGTAAACATGTTGTAGCAGAAGCTAGCAGAATTCTTAAACTTCAAAAATATGCGCATCATTAGTACATAATGTTTTTTTTAATTTTTTTTGTTTATATTTTATTTCGTATTTTATTTATATGCTTTGAAACGCCACTAGAACAAATTCTCAGCTGTTGCTTTAATTTTATAAAATCGTTAAGATGTGTCAGGACAACGTAAAATAACGCGATATCCGTTTCAATCTGAACAGCGTCATCTATATTTGAATAGGAGAAGATTTTTATATTTAAAAAGCAGCAGGCTCCATTGGAGAATGGAGAATGGAAACGTTTAGCGAATGTGCTGGTAAAATAGAAGTTGTATGGAACCCTGTATGGTACAGAATATTCTCGAAAGATGGCAGGGGAGTATAAATATCAGTATCCACCAAGTTATGCAAGTCGGTTCATCATCGTTTAATTTGAAGTGGGAATTAAGAGAAGTGATTAAGTTGTATAAGTAAAAGACAAACGACAAACATAATTGGATTGAATTGTAAATTGTACTATTGTATATTAAATAAAGCGATTATGGTGAAAAAAATAAATTTTATCATTTGTACCCACACACGCATTTTATAATAATATAAAATAATAAACAATATGAAATAAGGGAAATTATTTACGAGCTCTTCGTGGCCTCCGTCCTGTATAATTTTTAAACAAAGGTATTGCATCGGATCAGTTTGTGTTGCAAATATTGCCTTTGTTTGCTCACTACATGCGTTTATACTGCAATTTGAAATGTTATCCATTGTGTCACAACAATAATGTTGCGTGTCGAAGCGCTTGACGTTGCAATACATCGTTAAGGAATTCAGCCGTTATTACGAACATCTGTTGACATTGTCAGAATTCCTAATGTTTATAATCAAATCGTTATTAAATCCGCCGAAATTCCACTTCAATATATAATTCTCGGTGGAAGATTGAATCTTCTTTTCTCAAAGCGTTTCGTTTCTGGCACTTTTTTTAATTTTTTTTCCGTCAGAGGGTTCACACCGTGTGGAAGACTCAAAACTATAATTCTCTGTGGAGGTGTTCTGTTCTCGAAGCGTTTCCTTTCACAGATTTTTTTCATTTTTGTTGATCGTAGGAGGGTGACCACTGTCCGGAAGTCGAACAAAAGCATGGGAGGGATATTGAAGGAAAAATCGAATTAAATCTACAGTAGGAAGTCGATTCCTGATTACTACTAGGCTTGTTGCACATGGTGGTTACGTTGCTGTTGTTGGGCCGTAGATTTGGTGATTAGACTACTAATAAGGCGCTTTCACTATCATTAATTTTTTTTTTCCAGCCACGAAAAGGTTTATCCGTGCGAACCTACTAGATTTCAGCGATCCCCATCTATCAAAATTGCTTTCATTCTAATGAAGCGTTTTTTTGGGTGTAACCCCTGTGTTTATGGCTAGGTAAACGTAGAAAGGCACTTACGTAAAAACAATAATTAATAAGCCTAATCCTTATTACATGTGTCAATTCAGTCAATATTATAAATGCGAAATTTAGAAAATTAGAAGATAAGCGCAATCTCTGGGCTAAAATAAAAAAAAAAAGAAATTAACTTCTAGCTTTTTAGAAGATCACGTTGGAGATAAATATATTTTTATAAACGAAGGCATTTTTGGCGTTTTAGATTGGTTTCTCT
This sequence comes from Volucella zonaria, assembly GCA_963966105.1. Classification (NCBI taxonomy): domain Eukaryota; kingdom Metazoa; phylum Arthropoda; class Insecta; order Diptera; family Syrphidae; genus Volucella; species Volucella zonaria. Next base: position 134,111,099 of record OZ014530.1, on the reverse strand, counting down.
CCGGAAGTTTTGCAATTTGGACTCCAATGAAACACAATAACACAAAAAACTTCTTCGGGCTTTGCTGTCAAAATTGTTACATGTGTTGGTTAAATGTAAAATGTTTATTTTTTATTTTATTTTTCAATTACATATATGTATGTACTAAATTTGTAATTCGATTTTTGAAAACATTGCTGTGTGAGATATTCGTAACAAATTCATAATGCAATGTTGAAACGATGAGGATAATAAATTACATATTATTTCTGCTTTCATATTCTTATATTTTTTTTATTCATATACATATTTGTACATACTTGCGAATCCATTTAAACATTCAGAATAAATTGGCCAAAAACAGCCGATTGCTCGGAAACAGCAATCTATTTTGACACACAATACTATTTGACATTTAAGTATAGTATACATATTCATATAGATTAGTACATTTTGAGATATGGAATGAAGGAGCAAAATTTTGCTTCTGAGATGAAAACCAGAAGCAAAATTTTGATTCTGAAAAAATGAGAAGAAATAGCTTTATGACAGTTTTTCGCTCCGGGGTGCAAAAAGAAGTTCGCCCAATCGAAAACGCCATAAATTTAATAGACCTCTTGTAAATACAGTAAAGAAAATTAAGTTAGAGAAAGAGTTTTTTTCTTGCGTTATTCAGTAGTTTTAATGAGAAAAAGTGAAGGGGTATTTTGCCTTTTATTTTGACAAATTACCTTAACTTATCTTACATATATTATAATCTTCTATTATATAAATTTATTCATTATTCTAATTATCATGTTTAATATTAATAGTAAATTTTGTAAATTTGAAACAGAGATGTTTAATAATAGTTTTCATCACAATGGGTTGAAACGAAACTTCCGTTTATATACCAAAACATAAGAAGTTTACGGAAAATCTCTGATGTTTTCATGGGTCATTTGGAAACATTTGTAATTTGTTTTTTTTTTTTTACCTGATGACAAAACATTCCATAATATACCTGGATATGAGTATATTATATTATAATATACGCGGCGGGTGGAGTAACAGGGTGTCAGATTTCTCGATTTTTTTTGAGTGCCAATAATTTTAAAAGTACATGACTTAGATTTTTTTTATAATTCTGTGATAACCGACACCACTTGACCTATCACCCGTTTCTGGCATGACGTTGATTTTTGGGACACCCTGTATATCTGTACTATCTAATAATAGTCCAGGGTCTTGCATTAATAAGCCAACCAGGACTACCTTATCCATATCCGACTTTAAATCTCTGATCATTTTATGACAGGTTTAATTTTCACATGCGACAAAAGTAGCAGGAGTAAATACATTCCTTTTAAAGCAAAGGACTTGTGTTATTTTAATAAATATATAATATAACAAAATCATTGCATACTGTGGATCACAATTTATTGTTATCAAAATTAGAAAAGCTGAGATAGGAGGATTTGCCCTTGACAGGTTCGCATCCCATCTAGGTGGCAAGAAACAATTTGTTAAAATAGGCGATCAGTATAATGAAATAGGGGACATTCGGATTGGAGTTCCACAAGGTACTGTACTTGGTCCTACGTTGTCCTTAATTTAAATTAATTCCATCTTTACCTTAAACTTTAAGAAATCCCAGAACATTTTGTAAACAGTTACTCAAACCAATTGGACGTGTTTTTCTTTGAGGAACTCTATACCAGAAATATCTCATGAAACATCTGAGACCAAAGACTTCCTGATCCGCGGCGACGAAGACCTGGTATCAATCCGAAAGGAAATTGCAGACTTAAGACCAAACAAATACTATCGAAATCTATCACTCATCATGATGTGCACCAATATTCCATTAGCTATCTGTCACTGTTTGCCGTACTTATCCTAATCATCATCTTCGTCATCCAACAAAAAAGTGCAAAGAAACAACGATGTCCAAATTAAGAAATGGTCTTTAAGCTTCAGGATCTCAAGGCCGGGGAGGAAGTTTAAACCTTAGTTTAATTATTAAGTATTTTTCTTGTAAGCCTCATTATATTTTCCTCATTTTCCATTTCCTTTCTTTACAAACATACTGTAAATCCCTATGGCTCTTATTCATATCATCTGTTCCCACACTCTATTCTGCTAAATAATCAGTTTTACCAACCTAAGTTTCTGTTCCCTCCTGCAATATCAAATATGTACAGTATTAGGTCGCAATGCCCAGAGGTAACAAAATACACATATAATATTACATTTTTGTTTGTTAAGTAGTATTTAAGGAACTAAATTAATAAATGTCACTCGCAATCCAAACGTGTTGTCTAACTTTAGATCAAAAGATATCTAACATCCTCCTTGCCGCATTTTCCTTTTCAGCTGATGATGGATGGCACCGCGGGTCCCGCTAATGGGAAAGCGAACCGCTCTTCACTGCACTAGTTACTGCACTGTTCCAATCTGGAATTCAATTTCATGTGGTTGAAATTCCATCTCTGTAAGCAAATTATCCACTACTGCTTTATTTACAGAGGCCCCAAACTGGACGGTAATTCGACCTTTAACGAGTTTGATGCACTGTCTGACTCCGTACAAAAATTGTATCCCTATATTCTCACACTGAAATCGTCATTACGGGCGAATTCAATGTAGGAAATTCTGGGTGGCTTCGACATTCTGGACAGACAACACCCGAAGGACAGTGTGTTGAGATCTTCGCTGCGGAAAATAACCAAGCTTGTTAATGAGCCCACACGAACACCAGACGTTGATAACCAAACCGCCAACACCCTGGATTAACGTTTCAGTCTGACAAATACAAGGTCAATGTGCTATCCCCTCTAGGCTCGTCGCACCACTTTGTCATATCAGCTACTTTTTCGTACACCGACAACACAGTTAGAGAAAAGATTCCTAAAAGAACCGAATGGTAATACGAGAAAGCCAATTGGAGCGGACTTAACACGTTCTTTAGGAATTCTAACTGGTCGTTATGTTTCCTCGATAACGACGTGGATGCCACTGCTGATATGATCTGTTCTGTTTGGAATGAGATCCTTTATCCCTTATGGGATGAAGAGTTTCAAACCAAAAGGAAAGTCATGGGACGACTCGAGCTGTAAAGAAGCTGTCGGGGTTAAAGAAATTTTTTTTCGATCCTATAAGACCAACCCAACAGAAAAAAACTGAAAAAATTTCAAACGAACCACGGATGACTGCAACATCTTTCTCAAGCCTATGAAATTTCGATACGACCAAAATCTGAGGCAAAAAATACTACAATGTCCTAAAGGTAGTAACAATTGTTGGTCGTTCGTCAAAAACATTAGAAAATCTGCCTCATCCTCTATCCGAGCGCTCATTTACAATGACATTCCAGGTGTCAACTATTTGAATAAGTCCAATCTGCTTGCTGCACACTATGCTTTGTCCCCTCTTGCACTTGAGTGCGTCGAATCTACAATGGGACGAATCCACTTTCGCAGTCGTGTAGTAGCAAGAGTACTTAAAGATCTCAACATGCATAAATCCGCTGGTCTAGATGGTATATCTCCCCTCCTTCTGAAGAGCTTCTTCCTCGCTGGCAAAACAAAGGGGTAAGCTTCTTCATCAATACTACTCCTAACGACACTTTCCGAGAAGATGGAAAATAGCATTTGTCCAGCCCGTCCCCAGAAAAGGTGAATCTTCTCTCTCCTCCTACAGACCCATTGTCCTTAGGTCCATTCTTTCCCTTCTTATCAGCGGAAACGCTGATAAGCCTTCAGCTCATGAAATATCTCGAAACAGGAAAAGTTCTCAATGGCCGGCAGTACAGTTTTCGTGGAAACAGGTTCACTGGTGATCTGATGACATGTCTGACTAAAAAGTGGAACAAAAGCGTACATCAATCTGGCGAAAGCAAGACACTTGACATAGTTTGTCATCAAGCTCTGTTGTCGAAAATGTGTGCATTTGGGATCGAGGAATCTCTTCTCCAATGGATTAGAAACTATCAATTTAAATTGTTTTGGATGGTTTTAAGTTTGATATCCAAAAAACCAATCTACCTCAGTGCTCCGTTTTGTCCCCGACATTCTTTTTAATTTTCGTCAACGATCTCTTCTAATCCAGTACCTTCCTTCCGACGACAGTACTTTCTGGTTTTCAGTGGAATTTAATGGTTCCAGAACACAATGCCGTCTGTTGTCGTTAAAGTGGAGTTTAAACACCCAGCCATTATCCATGAATGGCACTTGCATCGTCGAAACCGAAAAACTTTCTATTTTCGGTATGTATGTCAATGCCAACTTGCATTGGAATGTACGTCAAAAATACTGCGGAATGTCTAGGTTTCTTAAAGCGATGTAAGAAATACTTCACCCCCTCTGATCTGGCATCAATATATAAGACACCCGCCCGAAATTTGAGTACAATGCCCACATCTGGTCGGGTGAGCCCAAAATACCTCTGGCGTGCTAGATAGAATTCAAACCTCGAACAACCGTTAAACTTTTAACCGTAACAGTCGTCGTGCTATGATGGCTTATCAGTATACCCCAAGCCCACTATTGGACGTGTTCTAAAACATCCTGATTCATTGCTAAGCCGTATGTAATGCACTACCCACCTGTTTATTTCCTAGACATTATAACCCACAAACATTTAAAACCAACGTTCATCGGTACCTCTCTTTCTTTCTCCCCTGATTTTTCTTCGCCCGCGCTATTTGCAAGCATTTTAAGGGTACTTAAATCCCCTGAGCGCGAGCAAGTACAACATATGTATGTACGGTGGAACGACCACACATTTGATGTCGTCAAAAATACTGCAAATGTCTAGATTTCCTCTAGCGATGTTAGAAATACTTTATCCCCTTGATTTGATCTGGCATTATAAGATGTTTATCTGCCCAAAATTGGATCACAATGCTCACATCTGGTCAGGTGCTCCTAGGATTTTTCTGCTCCTTCTTCTTTTTCTTTTATTAACTGTTCAAATATGTAACGCAAGTAGTTGCACTTAATATGATACATATATTTCTCTAGTGCATAGATATTGCTTTTGCACCGCTTGTGGACCTTAGGACCATTCTACAGATCACTCTTTTTTGGATCACATCGTTAGTAATGCCTACAGTTTGGTGATATTTTCGCATTCAAGTGATCGAATTGTTTTTCTTCCGGGGTCCTTTTTGAACCTCCCTGGCTGGAACATAAAACTCTATTGCTTCTTAGACCGGATTTTTCAACGAGCTTGATTGAATACCAACTGATTTCCTCAGCCTGAATGTAGAGACTTTCACGGATGTACGAACTTCTTATATGAGCAAGACAGTATTTTGTTATACCAGCTGACGTTCGTAACATTTTCATTAAAATCGCTGTTATTTTTGCTTTACAATTTTCGAACATCATCCAAAATTGCCAGTAGCATTCCGCCCCCACAAACATTCAATCGTAACACACGTCCCGTTATGAATCGGCTTACCCTCAAGTCCACTTTCTGACGTATTTTCAAATTTTGTGGCTCTTTCCTAAGCTACTCGTTTATTAATTTTTTTTTTTATGGAATGCCTTCCGAACCCTTTATTTCCTATTCATTATAACCTTCGGCCATTTAAAACAAACATACTTCGGTAGCTCTCCTTTTTTCATCCTTAATTACTTTCTCGCCAGTGCTGTATACAAACATGCTGATGATGTCTTGAAAAAACATTGCTCCCAACGCTTAAGGTGGACTTTGCATTGGTTAGTCGCAATGAGCGGATTTCATCTTTACACCTGAGAGTCATCAAAAACGGAATCGAAACACAGAAGCAGCAGTAATCAGGTAGATTCACTTATAAATTTAAATTGTTAGTTCTTTTTTAAATTGAGTAAAACACTTTACACATTATCCGCCCGCAGATTATAAAAAAAATCGTAGTTGCATATAGCTATGCTCCAATCTGTTAATATTTCGGCCTCTGATACAGCCAGAACGTTCTCATGTAGTAACGAATGATGTCCTAGTCAAGAACGTTGCATGTTTTTGGAGACAGTTCGAAATGGCTGCTTGTGAACCAATAAGCCAACCAAATGAGGAGAACTGCTTTGCCCTAGCAATGGCCTTACACGGTCCTGCAGCAGAGTTGTTACAAACAATTGATATGGACAAGCATAAAGACTATATGGCTTTAGTGCAAGCTATAGACAAACAGTTTGGTGATAGCCAGATGCGGCAGGTTTACAAGGTTCAGTTGCAAAGCCAAATGCAGCAACAAAGAGAGACATTGCAACAGCTCAAAGCAGACGCCAAGAGACTGGGACATATGTCATACCTCACCGCAGGCCGGGTGACAAGATACGCACATCAGGGGAATCGCAGATTCGAAGTTACAGCCAGCAGTAAGAATGCCCGGAAAAGAACTTTTGCTGCACTTGCCTTCGCTCTGCCAATGAAGCAGCCAATCCAGCCTCCAAAGGAATACATTTCGTCAGGGAGGTACCAGCTGTTGAGCGCTCCCGCGCAAGGCTAAGTGCCGAGCAAAGAAATGCTCCGTGGAAGAGACGAAGAATGCGCTGCTGTAACTGCGATAAAGTAGGACACCTTCAAGGACACTGTAAAGAACCTGTACGAAAAGTGTCCTGGCGGAAGTAGTTAGTGGTAAGGTAGCGAAAGAATAAGCCTCAATCCAAATGATCAGGACAGAGCCAGTAGCGGGTTATGATACAGACGAAATCCGTTCCCCCAACAAGCACACAATGATATCGAACCAATATTGGCCTGGAAGGAATACGAGGAAAACCCCGCTGGCACGAGATATCGGAACGGAGCCATAGGCTAAAGGCATATTTTGCACAGTGGGACTTGCTTTGTGTGCACGATGGTTTGCTGAAGGTAAACAGGGAAAGTACTGATGAAACGGTCCAGAGTCAGGCTTGTGCTCCATGAAATACATGACGAAAACTCTGGAGGTTATTTGGGAATAAACAAGATGTTGGAGAAGATAAGGAAGCATTTCAATTGGCTATGTGCAAAACAAGATATTAGGAATTAATGCACAAAGTGAATAGGGTGCTCGGCTACCAAGAGCCCAATAGTAAAACCACAGGGATGAATGCAAAAATAAAATGTCGGAGCACCACTCAAACAAATCGCTATCGACATCGCTGGCCTATTTCCCGAAAACTTTAATAGCAACCGATACACCTTTGTGGTTATGGATTACTTTAGTAAGTGGCCGGAAGTGTTCGCAATCCCAAATCAAGAGGTTAAGACCGTAGAAAAAAGAGGTAGTCAATAACTGGGTGAACAGATTAGGGTTCCAATGGAGCCTCGCTGTGATCAAGGACGAAACGTTAAATCAAAACTCTTCCAGGAAGTATTCCAGTTTCTGTTCCAACAACTCTAACAACTGCAACCGCTGCACAAATCACCCATGATGTTCTCTGCAAGGAAATCATCACCCTTAAGGGAACAAATTTAAATGCATTGCAGATCATCGCAAAACTTCAAAAAGACAACTACTCGGTTATAAAGAAAATTCACTAATTGGAGGAAAACGTAAACATGTTGTAGCAGAAGCTAGCAGAATTCTTAAACTTCAAAAATATGCGCATCATTAGTACATAATGTTTTTTTTAATTTTTTTTGTTTATATTTTATTTCGTATTTTATTTATATGCTTTGAAACGCCACTAGAACAAATTCTCAGCTGTTGCTTTAATTTTATAAAATCGTTAAGATGTGTCAGGACAACGTAAAATAACGCGATATCCGTTTCAATCTGAACAGCGTCATCTATATTTGAATAGGAGAAGATTTTTATATTTAAAAAGCAGCAGGCTCCATTGGAGAATGGAGAATGGAAACGTTTAGCGAATGTGCTGGTAAAATAGAAGTTGTATGGAACCCTGTATGGTACAGAATATTCTCGAAAGATGGCAGGGGAGTATAAATATCAGTATCCACCAAGTTATGCAAGTCGGTTCATCATCGTTTAATTTGAAGTGGGAATTAAGAGAAGTGATTAAGTTGTATAAGTAAAAGACAAACGACAAACATAATTGGATTGAATTGTAAATTGTACTATTGTATATTAAATAAAGCGATTATGGTGAAAAAAATAAATTTTATCATTTGTACCCACACACGCATTTTATAATAATATAAAATAATAAACAATATGAAATAAGGGAAATTATTTACGAGCTCTTCGTGGCCTCCGTCCTGTATAATTTTTAAACAAAGGTATTGCATCGGATCAGTTTGTGTTGCAAATATTGCCTTTGTTTGCTCACTACATGCGTTTATACTGCAATTTGAAATGTTATCCATTGTGTCACAACAATAATGTTGCGTGTCGAAGCGCTTGACGTTGCAATACATCGTTAAGGAATTCAGCCGTTATTACGAACATCTGTTGACATTGTCAGAATTCCTAATGTTTATAATCAAATCGTTATTAAATCCGCCGAAATTCCACTTCAATATATAATTCTCGGTGGAAGATTGAATCTTCTTTTCTCAAAGCGTTTCGTTTCTGGCACTTTTTTTAATTTTTTTTCCGTCAGAGGGTTCACACCGTGTGGAAGACTCAAAACTATAATTCTCTGTGGAGGTGTTCTGTTCTCGAAGCGTTTCCTTTCACAGATTTTTTTCATTTTTGTTGATCGTAGGAGGGTGACCACTGTCCGGAAGTCGAACAAAAGCATGGGAGGGATATTGAAGGAAAAATCGAATTAAATCTACAGTAGGAAGTCGATTCCTGATTACTACTAGGCTTGTTGCACATGGTGGTTACGTTGCTGTTGTTGGGCCGTAGATTTGGTGATTAGACTACTAATAAGGCGCTTTCACTATCATTAATTTTTTTTTTCCAGCCACGAAAAGGTTTATCCGTGCGAACCTACTAGATTTCAGCGATCCCCATCTATCAAAATTGCTTTCATTCTAATGAAGCGTTTTTTTGGGTGTAACCCCTGTGTTTATGGCTAGGTAAACGTAGACAGGCACTTACGTAAAAACAATAATTAATAAGCCTAATCCTTATTACATGTGTCAATTCAGTCAATATTATAAATGCGAAATTTAGAAAATTAGAAGATAAGCGCAATCTCTGGGCTAAAATAAAAAAAAAAAGAAATTAACTTCTAGCTTTTTAGAAGATCACGTTGGAGATAAATATATTTTTATAAACGAAGGCATTTTTGGCGTTTTAGATTGGTTTCTCTCCGGAAGTTTTGCAATTTGGACTCCAATGAAACACAATAACACAAAAAACTTCTTCGGGCTTTGCTGTCAAAATTGTTACATGTGTTGGTTAAATGTAAAATGTTTATTTTTTATTTTATTTTTCAATTACATATATGTATGTACTAAATTTGTAATTCGATTTTTGAAAACATTGCTGTGTGAGATATTCGTAACAAATTCATAATGCAATGTTGAAACGATGAGGATAATAAATTACATATTATTTCTGCTTTCATATTCTTATATTTTTTTTATTCATATACATATTTGTACATACTTGCGAATCCATTTAAACATTCAGAATAAATTGGCCAAAAACAGCCGATTGCTCGGAAACAGCAATCTATTTTGACACACAATACTATTTGACATTTAAGTATAGTATACATATTCATATAGATTAGTACATTTTGAGATATGGAATGAAGGAGCAAAATTTTGCTTCTGAGATGAAAACCAGAAGCAAAATTTTGATTCTGAAAAAATGAGAAGAAATAGCTTTATGACAGTTTTTCGCTCCGGGGTGCAAAAAGAAGTTCGCCCAATCGAAAACGCCATAAATTTAATAGACCTCTTGTAAATACAGTAAAGAAAATTAAGTTAGAGAAAGAGTTTTTTTCTTGCGTTATTCAGTAGTTTTAATGAGAAAAAGTGAAGGGGTATTTTGCCTTTTATTTTGACAAATTACCTTAACTTATCTTACATATATTATAATCTTCTATTATATAAATTTATTCATTATTCTAATTATCATGTTTAATATTAATAGTAAATTTTGTAAATTTGAAACAGAGATGTTTAATAATAGTTTTCATCACAATGGGTTGAAACGAAACTTCCGTTTATATACCAAAACATAAGAAGTTTACGGAAAATCTCTGATGTTTTCATGGGTCATTTGGAAACATTTGTAATTTGTTTTTTTTTTTTACCTGATGACAAAACATTCCATAATATACCTGTACTCATATACTCATAGTATATACTATATATATACTCATAGCATATTATATTATAATATACGCGGCGGGTGGAGTAACAGGGTGTCAGATTTCTCGATTTTTTTTGAGTGCCAATAATTTTAAAAGTACATGACTTAGATTTTTTTTTATAATTTTGTGATAACCGACACCACTTGACCTATCACCCGTTTCTGGCATGACGTTGATTTTTGGGACACCCTGTATATCTGTACTATCTAATAATAGTCCAGAGTCTTGCATTAATAAGCCAACCAGGACTACCTTATCCATATCCGACTTTTAAATCTCTGATCATTTTATGACAGGTTTAATTTTCACATGCGGCAAAAGTAGCAGGAGTAAATACATTCCTTTTAAAGCAAAGGACTTGTGTTATTTTAATAAATATATAATATAACAAAATCATTGCATACTGTGGATCACAATTTATTGTTATCAAAATTAGAAAAGCTGAGATAGGAGGATTTGCCCTTGACAGGTTCGCATCCCATCTAGGTGGCAAGAAACAATTTGTTAAAATAGGCGATCAGTATAATGAAATAGGGGACATTCGGATTGGAGTTCCACAAGGTACTGTACTTGGTCCTACGTTGTCCTTAATTTAAATTAATTCCATCTTTACCTTAAACTTTCAGAAATCCCAGAACATTTTGTAAACAGTTACTCAAACCAATTGGACGTGTTTTTCTTTAAGGAACTCTATACCAGAAATATCTCATGAAACATCTGAAACCAAAGACTTCCTGATCCGCGGCGACGAAGACCTGGTACGAAGGCGGGTCAATAAGTACGTGACCTTTGGATTAAAACACAGATTTTTTGATAAAAAAATAATTTTATTTTTCAACATAGTCTCCCTTGAGCTCTATACACTTTGTCCAACGCTTCTCCAATTTTTTTATCCCTTCCAAAAAAAATGATTTGTCGAGGTCCTCAAAATATTCCTTTGTTTGCGAGATGACTTCATCATTGGAGTCAAATCTTTTTCCACCAAGCCATTTCTTCAGGTTTGGGAACAAGAAGTAGTCGCTCGGAGCCAAATCTGGAGAATAGGGTGGATGAGGGAGCAATTCATAGCCCAATTCATGGATTTTTGCCATGGCAACTGCACATGTGTGCACCCTTGCATTGTCTTAGTGGAAAAGAACTTTTTTCTTGGCCAAATGAGGTCGTTTTTTTTTCAAATCGTCATTGAATCGGTCCAATAAGTTGGCATAATATTCCCCATTGATTGTTCTTCCCTCTTGAAGGTAGTCAATGTGGATTATCCCGCGTGCATCCCAAAAAACAGTCGCCATAACTTTATTGGCTGACAAACCCACCTTGGCCTTCTTTGGCGCCGATTCACCCTTAGAAACCCACTGTTTTGACTGTTGTTTGTTCTCTGGTGTGTTGTGATGGATCCATGTTTCGTCCACGGTTACAAAAGGGCGCAAAAACTCCTCCATATTGCGATTAAACAACGCCAAACCTTCCTGTGAAGTTGTTACACGATTGCGTTTGTGGTCGACTGTAAGCAAACGCGGCACCCATCTTGCGGAAAGCTTTCTCATGCCCAAGTGATCATTCAAAATTGAAACCACTGAGCCATGCGAGATCCCTACGGCTTCCACAATCTCTCGCACTTTCAATCTTCGGTCGGCCAACACCATATCGTGAATTTTTTCGATTGTTTCGGGTGTAGAGACCTCAACTGGGCGTCCAGGACGTTCGGCATCTTCAGTGCTTGTACGGCCACAACGAAATTCAGTAAACCACTTTTTTACCATTGAAATCGATGGTGCAGAGTCCCCATAGTATTTATCAAGCTTAGCCTTGGTCTCGGTAATGGTTTTTTTTCGCAAGAAATAATGCTTAATAAGCACCCGAAATTCACTTTTTTCCATTTTCTCCTCAAATTAGTGAGTAGTCTGATAAAAATAGCTGTCAAACACAAACTAACTGACGCAGCAAGTTTAAATTTTGACAGGAGTCAACTGACAGATGCCTGTTGACAGGAGCAGTGTTGCTGTTTCAGTAAAGAGGTCAGAAATTTATTGACCCGCCCTCGTATCAATCCGAAAGGAAATTGCAGACTTAAGACCAAACGAATACCATCGAAATCTATCACTCATCATGATGTGCACCAATATTCCATTAGCTACCTGTCACTGTTTGCCGTACTTATCCTGATCATCATCTTCGTCATCCAACAAAAAAGTGCAAGGAAACAACGATGTCCAAATTAAGAAATGGTCTTTAAGCTTCAGGATCTCAAGGCCGGGGAGGAAGTTTAAACCTTAGTTTAATTATTAAGTATTTTTCTTGTAAGCCTCATTATATTTTCCTCATTTTCCATTTCCTTTCTTTACAAACATACTGTAAATCCCTATGGCTCTTATTCATATCATCTGTTCCCACACTCTATTCTGCTAAATAATCAGTTTTACCAACCTAAGATTCTGTTCCCACCTGCAATATCAAATATGTACAGTATTAGGTCGCAATGCCCAGAGGTAACAAAATACACATATAATATTACATTTTTGTTTGTTAAGTAGTATTTAAGGAACTAAATTTTTTAATAAATGTCACTCGCAATCCAAACGTGTTGTCTAACTTTAGATCAAAAGATATCTAACATCCTCCTTGCCGCATTTTCCTTTTCAGCTGATGATGGATGGCACCGCGGGTCCCGCTAATGGGAAAGCGAACCGCTCTTCACTGCACTAGTTACTGCACTGTTCCAATCTGGAATTCAATTTCATGTGGTTGAAATTCCATCTCTGTAAGCAAATTATCCACTACTGCTTTATTTACAGAGGCCCCAAACTGGACGGTAATTCGACCTTTAACGAGTTTGATGCACTGTCTGACTCCGTACAAAAATTGTATCCCTGTATTCTCACACTGAAATCGTCATTACGGGCGAATTCAATGTAGGAAATTCTGGGTGGCTTCGACATTCTGGACAGACAACACCCGAAGGACAGTGTGTTGAGATCTTCGCTGCGGAAAATAACCAAGCTTGTTAATGAGCCCACACGAACACCAGACGTTGATAACCAAACCGCCAACACCCTGGATTAGCGTTTCAGTCTGACAAATACAAGGTCAATGTGCTATCCCCTCTAGGCTCGTCGCACCACTTTGTCATATCAGCTACTTTTTCGTACACCGACAACACAGTTAGAGAAAAGATTCCTAAAAGAACCGAATGGTAATACGAGAAAGCCAATTGGAGCGGACTTAACAAGTTCTTTAGGAATTCTAACTGGTCGTTATGTTTCCTCGATAACGACGTGGATGCCACTGCTGATATGATCTGTTCTGTTTGGAATGAGATCCTTTATCCCTTATGGGATGAAGAGTTTCAAACCAAAAGGAAAGTCATGGGACGACTCGAGCTGTAAAGAAGCTGTCGGGGTTAAAGATCCTATAAGACCAACCCGACAGAAAAAAAACTGAAAAAATTTCAAACGAACCACGAATGACTGCAACATCTTTCTCAAGCCTATGAAATTTCGATACGACCAAAACCTGAGGCAAAAAATACTACAATGTCCTAAAGGTAGTAACAATTGTTGGTCGTTCGTCAAAAACATTAGAAAATCTGCCTCATCCTCTATCCGAGCGCTCATTTACAATGACATTCCAGGTGTCAACTATTTGAATAAGTCCAATCTGCTTGCTGCACACTATGCTTTGTCCCCTCTTGCACTTGAGTGCGTCGAATCTACAATGGGACGAATCCACTTTCGCACTCGTGTAGTAGCAAGATCTCAACATGCATAAATCCGCTGGTCCAGATGGTATATCTCCCCTCCTTCTGGAGAGCTTCTTCCTCGCTGGCAAAACAAAGGGGTAAGCTTTTTCATCAATACTACTCCTAACGACACTTTCCGAGAAGATGGAAAATAGCATTTGTCCAGCCCGTCCCCAGAAAAGGTGAATCTTCTCTCTCCTCCTACAGACCCATTGTCCTTAGGTCCATTCTTTCCCTTCTTATCAGCGGAAACGCTGATAAGCCTTCAGCTCATGAAATATCTCGAAACAGGAAAAGTTCTCAATGGCCGGCAGTACAGTTTTCGTGGAAACAGGTTCACTGGTGATCTGATGACATGTCTGACTAAAAAGTGGAACAAAAGCGTACATCAATCTGGCGAAAGCAAGACACTTGACATAGTTTGTCATCAAGCTCTGTTGTCGAAAATGTGTGCATTTGGGATCGAGGAATCTCTTCTCCAATGGATTAGAAACTATCAATTTAAATTGTTTTGGATGGTTTTAAGTTTGATATCCAAAAAACCAATCTACCTCAGTGCTCCGTTTTGTCCCCGACATTCTTTTTAATTTTCGTCAACGATCTCTTCTAATCCAGTACCTTCCTTCCGACGACAGTACTTTCTGGTTTTCAGTGGAATTTAATGGTTCCAGAACACAATGCCGTCTGTTGTCGTTAAAGTGGAGTTTAAACACCCAGCCATTATCCATGAATGGCACTTGCATCGTCGAAACCGAAAAACTTTCTATTTTCGGTATGTATGTCAATGCCAACTTGCATTGGAATGTACGTCAAAAATACTGCGGAATGTCTAGGTTTCTTAAAGCGATGTTTGAAATACTTCACCCCCTCTGATCTGGCATCAATATATAAGACACCCGCCCGAAATTTGAGTACAATGCCCACATCTGGTCGGGTGAGCCCAAAATACCTCTGGCGTGCTAGATAGAATTCAAACCTCGAACAACCGTTAAACTTTTAACCGTAACAGTCGTCGTGCTATGATGGCTTATCAGTATACCCCAAGCCCACTATTGGACGTGTTCTAAAACATCCTGATTCATTGCTAAGCCGTATGTAATGCACTACCCACCTGTTTATTTCCTAGACATTATAACCCACAAACATTTAAAACCAACGTTCATCGGTACCTCTCTTTCTTTCTCCCCTGATTTTTCTTCGCCCGCGCTGTTTGCAAGCATTTTAAGGGTACTTAAATCCCCTGAGCGCGAGCAAGTACAACATATGTATGTACGGTGGAACGACCACACATTTGATGTCGTCAAAAATACTGCAAATGTCTAGATTTCCTCTAGCGATGTTAGAAATACTTTATCCCCTTGATTTGATCTGGCATTATAAGGTGTTTATCTGCCCAAAATTGGATCACAATGCTCACATCTGGTCAGGTGCTCCTAGGATTTTTCTGCTCCTTCTTCTTTTTCTTTTATTAACTGTTCAAATATGTAACGCAAGTAGTTGCACTTAATATGATACATATATTTCTCTAGTGCATAGATATTGCTTTTGCACCGCTTGTGGACCTTAGGACCATTCTACAGATCACTCTTTTTTGGATCACATCGTTAGTAATGCCTACAGTTTGGTGATATTTTCGCATTCAAGTGATCGAATTGTTTTTCTTCCGGGGTCCTTTTTGAACCTCCCTGGCTGGAACATAAAACTCTATTGCTTCTTAGACCGGATTTTTCAACGAGCTTGATTGAATACCAACTGATTTCCTCAGCCTGAATGTAGAGACTTTCACGGATGTACGAACTTCTTATATGAGCAAGACAGTATTTTGTTACACCAGCTGACGTTCGTAACATTTTCATTAAAATCGCTGTTATTTTTGCTTTACAATTTTCGAACATCATCCAAAATTGCCAGTAGCATTCCGCCCCCACAAACATTCAATCGTAACACACGTCCCGTTATGAATCGGCTTACCCTCAAGTCCACTTTCTGACGTATTTTCAAATTTTGTGGCTCTTTCCTAAGCTACTCGTTTATTAATTTTTTTTTTTATGGAATGCCTTCCGAACCCTTTATTTCCTATTCATTATAACCTTCGGCCATTTAAAACAAACATACTTCGGTAGCTCTCCTTTTTTCATCCTTAATCACTTTCTCGCCAGTGCTGTATACAAACATGCTGATGATGTCTTGAAAAAACATTGCTCCCAACGCTTAAGGTGGACTTTGCATTGGTTAGTAGCAATGAGCGGATTTCATCTTTACACCTGAGAGTCATCAAAAACGGAATCGAAACACAGAAGCAGCAGTAATCAGGTAGATTCACTTATAAATTTAAATTGTTAGTTCTTTTTTAAATTGAGTAAAACACTTTACACATTATCCGCCCGCAGATTATAAAAAAAATCGTAGTTGCATATAGCTATGCTCCAATCTGTTAATATTTCGGCCTCTGATACAGCCAGAACGTTCTCATGTAGTAACGAATGATGTCCTAGTCAAGAACGTTGCATGTTTTTGGAGGCAGTTCGAAATGGCTGCTTGTGAACCAATAAGCCAACCAAATGAGGAGAACTGCTTTGCTCTAGCAATGGCCTTACACGGTCCTGCAGCAGAGTTGTTACAAACAATTGATATGGACAAGCATAAAGACTATATGGCTTTAGTGCAAGCTATAGACAAACAGTTTGGTGATAGCCAGATGCGGCAGGTTTACAAGGTTCAGTTGCAAAGCCAAATGCAGCAACAAAGAGAGACATTGCAACAGCTCAAAGCAGACGCCAAGAGACTGGGACATATGTCATACCTCACCGCAGGCCGGGTGACAAGATACGCACATCAGGGGAATCGCAGATTCGAAGTTACAGCCAGCAGTAAGAATGCCCGGAAAAGAACTTTTGCTGCACTTGCCTTCGCTCTGCCAATGAAGCAGCCAATCCAGCCTCCAAAGGAATACATTTCGTCAGGGAGGTACCAGCTGTTGAGCGCTCCCGCGCAAGGCTAAGTGCCGAGCAAAGAAATGCTCCGTGGAAGAGACGAAGAATGCGCTGCTGTAACTGCGATAAAGTAGGACACCTTCAAGGACACTGTAAAGAACCTGTACGAAAAGTGTCCTGGCGGAAGTAGTTAGTGGTAAGGTAGCGAAAGAATAAGCCTCAATCCAAATGATCAGGACAGAGCCAGTAGCGGGTTATGATACAGACGAAATCCATTCCCCCAACAAGCACACAATGATATCGAACCAATATTGGCCTGGAAGGAATACGAGGAAAACCCCGCTGGCACGAGATATCGGAACGGAGCCATAGGCTAAAGGCATATTTTGCACAGTGGGACTTGCTTTGTGTGCACGATGGTTTGCTGAAGGTAAACAGGGAAAGTACTGATGAAACGGTCCAGAGTCAGGCTTGTGCTCCATGAAATACATGACGAAAACTCTGGAGGTTATTTGGGAATAAACAAGATGTTGGAGAAGGTAAGGCAGCATTTCCATTGGCTATGTGCAAAACAAGATATTAGGAATTAATGCACAAAGTGAATAGGGTGCGCGGCTACCAAGAGCCCAATAGTAAAACCACAGGGATGAATGCAAAAATAAAATGTCGGAGCACCACTCAAACAAATCGCTATCGACATCGCTGGCCTATTTCCCGAAAACTTTAATAGCAACCGATACACCTTTGTGGTTATGGATTACTTTAGTAAGTGGCCGGAAGTGTTCGCAATCCCAAATCAAGAGGTTAAGACCGTAGAAAAAAGAGGTAGTCAATAACTGGGTGAACAGATTAGGGTTCCAATGGAGCCTCGCTGTGATCAAGGACGAAACGTTAAATCAAAACTCTTCCAGGAAGTATTCCAGTTTCTGTTCCAACAACTCTAACAACTGCAACCGCTGCACAAATCACCCATGATGTTCTCTGCAAGGAAATCATCACCCTTAAGGGAACAAATTTAAATGCATTGCAGATCATCGCAAAACTTCAAAAAGACAACTACTCGGTTATAAAGAAAATTCACTAATTGGAGGAAAACGTAAACATGTTGTAGCAGAAGCTAGCAGAATTCTTAAACTTCAAAAATATGCGCATCATTAGTACATAATGTTTTTTTTAATTTTTTTTGTTTATATTTTATTTCGTATTTTATTTATATGCTTTGAAACGCCACTAGAACAAATTCTCAGCTGTTGCTTTAATTTTATAAAATCGTTAAGATGTGTCAGGACAACGTAAAATAACGCGATATCCGTTTCAATCTGAACAGCGTCATCTATATTTGAATAGGAGAAGATTTTTATATTTAAAAAGCAGCAGGCTCCATTGGAGAATGGAGAATGGAAACGTTTAGCGAATGTGCTGGTAAAATAGAAGTTGTATGGAACCCTGTATGGTACAGAATATTCTCGAAAGATGGCAGGGGAGTATAAATATCAGTATCCACCAAGTTATGCAAGTCGGTTCATCATCGTTTAATTTGAACTGGGAATTAAGAGAAGTGATTAAGTTGTATAAGTAAAAGACAAACGACAAACATAATTGGATTGAATTGTAAATTGTACTATTGTATATTAAATAAAGCGATTATGGTGAAAAAAATAAATTTTATCATTTGTACCCACACACGCATTTTATAATAATATAAAATAATAAACAATATGAAATAAGGGAAATTATTTACGAGCTCTTCGTGGCCTCCGTCCTGTATAATTTTTAAACAAAGGTATTGCATCGGATCAGTTTGTGTTGCAAATATTGCCTTTGTTTGCTCACTACATGCGTTTATACTGCAATTTGAAATGTTATCCATTGTGTCACAACAATAATGTTGCGTGTCGAAGCGCTTGACGTTGCAGTACATCGTTAAGGAATTCAGCCGTTATTACGAACATCTGTTGACATTGTCAGAATTCCTAATGTTTATAATCAAATCGTTATTAAATCCGCCGAAATTCCACTTCAATATATAATTCTCGGTGGAAGATTGAATCTTCTTTTCTCAAAGCGTTTCGTTTCTGGCACTTTTTTTAATTTTTTTTCCGTCAGAGGGTTCACACCGTGTGGAAGACTCAAAACTATAATTCTCTGTGGAGGTGTTCTGTTCTCGAAGCGTTTCCTTTCACAGATTTTTTTCATTTTTGTTGATCGTAGGAGGGTGACCACTGTCCGGAAGTCGAACAAAAGCATGGGAGGGATATTGAAGGAAAAATCGAATTAAATCTACAGTAGGAAGTCGATTCCTGATTACTACTAGGCTTGTTGCACATGGTGGTTACGTTGCTGTTGTTGGGCCGTAGATTTGGTGATTAGACTACTAATAAGGCGCTTTCACTATCATTAATTTTTTTTTTCCAGCCACGAAAAGGTTTATCCGTGCGAACCTACTAGATTTCAGCGATCCCCATCTATCAAAATTGCTTTCATTCTAATGAAGCGTTTTTTTGGGTGTAACCCCTGTGTTTATGGCTAGGTAAACGTAGAAAGGCACTTACGTAAAAACAATAATTAATAAGCCTAATCCTTATTACATGTGTCAATTCAGTCAATATTATAAATGCGAAATTTAGAAAATTAGAAGATAAGCGCAATCTCTGGGCTAAAATAAAAAAAAAAAGAAATTAACTTCTAGCTTTTTAGAAGATCACGTTGGAGATAAATATATTTTTATAAACGAAGGCATTTTTGGCGTTTTAGATTGGTTTCTCTCCGGAAGTTTTGCAATTTGGACTCCAATGAAACACAATAACACAAAAAACTTCTTCGGGCTTTGCTGTCAAAATTGTTACATGTGTTGGTTAAATGTAAAATGTTTATTTTTTATTTTATTTTTCAATTACATATATGTATGTACTAAATTTGTAATTCGATTTTTGAAAACATTGCTGTGTGAGATATTCGTAACAAATTCATAATGCAATGTTGAAACGATGACGATAATAAATTACATATTATTTCTGCTTTCATATTCTTATATTTTTTTTTATTCATATACATATATGTACATACTTGCGAATCCATTTAAACATTCAGAATAAATTGGCCAAAAACAGCCGATTGCTCGGAAACAGCAATCTATTTTGACACACAATACTATTTGACATTTAAGTATAGTATACATATTCATATAGATTAGTACATTTTGAGATATGGAATGATTCTGAAAAAATGAGAAGAAATAGCTTTATGACAGTTTTTCGCTCCGGGGTGCAAAAAGAAGTTCGCCCAATCGAAAACGCCATAAATTTAATAGACCTCTTGTAAATACAGTAAAGAAAATTAAGTTAGAGAAAGAGTTTTTTTCTTGCGTTATTCAGTAGTTTTAATGAGAAAAAGTGAAGGGGTATTTTGCCTTTTATTTTGACAAATTACCTTAACTTATCTTACATATATTATAAATTTATCTTCTATTATATAAATTTATTCATTATTCTAATTATCATGTTTAATATTAATAGTAAATTTTGTAAATTTGAAACAGAGATGTTTAATAATAGTTTTCATCACAATGGGTTGAAACGAAACTTCCGTTTATATACCAAAACATAAGAAGTTTACGGAAAATCTCTGATGTTTTCATGGGTCATTTGGAAACATTTGTAATTTGTTTTTTTTTTTTTACCTGATGACAAAACATTCCATAATATACCTGGATATGAGTATATTATATTATAATATACGCGGCGGGTGGAGTAACAGGGTGTCAGATTTCTCGATTTTTTTTGAGTGCCAATAATTTTAAAAGTACATGACTTAGATTTTTTTTATAATTTTGTGATAACCGACACCACTTGACCTATCACCCGTTTCTGGCATGACGTTGATTTTTGGGACACCCTGTATATCTGTACTATCTAATAATAGTCCAGGGTCTTGCATTAATAAGCCAACCAGGACTACCTTATTCATATCCGACTTTTAAATCTCTGATCATTTTATGACAGGTTTAATTTTCACATGCGACAAAAGTAGCAGGAGTAAATACATTCCTTTTATTTTAATAAATATATAATATAACAAAATCATTGCATACTGTGGATCACAATTTATTGTTATCAAAATTAGAAAAGCTGAGATAGGAGGATTTACCCTTGACAGGTTCGCATCCCATCTAGGTGGCAAGAAACAATCTGTTAAAATAGGCGATCAGTATAATGAAATAGGGGACATTCGGATTGGAGTTCCACAAGGTACTGTACTTGGTCCTACGTTGTCCTTAATTTAAATTAATTCCATCTTTACCTTAAACTTTAAGAAATCCCAGAACATTTTGTAAACAGTTACTCAAACCAATTGGACGTGTTTTTTTTGTTCTCCCCATTTACCTGTTTAATTTTCAGTTCTAAATTCCGTCAAATTGCTGTCTATAATAAATTGAACCAATACAATAAAAAAATTAAACAAAAACAATAACTTTACCTATATTTATACCCTCACTGACCTACGCAACCAATTTAAATATGTCTTGCGGAATTGCCAATTGTGTAATCGATGACAACAATGCTGACTGGGTAGCTTGCAAGGGCATTTGTGGGAACACCTTTCATGCCGTTTGTGTCGGGTTAAACAAAAGAAGCAGGGTGTTTATTAAAGAATTTTCCGATAACCTACTTTTCTTCTATGATGAGTGTAAGAGTATCTCACTTTCGCACGTGCTTTTGGCAATAAAATTCCTAAGTGGTTCAAATGACTCCTACCAAGACGGATAAAATTTCGGTCATTAAAAGCAGTGTTAAAAGTGTTGAAGAGTTACGTAACTGAGTGCAGAACTCAGCCGATCTAATAAAATCCAAAGTAAAGCACATGAATAAACAAATTGCTGGTTTAATCGAGTCAGACTCCGGGAGATCCAGGAACGAAGAAACTCCCTTACGTCATCTGGATAAAGTGTTGAATGACATTAAAGCTATATGTTCTGCGAAGGTTATCTCCAACCAAAAAACCTGCGAGCTGATAAATTCACTGGATGACTACATAGACATTCATTTTCAGTCCTCGTCACACAAACAACTCTCTCCTAAACAATGTGATCCTATGCTCGAAGTTATCTTCGATAAAGTGAACGATGTCGGTGACGAACTTACTACGACTCGATCCCTCGTATGCGATATTGAACATCACGTCGCAACAATAAACAGCAAAATCGTTGGTACACCAAACTTCCCGCAGCCTTACCAGAATGTTCCCTATAATACATCGCTCATGGATGAATTAATGAAATCTGAAGTGGGTTTACGCTCACCCCCACATACAAGTCATCTGCGGACGGTTCAACCCACTGATTTCTGCGAAGTTTCTTCCAACTTTACAACAGAGAACACTTCTATGTCAGCTCCTCCAATTGCTGCCCCACGGAAGCTTATCAATCATTTTAATTCAACTTGGACACCTTCCGAATGGCAACGTAGACTTGATAAGCTTGCTTCGAATAATCAATTGGTCACTACGCTACTTATCAACGGCGCCCCCCCCCCCCCCCCGGGACGCTGATATTGATTGGATCTCAAATTTCTTCGAAAAGAAAAATGGCATTATCATTAGCCACTGCAATTTGCTTCCAATATCTCACCACAGAAGCATGCGCAGCTTCAAGCTCAATCTTCCAGCCAAATACGAATGGTTATTCCATAATCCAGGCAGCAAAAATTTCAGTCTTGGGAAGATGTGTGTCTGCAAATGGTTGAAAAATACGACTAAAAAGCAGTATAAAGTTAAGCAGTCTTTCATACCTAAACTAGAGAATAAGTTAGCAAGGAAATCCAATTTACCAAGATCCACCTCCCCTTCCCTGAACAAACCCAGTTCCAATTGGAGTTGTAAAACTAAATTGTTTCCCTAATTTTAAGCCCGTAATCCAACTCCCACTATTCCACCCCAAACCAAGACCCAACGTCAACGTGTCTCTTTCGACTTCACCCGTACAACTCAAACTCCCAGCACTCAACCGCTAACACACACGCCTTTCCCTAAGTTCGACCTCAGAACTGGAGCTAAGTATCCTAAGTTCATCAGTTCTCGCATTTTAAACCCCACTTCAGAAACCCTATCAGCTACGACACCAAACTCATTAAGCACTCCCTCTTCTATTGACTCCCTTTCGCCACCCACTGTTAAATTAACGCAGTAAACTAGCGATACCTCCGAATAATTAGGGATAAAAAGATATATGAGAATATACGTCTATATCTCGCCTATCTGCGCAGTAAATCCGACTCGGTGGGCTACGAGAGGAAAACAAAAACAAGCATCATGGTTTCTATCCGACAACATAGTTTTCTAAAAGGTAGATCAACTACCACAAACCTAATTAATTTCGTGTCTTTTGCTCTCGCAGCCGTAGAAAATGGCAAATAAATCGATGTTATCGCAACTGATTTTACTAAAGCCATCGATATGATATCTTGATCTTCTTCAAATTGTCTGCTCTCGGCTTTGAGCCTCTTTTATTAAAATGGATTCCTTCTTACCTGATAAACCGTTATTATAGTGTTCGGTTTAGATCCGCCCTATCTGTACCATTCCTGGCCTCATCTGAAATTCCACAAAGCAGTCATCTTGGCCCTTTTCTCTTCATTCTTACTATTAACGATATTGAGAGGATCATTAAGCATTCCTCCCTCTAGCTGACGACACACAATTTTTTTCAAACTATTTCTCCTCCCCAAGACTCTGCCCTTCTTCAAGAAGACCTTTATCGGGTTTCAATCTGGTGCCTCAAAAACTGCCTAGAACTTAATATAGCCAAATGTCAATTTATAACCTTCTCTCGTAAATGAAACCCGTCTCCTCTCCGACATTATTTTCTTCATGGTCAACCAGTTTCTTTGGTTCAGTCTTTTCAAGACCTTGGCATATTATTCGACTGTGAGCTTAATTTCCATTCGCATATCGATAAGATGATCCCCAAAGCCAACTCATCACTTGGCTTTATTAAACGGAGGTACAAGGAATTTTCCAACCCGTATGTAACCAGATCTCTCTACGTTACCTTTGTTCGCCCCCTGCTTGAGTATGCCGGTCAAGCTTGGTCCCCCTTTCACCGGGTTCATGTTTCCCGAATCGAGGGTACTCAACGTCGATTTCCCCGATTTGCTCTCCGTGGTCTGTCGTTTAACGACCCTTTAATCTTACCTCCCTATCAGGACCGCCTCAAACTTCTCAATATGAGTTCGTTAGAAGAACGTGGGAATACTGCTAACATTCTCTTCATTCATCGACTGCTCTCAGGTTCCATCGGCTGCGCATCCATTTTGAACTTCATTTCCTTCAATACCAACTCCCGTAATATACGTTGTCCTCGCCTCTTTTATTTACCGGTCCACCGCACCTCTTATGGCTCCAACGAACCAATTTCCCGCACGCTCCGAAAGGTCAACTCAAACCTCTCCATTTTTGATTTCCACCCGAGCACTCCTCGTCTCAAACAAGATCTCCTTCATCACTCCCTTGGCCCCTAGCTCTTAGGTCTTTCTGTTAGTTTTTAGTCCTAGTTTTAAATTAGTGTTGGGCTACCACAAGAAAAAAAACAACCGAGCAGTTCGAGAGATTAAGAGGAACTGAACTACATATACTATATTTGGCATATTTTACATAAGTGCAATACATAAGATGTTAACATAAAGGGAATACAAATGAATTTATATGTAATCAAGAGAAAGAATATGGGTTCTGTTATTCAAAGTGGGGTTTAAAATTTCATTTGTGACAGATTTTTCCAAGACTCCCACTTTTATCAAAGCAATATTAAATTTCAAAGTTAAAGTTCAAATTAAATTTCATATTAATCAGTTCAATGTGGTTATCCCCAATTAAGGTTCGAAAACGTGTACGTTTTTCGTTTGCCAAGGGCTTGGTAAGAATATCGCTGATCTAGTCTTGTGTAGAAACTAAACTAAATTGGCCATCTTCAAATCTCTCCCGAATAAAATGATAACGTACATCGATGTGTTTCGTACCTCTACGGAATTCCGGATTCTCTATTAACCTTATGGCTCCCTGATTATCAACGTACAAAACTGGCTTGATTTCCCGTTCCGGTACCAGATCTTTAAGTAATTTGGTGAGCCAGACCAGCTCCTTAACTGCTTGATAGGCTGCTACGTATTCCGACTCGGTAGTAGACATGGCCACGCATTTTTGCCTTTACGAGGCCCAAGCGATGCATGACGAATTCATCAAAAAAACGAAACCGCTGGTGGAGCGACGTCTTTCAGGGTCACCAGCAAAGTCAGCATCGCTATAACAAGACAAAGAAAATTTAACATTAGATGAAAAAAATATACTGTACTCCTTTGTGCCGCTGATATATTTCATGATCCTCTTGATCATGGTAATGTGAATTTCCTTTGGATCTTCAAGATATCGGCTTGCATAACCAATTGAATAACAAATCTCTAGTCTCGAGGCAATCATAAGATACATTAGGCTTCCTACAGCTTGCCGAAAGGGAAAACGTGATGCCATCTTTGCTGCTGTTGAACCCTTCACCTCGGCTGTTGTGTTCAGAGATGGGTCCGCCGGCGCAGACAAGGGTAATGCATCACACATGTTGAAATTTTTAAACACCTTTCCAGCATACCTTGACTGACTTATGTGAATAGATCTATCACCAAGTTGCCGAATTTCGAGTCCCAAAAAATGTTACGCTGGAAAAGGTTTTAGTCTCAAAGTTTTGCTTCAAATAATTAATAAGCCTCGAAATGTCCCCTTCGTTCTTTTCTGCCACCAAACCATCATCGATATATAGTAAATCGCCAAAATCAACTTGTTATATTTATTTTCATTGACAAAGACGCAAGGGTCAGCATTACTTGCACGAAAATTAAACTCCTTCAGCAAATTTGTAGACCTTTTATTCCAGCAGTGCGAAGCCTGTTTAAGTCCATATAGACTTTTTAATAGTTTACGTACACGATCCGGCCCATACTCATATCCCTTTGGTTGTCGCATGAAAATTTCTTCAACAATGTTTCGGTAAAGAAATGCCGTTTTCACTTCGAACTGCATGAGGTAAAGTTGTTCTTCTGCTGCAATGCTAAGTATGGTTCGGATAGCGGTAAGCTTCGCTACTGGGCTAAAGTGATCGAAATAATGAATGTCAAACTGCTGACTGAACCCACGTGCTACCAATCGGGCCTTACACCGTTCATTCTCATTTTCTGTCGGAGGGTTAATTTGGTACACTCACTTGCAATTTATAATTTTTCGATTTTTAGGTAAATTCACCAAATCCTAGGTCCTATTTCGATGTAATGACTCAATCTCCTCATCCATGGCTTGCTTCCATTTCACAGAATCATCGGAATTAACAGCAGATTCATAACTATTAGGGGTAATGGATTCAGCGACATAAGCGAAACCCTCTACGATGCAATGATTGATCACTCCCTGCATTTTGTTTCGGCTCCTTAGTCTATTTTTAATACACTCAGCTGATTCCTGCATGCTCTTGATAGGCTCCCCTTCTGCATTTTCTTCGTCAAGGCCCTGGATTGGCTTATGGTCTTTTGCAGTTTCGATATCACTAGAATTTTCAGCACATTCTTCAGGCATATCTTTCGGTAATACAATCATCTTCGTGTTAAGATTGCTGGACAACTTCTGGTTGCTAGGGGAAAAAATCACGCCACGAGCCACTTCGACTTTGTTTTCAGTTGGAATATAAACACGATAGCCTTTTACACCTACAAAGTATCCTCGCTTTGATTGTTGGTCCCACTTACGTCGCTTTTGCCTTAGAATATGGACATAGACTGTACTTCCAAACACTCTCAGCTATCTAATGTCTGCCATTTCGCCAAACCAAAGGTCGTATGGACTTTTGCCTTTAATTAGACTGGGTCTTGTTCTGTTTAAGATATAAACAGCAGTGCTAACTGCCTCCGTCCAAAATTTTAGTTCCAAATGCTTGCCACGTAATATAGTCCTTGCAATTTCAACAACTGTCCGCACCTCTCTCCCAGACGGCCATTTTGTTCCGGCGTGTATGGAACAGTTATCTGATGTAATATTGATTGCTGTTGCAGAATCATTTGAACATCGTTGAACGTCTTGAATCTACGTTATCAGAACGGAGAGTTCTGACCTTTCTTCCAGTTTCCGCTTCGATCCGTTTTAGATACATTTGCAAAAAAAATTTAAGACTTCTCCTTCAAGAAATAAACACATCTGCAATGGGAAAAGTCATCTTTAAACAAGAGAAAGTATCTAGATAAACCAATGTACTTTTCTCGCATTGGCCCGCAGACATCGATGTGCACTAGTTCCGCAACATTCTTCGCCCTAGTTTGGCTATGGAAAAATGTAGAACGTGATCCTTGCCGATTACATACGCATCACAAAAAAAAATTTGAATCATCAACAAAACCGATTTTCCTGGCATCAGCGAGCTGCTGCACCAATGTCTGCAGCTTTAAAATATGCATAGCAATGTCGTAGTTTGGGTCTTTGACAAAACCGTAGAAACGTTGCTGAAGCATGTGGATATTGGCTTTGGTCTTCATTTCATACTCACTTTCTAGCTTCACCACATTTCTCTCGCTGTTTCACAATTTAATATATGCAGAAGTGGTTGCTGGCCGACGGATGTAGCGATGATCATTTTTGCCTTGCTGTCACCCTTTTTCCGCTCACAAAGTTGTTTGTCCTCCTCTTTAACACTCGAACTCGGACTTGGGCAAGGAAATTCCCCCGAAACAAATTTATACAAATTTCCTGCTTTACGAATTATTCGGACTTGGAATTTCCATAAATTAAATTGATCACCATTTACCACTGTTGCAATTTTACTGACCCCCCTTCCATTTTGCCGCCGTTACCCGTTACCGTTTTTCTTACAAAACAGTACTTAACCGCAAGAAAAAAAGGCTCCGAATACCACAGAAAATAACCTGGCAAAAAAAACGCAAACCTTTAACCTTTCGCGTAATCGAACTGTACGTAGTTTCGAATTTACTTGAAAAAATCTATAATTAAGAGAAAGAATATAGGGGTTATAGGAGTTATTCGAAGTGGGGTTTAAAATTTCATTTGATAAACTGATTTTTCCAACAGTTACATATATTAAGCTTGTATCAAGGCAATAAATGGGGGCCTCGACCCCACCGAAATTAAATTGAATTGGTATTCCTCTTCGAATATTCTAGACTTAATAGCCGACATAAATCATGATCTGGGAATGCTTAGATATTAGTTTAGTGCTCACAAGTTAGCAATAAGCAGTAAAGCTAAAGTGATGTTCTTCAACTCAGTTGGAAACGTGCAATTGCCTTCACTTACATACCATAGTTCAGATTGTAAACATATGACTAGATTCCAATTTCTATGTTTCAGCAGCTGTCAAAGTTACCAGTCACATCCAGCTTTCAAAATGTTTAGCAAGGTTTGCCATTTCTTTGCGGCTGGATTTGGTCTCACGTCCGTATAGAATTGTTCTGACGCAAAATTGAAGCCGGACGACCATAGACAACGCCGTGAGTTCGCTAATTGGGTGCTGGAAATGTTGGCCGGAGATCCGGGCTATGGCCAAAAAATCATCTTCTCGGATGACTCAGCGGCTATGTCAACAAGCAAAATTGCCGTTAGGGGTGGCCGTGGTGTAGTGGTACTAGCAATCGCTTCTCACTCGGAGGGTCAATGTTCGAATCCTAGCCACGATAAGCTTTCATTTGTGTAATTGGAACTCAGTCAGAAAAATCTACATGTGAAGGCATAACAGGCACAAAACAACCGTTAAAATTCACAACCTGAATCATTCCGAGTAAAGAAAATCCCTCCGTCCTATTCGGACTCCCACCTCTGGAGAGTCAATATCGAAACCAAACACACCTGAGTTTTAAACCACCACATCCTTTCTCCTCCTTCTATCCCTCCGCCCGCACCCTGGCAACAGTAAATGGGTATCATAACCCCTTAGGCGCGCGTAAATTATAAAAAAAAAAAAAAACTGGAGCAAACACAATCCACAAGTGTTCGGCCACGCATCAGTGCATCCACAAAGACTGACCGGTTGGTGCGCTTTATGACATAGCGGCATCATCGGAACTTATTTCTTTCGAAATAAGGAAGAACATCTCGTTACCGTCAATAGTCTCAGGGATAGGGCAATATTAACCGACCTTTTGTGGTCAAAGCTCGACAACATCGACATATTCGATCTGCAGTTCCAACAAGTCGGCGCTACATGCCATATAAGCGACGCAGCGCTCGAAATTGTGAAGGAGAAATTTGGCGACTGGGTCGTCTCACGGCGAGCGTTCATCAATTGGCCGCCACAATCATCCGATTTGACACCACTCGATTATTTTCTCTGAGGTTACGTCATTCCACACGCTATTGCCGGACTAACGCAGCACATATTGGATCGAGTCATCAAAAATTGGATCCATTGAAGCACTGCCAGCGAAGCCGAGGCGGCCATTTGAACAACGTGCTATTCCATACATAATGCCAGAATCAATTTTATATCTCGCACCGTTGTTGCTTTAGTTAAATTTTTTTTTTATCGTTGGTGTCTGGTTGCCCTATAGTTTGCCCTACTTCAAAATAAAGCCAGAATCAATTTCATATCTCACACCGTTGTTGCTTTATTTAAATTTTTTTTCCTATCGTTATCTGGTCACCCTATAGTTAGCCCTACTTATTGTGCGAACAACACCAATACTACAACATTTCATACAGATATAATCTGCTCACCAAAGTGTTTTGATATTGAAAGAGTCATAAGGCGTGTTTTATTCAAAAGTGCTTAGCCACTTTTTCAAAAAACGCTCCAACTCACTTCTATACTCACTTTTACATACAATTTCAAAGTTGGCAGACTCGATTTCAGTTTCACATTAAATCTCGCGGCTATGTTCGCAGAGTTGGTTTCAAAGTTGCTTTGAGTGGCTTTCCATTGGGCGAATTCAATCGTACTTTAAATTTCTTTTAGTGCGTTTGCTTCAGTTTTATATGAAAATTTTAGTTTTAAAGATTAAATTTTAAGCCATTAGAAAATTAATTAAATTAAATTAACCCAATAGAAATCAAAAGCAAAAGCGTTTAGTTGCTTTTTCACAAACATTTGTTCCTTTTTCCTTAATATTTTTCTTTCTCGTCAAAAGTTGAGAAAATCCAAAGTTGATCATCTCCCTGAAATATTAGAAGTTATCCGAGCAAACTTGGGATTTTGTTTAATTTCTGTTTATTCACTATAGTTGTTGACAGTTCGCTCTTGATATCTGTCGACAAATGAGCCGTGTGAACATGTCTTATTGGTGGCTCTTGGAATGCGAAAGCGAACAGAACGAATTTCATTGACATTTAAGACGATCTGTCAAACAGACAGCGCGCGTTTTAGGAATTTGCTTTGCTTCGAGTTTTACCTTTCTTTGTTCTTTGTCATCGCCAGCCGCTGCCGCCTGCCAAGAGTCACCAATAAGTAAGTATTTAAATATTGTTAGAATGAATTTTATAAAATTTCCTTTTTAAGAAAATAAACTCCCTGAAATAAACTGCATACTATGGAAAAGGACGTTTTATTTTAAATGGTGAAGAGCGGAGCGACGACAAATCTTTATTTTTTATTGGCAAATAATTTTCGCAGCCAGCGGATGAAATTTAGAACAGCAAGCGATTGCCAGAGTATTCCTGCAGTAAGCGGACGGAAGCATTCTCCAATTTTGGAATTCCCGCAGCCAGCGGACGAGAATTTTCTGGAATACTCACAGCCAGCGGACGGAACGTGAAATCTATATGTGCCCGTATCACCGAAACAACCGTTAGAGCCCGCAACAATCGGAACAAGTTGCCGTTACTTCAACAAATAATAATTCGTTTAAGCCAATGTCAACTGAAAGGAGAACAAAAAGGCAAACTTCAAAGAAGAGCCAGGAGTCAAACGACACCTTCGACGATTGCCCTTCCCAAGAAGATAATAGGACGGTGCGGGAAAGCGAAGCCCAGTATCCAACAATGGAGGAAGAATTGTTGCAGCTCCGAAAACAGTTTGAAGCAGCCAAAGCCGCCGCCAGCAAGGAAAAACAGGAACGAACAACTGCTACAAGAGCAACAGATTATATCCAGTGTTTTGCCAAATAGTGCGGTTACGTCTGGTGCCCCCAAAATAACCACAGTTACGTCAGCCGTTTTTACGCCTGTGTTCGCTATTTCGACCGCAACAACTGTGCCGCATGCCGCTAGTCAAGACAATCTTATTTTTCAACAGACCGCTACGACGGGGCACATGCCATGTACTTCTCACGCCGCATATTCTTGGCCACCAATGACCTCGGCGCCGTCTCCACAGATCACACCGGCAAGTTCAGCCTACCGTCAACAGAGCAGCACGCCGACTTTCCTGCAACCTCTGAATGGTCTCCAGACAATGCAACGCCAATACCCAATTTCTTCTTCAGCCGCCGAGCAGCCACAACACGCCCAAGGACCATCTTTACCACCGGCCGCATATGGATCACAACGAAAGCTCCATGATGTGCCGGAGTTTCGTGGGAGGCCAGAAGAGTGGCCTATGTTTTGCACAGCATTCGTAGAGTCCACTAACATGTTCGGATATAGCAAAGTGGAGAACATGTTCCGCCTACACAAAAGCTTAAAAGGGGAAGCCAGGGACGTAGTCGAGTCTCTGCTCATCCACCCAAATAATGTGGATGAAGTGATGGCCAGCTTGGAGTTTCGTTTCGGACGTCCAGAGTGCCTTGTTCAGAGCCAGCTCAAGAAGGTGAGGGGATTCATGCCGATACCGGATAACAAACTGGAGTTAATAGTGCCATTCGCTACAAAGGTACAAAACCTTACAGTGTTCCTAGAAGGCAGTGGAATGCATCAGCACTTGGCGAACCCAACCTTATTGGATGAACTGGTCGGAAAGCTGCCAATGAATAAGAGGTTAGAGTGGGCACAGTGCAGCGTTTGTATACGACCATATCCCACAATCAAGCACTTCAGCGGGTGGATGAACCGGGTAGCTAGACTGGTCTGCATCGTAACCTCGACTCAGCTGTCATCGTCAAGTCAGAGCGACTCGTCAAGGAGGACGACGAGAGGCAACGTTCTTCATGCCGTCGAAGTGAAGGAGAAGGTTGGAAACAGCAAGTGCCGTTACTGCGAGGGAACGTCGCATGCAGTGACAGGATGTAGCAGCTTCACCAAACTAGATACGCCAGCTAAATGGGATTTCGTGAAACGACATAACCTATGCTTCGGATGCCTGAAGTTTGGGCACAACATAATGACCTGTCGCACAAAACGATCGTGCGGCATTGCCGATTGCCAACGAATGCATCACCAGTCTTTTCACGAAAGCGAATCGCCTTCGAAGTCATCAGCTGGAGAGAGCGTAGGTCTGGAACCTCGAAGGCCTTTGCTAAGCTGTGACGACACCAAAAACGCACGGATCCTTTTCAAAGTATTGCCTATCAGGATATATAATAAAGAAGCGATGGTTCGAACCTTTGCCCTACTCGATGAAGGGTCATCCGTCACAATCATGAGCTCAGAACTAGCCAAACGTCTTCGCCTCAGCGGAAAGTCCAAGGACTGGCATCTACGATGGATTGGAGACAAGCCAGAAACCAAGAAATCCTTTGCTGTTGATGTGGAGGTAAGTGCCGACCAAGACGATGCCAAAAAATTCAAACTGAGTGAAGTCCAAACTGTCGAGAAGCTCCGCTTGCCCACTCAAACTTTCGCCAAGTCGGGCTTGTTTCTGCATAGCCGTCCTGATATCTCTCTACCCAACTACAATAACGCCAGACCGGAGATATTAATAGGACTGGACAACAGTCATCTCGGAGCGCCAATAGAGGTAGTCAACACCCAGGAAAACGGACCGATAACCGTGCGTACTCAATTAGGGTGGATCGCATATGGTGCACCACCTTCGGGACAGGGAGAAGACCCGAGAGGAAATGTCGTACTTTGCAGTAACCATGCTTGTGAACGGGACGCACGATTGGATAAGCTCGTGGAAGAACACTTTTGTATCGAAAGTTTTGGTGTAAGAAAACCGAAGGAGAAACCAGTATCCCAGAGTGACAAAAGAGCTTCGCACTTGTTAAGCAGCACCACGAAAAGGTTGGATAAGCGGTATCAGACTGGCCTACTATGGAAGGAGGATGGAGCCCAATTACAGAACAGCTATGAACTAGCCAAGAAAAGGCTTTTCAACTTAGAAGGAACAATGCGAAGAGATCCCGACTTCAGTGCCACGTATAAAAATAACCTCGCAAGTTATGTGCAAAAAGGGTATGCAGTGACGTCGTCTGAAGCAGGTTCATTAACTCCCAGGACTTGGTACCATCCACATTTCGGGGTAAAAAACCCCAACAAGCCGGGGAAGGTTCGGCTGGTTTTCGTCGCTGCTGCTGAAGTTGAAGGCATATCTCTAAACTGTCACAGGTGATATTAGAGAAATGTTCCATCAAGTGCTGATACGCCCAGAAGACGAACATTCGCAGCGTTTCCTCTGGCGAGAGGAAGAAGGGATGCCGGTAGACATCTACGTCATGAAAATCATGACCCTCGGAGCCGCCTGCTCCCCTTGCTCAGCGAACTACATAAAAAACCTCAACGCCGAAAGGTTTCGAAATGAGCATCTGAGTGCCATCGAAGCCACCGTGAACCACCATTACGTAGACGACTACGTTCATAGTTTTGAAAGCGTGTCAGAGGCGATCACAGTCACCAAAAGAGTCGTGGATATTCACCGTGATGCAGGGTTCGAATTGCGTAACTCTACATCCAATTCCAAAGAAGTTCTGCATTGCTTGTCGAACATGCAGTTCCATTTAAACAATCAGCTTGGACATGGAAGCCGCCACGAACGATAAGGTCTTGGGTCCATGTTGGAACAGCGAGGAGGACGTGTTCATGTTTCGGCTGAACTTCGCCCGAGTTAATCAAGACATCATCACAGGAAACAGATGCCCAACCAAGAGGGAATTCCTCAGCCTCACCATGTCCGTTTTCGACCCGCTTGGGATGATAGCCAACTACACGCTACCGTTGAAATTAATATTGAAGTCAATCTGGCGCCTCGGGATTGGATGGGATGATCCTATACCCGTAGAATCACTCACACCTTGGAAGGAATGGAAGTCATAGATACCAACCTTAACTTCGCTTAAGATCCCTAGATGTCACAGTCACTATATGACCACAGCCGCCCGGGTGGATCTGCACACGTTTGTGGATGCCAGCGAAGAAGCTTTCAGGGCCGCCACATACCTTCGCATCGAGCATCATGGGCAGATCCACATATCATTCGTTTGTGGTAAAACAAGGGTAAGCCCTAATAAACTCCTAACCATACCTCGCTTAGAATTGTCCGCAGCGATCCTTGGGATGAGGCTTTGTAACTCCGTCGTCGAATGTCACACTCTGCCTATAGCTGACCGAATCTATTGGAGTGATTCCAAGACCGTCTTACACTGGCTACGATCAGACCCCTGCCGCCATAAAAAGTTCGTAGCGTACCGTATAGCGGAGATCCTGCAGGGCAGCAAAGCCGCTCAATGGCGATGGATGCCATCGAAGTCCAACCCGGCTGACGACGCCACCCGTGGCGGTCACTCACTGGAGTTCCACAGTAACAACAAGTGGATAAAGGGTCCTGCCTTCCTGAGACTGCCTGAAACGGAGTGGCCCCAACAACCAAATGACATCTCTGACCACTTGTCAACGGAGGAGACCCGTCCGAAGTATCTGTTAAGCACATTCCGCTCAAGCAAGCCACCATTCGATGCTACTAGGTTTTCAAGTTTCCTGAAGTTACGACGCACCATGGCCTGGGCACTACGCTTCATAAACGCCTGCCGACGTAAGCCGACGGAACGAGGTGAATTAACGGCAGTAGAAGTTAACGAGGCTAAGGATCTAGTATGCCGACAAGCGCAGGGCGAGGTCTATGGCGAGGACATCGAATGCCTACGACGGAACTTACCAATACGGAAGGGTAGCCAGCTCTACCAGATGACGCCATACCTGGAGGAATTTGAACTTGTTCGTTCACTCGGCCGAATAGACGCCGCTACAACTGTACCATTCGAAACCAGGCGCCCTGTCATCATGCCAAGAGACCACGCAGTAACAAAGCTCCTAGTGAGTGGCTATCACCGCCGCTGTCGCCACCAGAATGACGACACCATAGTGAATGAAATACGACAACGATTTTGGGTGCCTGGACTTCGTTCTGCTGTGAAGGCCGTGAAAAGTCAATGCCAGTTGTGTCGAATTCGAAGAGCCAAGCCGCAAACCCCGTTGATGGGTCAGAACGTACCTGGATTTTTATCGTAAACCACCTGTCATGTAGACTTAATGTTTACGAGGTGCCCATACACCCATAAGGAGCAAGGATACGCCTTGCCATCGCTAATAACTCGCTTAATATATATACTTATACCCGCTTATATACTATACCAAAGCAGAACTGTGTTGGAGGCACAAGTTCCACCCTTGGTATGAGTCGAGGCCTACCCAAAACCTCTTGCTGCTCTTAGGGTCGCAGCACCCAGCACTTCATTTGCCACTCCACAATGGGCTAAACCAAAAAGGAAACCCGTACCCGCGATTTGGGTTTAAACCACAGCCACCATGACGCTCCCACAAGGGGGCCTACCTCTAACAAGTCAGGCCCGGACCGAAATCCGGGGGGCTCTTGACTCCCATGGTACCGTGATTTAAGTCCTGGTATGGACTACCAGTGGTCAAGCCTACCAACAAGACCTATGACCGGCAACTTGTAACTGGTCAAATCGTATCATCCAGTCATGCAATAAAATCTGGATGTTTACGATAAGACCAGTTTAGAATAATCTACCCCCGCTTTTTATTAGACAACGTCATTGATGGGCGAAGCCTTGATAATTGGGCGGGGGCCCCGTTGATGGGTCAGCTTCCGGAAGATCGAGTTACCCCTTTCGTCCGACCGTTCACGTTTACCGGCCATGACTACTTTGGACCCGTTAACGTCGCCATACGCCGTCGCACTGAGAAGCGGTGGATCGCGCTCTTCACTTGCCTTACGGTAAGAGCCGTTCATTTGGAGATAGCGGCCGATCTGTCCACGGATGCGTGTATCCTATGCATCCGAAACTTCGTCAAGCGTCGAGGGACTCCGCTGCGAATCAGGACTGATAACGGCACGAACTTCTTAGGAGCCACAAAAGAGCTACTAACCAGCGACATCTTCGACAGCGACGCAATCAAAGCGGAGCTCTCCTCAGTTGGCATAGAATGGGTGTTCAACTGTCCACTGAGCCCACACGCCGGAGGATGCTGGGAGCGACTTGTCCAGTCCACGAAAAGAGCTTTAGCATACACTCTCAAGGAGGTTACTCCGAAAATCGAAGTCCTGTATAGTGCTCTGATGGAGGCCGAAAACATTATTAATAGTCGCCCGCTGACGCACTTGCCGATCACAACCGAGGATGAGGAGCCTCTCACACCAAACCACTTCCTTCTAGGGGTCGCGAATTCAACCCAAACACCAGGACCCATCGACGAACGAGCGTTATGCCTTCGAAAACGGTGGAGGGTGAGCCAACAGCTGAAGAACCGTTTTTGGAATCGATAGGTACGTGAGTATCTGCCGGTGTTAACACGACGCTGCAAATGGTTTCAAAGCGTGCCGCCGCTAAAGGTCGGGGGCCTAGTACTGGAATGCGACGACACCAAAGCGAGGAGTAGATGGACACGGGGCAGGATCATCAAGGTATTCCCAGGACCAGACGGACAGGTCCGTTTGGCGGACGTGAAGACTGCCTCAGGGGTGCTGCGAAGGCCAGCGGTGAGGCTCGCCATATTAGATGTGAGTGAGGCTGGAGTCTCGACTCGTGCTCCTCACGGGGGGTGGGATGTCGACAAATAAGCCGTGTGAACATGTCTTATTGGTGGCTCTTGGAATGCGAAAGCGAACAGAACGAATTTCATTGACATTTAAGACGATCTGTCAAACAGACAGCGCGCGTTTTA
Source organism: Volucella zonaria (assembly GCA_963966105.1). NCBI lineage: Eukaryota > Metazoa > Arthropoda > Insecta > Diptera > Syrphidae > Volucella > Volucella zonaria. Next base: position 134,074,236 of record OZ014530.1, on the reverse strand, counting down.
GGTATTTGCTTTGCTTCGAGTTTTACCTTTCTTTGTTCTTTGTCATCGCCAGCCGCTGCCGCCTGCCAAGAGTCACCAATAAGTAAGTACGAGTATTTAAATATTGTTAGAATGAATTTTATAAAATTTCCTTTTTAAGAAAATAAACTCCCTGAAATAAACTGCATACTATGGAAAAGGACGTTTTATTTTAAATGGTGAAGAGCGGAGCGACGACAACATCGGATGTCGAAAATAATTGTATTATTAAATATTAAATTTAAAATACAACCAATAAATAAAAATGTTTCGCGCTAATTATTTCTGGGAGAATTGGCCATCATCTTCTTCGAGCAGCGAAGATGAAGGAAACGCAGAAAATTTGTTGGTTGAAAGACGGCAATACAAGATGCTTCCACGTGTTGAATTCAACAAATGGGACAACAGCAACTTTATCTATCGTTTTCGTCTCTCAAAATGGACGACAATAATGGTTCTTGAATTAATAATGGATTCGTTGCCGTACAAGATACGGTAGTCGCTATCTTGCGATTGCAGATTTCATTGGGGTTAGCATTACAACAGTGCACTATGTGTTAAAACGTGTGTCTAGAGCTATTGTCAATCTTGCACCACGATTCATTCGTATGCCGGAAACGCAAAGGGAACGACTGCTGGCAGTGCGTGACTTTTTCGCTAAACAATTGGCGCGATAGATTGCACACATATCCGCATTTAGTCACCAGGTGGAACTGATCCGAAAAATTTCAGAAATCGTAAGGGATGGTTCTCCATAAACGTTCAGGCGGTGTCCGCTGCGAATTTAAAAATAAACGATATCGTCGCTGGTTGGCAGGTATTATGCGCGTATAATTAGTACAAATTTTAAATCAATTTTTATTGTTTTCTTCTTTAAAAGTGCTCTACTCATGATCAGCGCATTTTCAATATGTCTGAAGAGGCGGTTTCCAGTGTTGGCCACTGGCTTAAGGTGCAGAGTTGAAACTGTGCAATCAATCATCATCGCTTGTGCCGTCCTCCATAACATAGCTATAGATGAAAATGAATCGCAACCACCACCGGAAATGCCGGGATTCGCAGATGTGCTATCCGCCGCATATGATCCGTCCGCTACGCTTTTGAGAGCTCCATTGGCAGCCAATAACAACATCCGCTCTCGATTGGTTCGTACTTATTTTCAGCCAATGTTAGACCGCTAGCTTAGTATTACCTGAAAAAATCCATCAATAAAAAATAAAAGTAAAAATTCAGTTTATTACTAGGAATTCTATTGGATAACTAGAAACTTAAACAAACATAAATTAATCAATCATACTCTTTTTTTGCTGCTGGTGTTGGGACCCGTGTCACTGAAGTGCATAAACGAAGGCGTTGAAACCCTTTGTCGCGATTCGTCGCACCGTCCGTCTTCTTATTCTCAATTATGGAACTGTACTCCAAAACATTCCTTACGAGCCAATCTTCCTCCTCCGCTGTGTAGACTATTTTTGGTATTCTTATTTTTTTGTGTTTTTTTTCATTGCTTCACTTTTTTCACTTATTTCGATTTTTTTGAAAACTGGACTTTTGAATAACAATTATAAATCTCAGATCCAAAGTTGAGACTGATATATTTGTGTCATCTGTCACAAATATCCCAGGGAATTTTTCGAAACAGCAAGTACGCCAACTTGCGAATTTTAACTTCCAAACCGAGAGCTGAAATAGTAAAAAAAAATTTTTCAACTTACCGTTCAAACCTCGAGTTGAAATCAACTTCGAAGTTAGCCAACTTGGGAGTTATCGGGAAGTTGAACAATAGTGAATAAAACGGATCCAAATTATTCCCACTTTTGATTTTGTTTTTGTTTTGTGTAGAAAAGTGGCTAAGCACTTTTGAATAAAACACGCCTATTGTTATTGTAATATATACAAATCATTGATATGATCCGTATCATTGGGCATAATAAAAAGCACCTCATATAATAATACGACCACCTGTCCTTCTTAAAATGTCTGTAACGAAATTGCGCTCGCTTTTGCAAATGAATGTAGTACAGGAAACAACCATAATCTTGAATGAAGGACATCGTTATTGGCAATTTTTTTTACACAATCAGTGGAAAGTCGTTTGTGAAAAAAGCGAAAACTGGAAAGTGTTCCATCTACAGGTGCGTTTTTTTTTTTAAGGAATGCATGTTATACAAAAACAACACCTGACTGCCGATTACAACAGCAGCAGGATACAACTGTGAATAGTATTTCAATAGGCACTTTTCTAGATGTTGGTATACCTGCGCTTTCTTTCCGTGCAGCTTGGGGTTTTTCGTAGAGTAATGCTTTCGTGACTAAACTAAAATAATTTCGATTGTTTTCTTATATTATGTCTTTGGAAGACTTTAAACCTTCATATTTCATCGAAAAACAAATCTCAATTCCAACAAAGTTTTATATCAAACGAAGATATTATAGCAAGTAAAGAAAGAAATACCAAATTTGAAATATAAAAACCAGGTTACTGCGGAATTTTTGGGAAATCGTTAACTTCACCCGGGATAGCATTCTCAAAAAAACCCACCTTATGTTAGTTTATTTATATTTTCCACATAAATTTTTCATTTAAAAGAACCACTATTCACGCTGGTATACAGGGTGTTCACCGAGAAGGTTTATTACTTTATTTATACATATGTTAGATATAATTTTAAACGATTTCTCTAGTGGCAATAAAATCAGAGCACGCTACATTTATCGGTAATGGAGACAGCCATAGCTGCTATGGATCTATAGCCTGTGGTAAAAATATGCTTTTGTCGCTTACTTTTATAAATAAGATAAGGGACAAAAACAATGAGAAAAGAAATGATGTGATAATGGAACTTTGGACCGAGTCAAAAGGAAATTAAATTTTTCCTAAACAATAGCAACTTATATTATTTTTTGTAATTGAGATAAATAAATAATATATTGAAAATATTACTTAAGCTGGCAGATGCCATCGATTGTAACGTTTTGAATGGATGCTGTGAAGGTGACTGTGATGGCGAGTTTGCTTTTATTCGAGGTACAGCCTCATCTGACCACTGTTTTATCTCCGGAACATGGAAACAACTTGTGGCCGATTTTCTAGTAGGAGTGGAACACTTTTCGGATCACATGCCCCTCGAGATTGGGTGCATCGCAACCAGTTCATCAAATGAAACCAACACCACCCAACTGAGATTATTACCAAAACTGGTTTGGAACGAAAAAATGCGTAGTAGCTTCTAGAATAACATAAATCTTCCCCTAGAGCGTTTATACGATTCAAACACTCCGCTAAATATTGAGGCGTTGATGAATGTTATTAAAAGTGCCGTCCCGTGGTTCAAACCACAAGATATTAAAAGCCCCTGCAAGCAAAGATGGTTCGACATAGAATGTAATATGCTAGACGCAGGTCTTTTACCTTTTAAAAATTGCACCGAGAACACAACATCGACATTTTTAGATCTATGTACAGCGAAGCAAACAAGGACTTTAAGCACCTGTGTTACTCAAAAAAGGTGGCCTACGAACAACAAAAGATAGCTGTTGGGATGCGTAGCGATCCTCGTGAAATTTAGATATAGGAAATAAAAAGCGACAATATAATGTACGTAATAAGAACTGAAACGAATAAAATCTGTAAATTTTAATACGGGCTATACTTCCACTATGTAAAAATTGCAATCCCATTTTCTACCCAAATTAGCCTGTATATTCTCTAGTTTCAGTTTGTTATTGATTTTAGTTCGGTGCGGTTTGAAATATTTATAAAATATGAGTCAAGAGGAATGCCGTAAAAAGATCAAAAAATTTAAACATAGAACGCAGTACAGTGGATTCTGTTACTAAACGATATTTGGAGACGTTGACAGTTAAGCGATAATAGAAAAGTGGAGCACATGATACAAATTTGGACAGGAAAATAGTGGTTACCATCGTAAAAAACCGGACTATGTCATCCAGAAATGTTGTTCGGAAATTTAATACCAACCGAACAATGGTACAAAGATTTAAAAATCGTAACGGTCTAAAAACACGAATAAAACAAAAAAATACCAAAAGTTACTGAAAAGCAAAAAAAAGGCATAAAAACACGAGCCCGAAAGCTGTACGAGTTGAACGGCAACAAAAAAGCGTGCTTGGTTTTGGATGACGAAACTTATGTGAAAGCCGACTTTACTACTCTTCCAGGTGCGCAGTTTTACAAATCGTTTGAAGCTAAGATTCTTCCGCAATCAACAACATCGATTGGGATGGAAAAATTCGTGTCAAAATACTTCGTTTGGCATGCCATTTGCCAATGTGGACACAGAAGCTCGTCGTTTATTACAACGGGAACAATTAACAGAGAAGTGTACATTAACGAGCGCCTAAAAAAACGGTTGATTCCTTTCTTAAACAAACACGAGGGTTCAACATTATTTTGGCCAGATTTAGCTTCAGCTCACTATGATCATGCGACGTTGAGCTTTCTTGTTGCTAAAAATGTCAACTTTGTCCCAAAAGACATGAATCCACCTAATGTTCCACAATGCCGTCCCATTGAAAAGTATTGGGCTTTGGTCAAAGCTAAATTGAGGAAAGGTGAGCAGTGTGAAAAGAACGTAAAAGATTTTAGTGCTAAATAGAAAAGAGCGTCCAAAAAGATCACGGATGTAACTGTCACCAACCTTATGAAGGACATTTGAAGGAAGTTGAGCAAAAAATGGGAACCCAAATAATTTTTTTTATTTTTTGTAATTGTGAATGAATTTAATAAAAACAGAGTTTTAAAGCAAATAAAAAAAATTTACATGAATTATGAAAATATATTTTTTTTTACTTTGAAATTTCCAAATTTTATTCATTTCAGTCCTTAGGTTATAAATGTGTCTTTATTTCTAAGCACGTCTTACCTCGTTGAGTGTTAGTTTAAGAAGAAGGAGTTGGGGAAATGTGCAATAGAGATGATAGTTCTAATTTCTGTATAAGACAAAGTGACCTCTGTATGTTCAGACCAAAAAAAGATTACTAAAGTTAAGTGGTAAGTAAGGGCACACAGTATCTTGTTTTGACTTGAACATTGCCGCCCGCCATTGCAGAACTACGTCTGCAATAAATATTCAAATGTATATACGATATAATAAAATCTAAGCCCTAAATTTGAATCCGAGATTCAGATGGGGAATATTTGTATCAACACCGAAGGGGTTCCACTCACTCCGGGGGGAAAGGTATGTTAGTAAAGGATCTGTAACCTATACCGTATTGATAATGACATTGATTACTTTACTCTAGGTACAGTAATGAAATTTTAAGTATTATGTATTTAATTTAGATAAGAAGATATGATGTACTTTTAGTATTTCAGTGCAATTAAAAAGAAAATAATTTAATATTGAAATAAAAAACAACAAAAATTTAAATATGACCCGAATATCATTACTCCGAAGGAATAACACAAAGTTTAACTATGGGTCTAGTTATTTCACCTTGCTGTGTCCGCAGCCTAGCTACTTTTACTTTTTCGTTTCTTCCTGGAAAAACCGTCATTACGCGTCCTAATCGCCACTCAGTAGGAGGTACCTTTTCTTGTCGTACCACCACCAGGTCACCAGTCTGAATGTTACGCTGAGGAAATTTCCATTTGTACCTTTTGTGTAATTCCTTGAGGTACTCTTCCTTCCATCGCTTGCAAAAGTGCAGATGAAGCAATTTAAGTTTTTCCCACCTTTGAACGAGACATGGAAGATTCCTTAACCTTAGGTTCTTGAATAGAAACAAGTGGGCTTCCTATAAGGAAATGACCTGGCGGCTTTTGACGGCTGCTTCCCACAGTCCTCCCATATTGGGTGCCCCTGGAGGAATGAAGTGCCAAGTGAGACTATGATTAGTGCTTTGAAGATTCTCTAAGGTTTCTTGAAGATATTTTTTAAAGCTTTCCTTGATAATACGGTCCGCTACCACAAAGTTAGTCCCATTGTCGGAAAATACATCTTGCGGTAGACCTCTTCTGGCGACAAACCGATTAAAGGCAGCTAAAAATGCAGCGGTCGATAGATCGGTGGTTTCTTCTAAATGGATTGCTTTGGTGCAGAAGCACACAAAAACACAGACGTATCCTTTGGTTACCGGCACGTTACGCCCGACATACGTTTTTATATCAAAAGCACCCGCAAAATCAACCTAAAACTGGGTTCAAAGTTAAAAGCTCGCTCGAACGCTTTATTAGTTCATTCTGTTGAAAAGATTGATACTCGGATTCCAAATATATCCTTTGAAAGAGGATTATAAGTTTTTCTTTGGCTTCCAGAATTTCTTTTTTCTGAATGATTTTAGTTTGATATGCATATTTATCCTTGAAACGAGAGTGTGTGTGATGGAAAAACCGTAATATGTAAGATGTTACTCTAAGTGCTCGGGTTAGGCACGAAAATCTTTCGAGCACGTCTTCCCATTGATTTAACTGCGTGTGAAAAGATTTGACTGGTTTAGACTCGAGGTCAGCCTCGTTAATAGATGACGGAGGGGAAGATGGCAATGGAATTTCAGAACGGCGAAGCTATTTCGGCCCCTCCCACCAAAGCTTCTTATCTAGAAGTTCACCAGGAGCCATCCACCTAGCCGCAAGATCTGCGGGATTGTCTTCTGACGACACATGCCGCCATGGGAGAACACCGACATATCTCCTGATCTGACTTGTTCGATTGGCGATAAATGTTCGCCATGAACAGGGTGACTTTTCGAGCCACGCAAGCACAATAGAAAAGTCTGTCCATAGAAAGATAGAAGGGTTTTGCGACTGAAACATAGGAAGTATCATTTTTAAAAGTTTGGCTAATAGAACTGATCCGCACAACTCCAATCTTGACAGTGAGACGGGTGCAACTTCACTTTTGCAACATAGGAGGTTAGAAATGCTTTCCCTCGAGTTGTGCAAAACTCGTATATAGATGGCAGCCGCATAAGCCCGTTCCGAGGCGACACAAAATCCGTGAATTTCTAATACCCTATGTGGAGTAGTTCCTGTCCATCGAGTTATTTGAAACTTTGATAGGTCCATAAAACTTGTAGCAAAGGCTTCCCATGTAGCCAGAGAATGTGGCGATAGGCTTTGATACCATTCGGTTTTATCTTTCCAAATCTGCTGCATTAGTATCTTCGCCTTAATGATCACTGGGGGCAACCATCCAGCTGGATCGAAAAGCTTGGCAATCTGGGAAAAGACTTTCCGCTTAGTACTTGACTTGGAGAATAGTATAGGGCTTATCTTGAATGAAAATTTGTCGGACTTTGCGTTCCAAGATACCCCTAGCGTTTTTACGGAACTCTGATCATGCAGATAGAGGAATTGTTCATTAAGAATTTGTTCCTTAGCTACATTTTGCAAGAGAGATTGATGGTTAGCGGTCCACTTACGAAGCACAAACCCGGCAGAAGCCAATATCGAAATGATTTGTGATTGAGCTTCCTGAGCCTTCTTGAGTGTATCAGTACCATACAGCAAATTATCCATATAAAAATCATTACGAAGGATCTCCGCCCCAATCGGATACATCTTTTCTTCATCGCCCGCTAACTGCAACAAAGTGCGTTGTGGTAGGTAAGGCGAGGATTTTTCACCGAAGACTACTATTAATAACTCGAAACCTTCGATTGGACGGTCCAGAAAATGTCTGAACAGAATTCGTTGGAATGGTGTATGGGAAGGGTGAACTCGTATCTGTCTGTACAGTTGAGTAATATCGGCATTGAACACGAGTTCGTGCCTTCTTCACCCGAGTATTGTCATGACTAAATCTTTCTGCAAAGCAGGACCTGCACAGAGAACATCATTAAGACTATTGCCAGCCTCTGATGGATGAGACGCATGAAACACCACTCGCAGCTTAGTAGTAAGACTCTCTGGTTTAAACACTGCACGATGCGGTAAATAATAGGACATTACGTTCCGATTATGAATCAATTCGTTGGATGCAACTTGTTTCATATGCCCTAGATCCAGATACTCAAGAATGACGTTGTTATAAGCAGTTTCTAAGGAGAGAGTTTTCCTAAGACGGCGTTCTGCCGCCATGAACCGCTTTTCACAACCATTTCGTGAAAGTCCGAGGGCAAGTTCCATTGGGAACTCACTCTTGAAGGGCAGTTGGACAACATAGCGTCCATTGGCATCACTTTGAGTAGTCTTAGAATACAATGACTGGACTCAGTTATCTCTTCCAATTCCCAAAACCGTTTAATGTCTTCATTAAGCGATACTTGGTTAAAATAGGTGACATACTTCGTAGAAGTGGATTCAGTTGACCTGGATATTGGACCTGAAATTATCCAGCCAAAAATTGTGTTTTGGGCGAGAAGATTACCTCATCTATGGATACGGAGACCCTTGAGGATGATCTTTGGATAGAGATCTGCCCCAATTAATAAATCTACTCGCGATGATTTGTGGAAATAAGGATCAGCCAACTTAAGGACGGAGAAATCTGTCAAGTTTATTGTATCAACTGACTGAGACGGAAGTCTACCAGTTGGATTGTCAACAACTAGAGCTTGAGCCGGAATACTCTCCGTAGCACTTAAGTGGGAACCTAATGTGAAATGGCATAGACGCGTAGAGGTGGCTGCTAAGGCGGTATTGACTCCAGATACCTGTGCCTAAATTGGAGTGACTAGAAGTCCTAGGCGAACTTGTGCTACCTTGGATATCAACGTGACTTCTGACCCAGGATCGATAAGAGCGCGAAGAGCGAATGTCAATCCTTGGGTACCAACCAGCACCAAGGCTGTAGCTAAAAGGATTTATTTTGTCGACTTTGCAAAGTGAGCATGAACATTAGCTGAAGTGGACGACGGAGTGGACTGTATTTGTGGGTTGGCATGCATATTGCCGTGAAAGTGAAGATTAAAGGATTGGGACAGCACGTTGAGCACCTTGAGAGTGTGGTGGCGGTTTTTGCAGATACTGCAAGTGAACCGGCTTTTGCACGCTTGTAAAGTATGGTACGGAGGCAAGCAGATAAAGCACAACTTATTTTTTTGTACTATCTCAAGTCGAGATGGAATTGACATTTGTAAAAATGTCGGACACGTGCGTATAGCATGATTACCTGAACACGCTGCGCAAGACGATTTAATGGGTTTGGTGTGAATATGATGACCCTTCTTGCCGATGGGCCTGGCTGAGAATTAGATACATGGTTTGGTTTAGCTAAGTGTCTGATGTCGCTTACCGTCTCAAGAACTTTGTACAGAACGAAAATTTGCTAACAATATTTAAGGCATCGCCTCGTGTCTTTGCTCGAAGATGAAACAACTTCTGTACTGGACGGAGACGTGTATGTTTGATATATACGGCCGAAAACATATCACGAAAAATTGGCCATGACAAACAATCTCCATAAAAGACTTCGGAATCACAGGGTGAAAGAGAAAGTTCACTAGTTACAGTCGCTGAATCGCAACCAGAAGATATTTGTACTTGTACGACTTCAGTCAGAAACTGATTATCTGACACCCCGATAGATTTATTGCCTTTAGTCTCTAAGGCCTTAGACAGCGTCAAAATATGTTCCAAACATAAGAGATAAGTTTCTGTCGATACTTTATACTTGGCTTTTACAGCAGCTAGATTATCCGCCTCTAATATTTCTATCTTGCAACGAATGCACTCTGAATATGAATTTTTCACTTCTGACCACAAATTCCCTAGTTCTAGCCTTCTAGCTTGCAGAGATATGACCGAGAACGAATCACTAGATTTTTCTTTGATATCGGCGAAATACTTCACCGAACAATCCGTACAAAATATAAATGTTTCCATGTTGGAATATGACATTGTTCACAAATTCCTACTATACAGAACTCAGCCAAATGAAAATACTAGCCTGTATTAATACTCGTGTAAGTATAATGTCCGATTAATCGTCGGATATAATTTTATACGGAATATAAATCAATTTACGAGTCTTACAAAAAAATAAAAAAAATACTTAATTGCACAAAAATATCAAAAGCAGTCATACCTTTTACACATTAGCTGATAAGCGGGAGTTGCTATCAAAACCAATTTTAAAGAATTACTGATGATGCTTTCTTCGGTGACCATGCGGAGTTTGCAATCAAACTTCGTTATGATGTTAGATGCACCTGTGGTGAAGGCTTGCAGTTTGTGGGTTATTAGTTAATGATGCTTTAGATCTTCGATTTGATTCTCTCTGATGCTTCTGGGTTATGTGAATGATGGGCGATGATCTGTTAGCGTACGTTCTTGATAAATTTTATTGAGATTTGAGGTTTTGCTTCTATGTAGAATTTAATTCTTGATATGTAGCACATTCGTAATTTGATGAATTAGAGTTAGTTTATTGAAAATAATCCGGATCGTGTAGGGCCAATTGTTGGGATGTGTAGCGATCCTCGTGAAATTTAGATATAGGAAATAAAAAGCGACAATATAATGTATATAATAGGTTATAAATGTGTCTTTATTTCTAAGCACGTCTTACCTCGTGAGTGTTAGTTTAAGAAGAAGGAGTTGGGGAAATGTACAATAGAGAGGTTGGTTCTAATTTCTGTATAAGACAATTTGGTAACACAAATGACCTCTGTATGTTCAGACCAGAAAAATATTACTAAAGTCAACTGGTAAGTAAGGGCACACCGTATCTTGTTTTGACTTGAACAATAACTGTTGTCAATAACTCAAGATCATCCGCTGAGTTTTGGAGAGCGGTAAAGTACGTAAATGGACAAACAAATACAATCGCTACACCGTAAAAGCCACACTTTTGAGGGAACACTTTGGCAACCTACTCAACACCACACTTAGTTCCGCCTTATTCCAAAGAAGGGGTTTTTACACACGATTTTCTGGATGTACCATTTTCAATTCGAGAAGTACAGAAAGTAATCGATAATTCAAAAAGTAGAAAAGCGCCAGGAGAAAACCGTATTCAGTATGAATTTTACCAAAACTGTACTCCTGAATTCGTATATGCACTCACGGCGGAATATATGAGTCGGAAAATATACCGGAAAGTTTTAAAAAAGCAATAATATATCCATTACATAAAATAGGAGACCCCAACGATCCAAATAATTATAGGGGAATATCTTTTTTGAACACGTCAGCTAAGCTTTTTGCTGCCCTTATATACATATTAGTCTGTTATATATATATATATACTCAGTGGATTAAGAGTAACGAGGTTTTATCAGAATTTCAGGCAGGCTTTAAAGAAAACTATTTCAGTGTCGACCAAATATTTGTTCTTGCTAATATTGCAGAAATTTATAAAAAGAATCATAAAAAGGTTTTTTTTTACTTCCGAGCAGCATTTGACTCCATATCTCGCGAAACACTATTTTGCAAACTGTACAAAATTTGGGATCTCGAGTAAAGTCATTCATACTCTAAGAGCAATGTATGAAAACAATGTTGCATTTTAGTGGGATGGAGAATCTACATCTGAAGAATTTACGTCAACAATAGGTGTGAAGCAAGGAGGTATTTTGAGTGCATTACTATTTATATTGTTTATCAACGACATAACAGATTCTGTAGGCGGAGGAATTGATTTTTGGCAAAGGAAGATCCCGGCGCTGATGTATGCGGACGATATTGTCTTCTTTGCTGACACGGCAAATTGTATGCAACTCATGATGAATAGGCTCAGCGAATTCTGTAAATGCTGCAAATTGCTTGTTAACCTAGAGAAGTCTAAGACAATGGTATTCAGAAATGGAGGCGGCAGATATTTCAGATGTGAAAGATGGACGTACTGCGGATTGACAATTTGCGCTGGTATATGTAAATACCTCGGGATTCTGGTAACAAGCAATTTAAATCTAAACAAACACTTAGAGGCAAAGTTATGGTGTCTGAGGGCGGTGCATTTCGAATAACTATGAGTCTCATAATTCAAAATATAAAATATTTCGTGCAACCGCTGCGTCAATACTGCTATATGGAACTCAAGTTTGGGGATACCGTAGAGAGATCTTCTTTCGATAGGTTTTGAAGCGAATATTTCGTTACCGTTTGTGGGTGGCCGTGGCTCAAGTGGTAGTGGACTGGCTTCCAAATCGGAAGGTTCGGTGTTCGAATCCCAGCCTCGCCCAAAAGACAAATCATCAATTTTTTCAGTTAACGAAAACCAAGTAAGACGAGTAGTTGACTAGAAATCAACATCAAGACAACTTCCACTAAGAATTTAGTCTCCTCATTAAATGTTGGATGCCACCCATGGAGCGAAATAACCACTGAGCCCAAACATCTTTCTTTCTCTCTCTATCCCATTTTCCAAAAAACTTAACACATGCTGAGGCATTATAATTGTATTCATACCCACTTGAGTGTTAAGTTCTTTTTAAAAAAAAAAAAAAAAACGTGTAATACACCAAACTGTATGCTATATTTGGAAACTGGAATGCCTCCTTTATTCTTAGAGACTCTTAAAAGTAATGTCAATGGATGGATAGGAGCTATTTTCTTGAATAAGTGGCGGAATCTAGCGTCAGAGTGTCGCCTTACCCTTGAAATTACAGCAAATTTGGAGCCTGATTTAATAAGAACTCAACTTGCATCTTTACTTAAAGAAACTGCTAAAAACTTGTATGACAAATTTGCGAATGAAGCCCAACATCTCAGCACAGGATGTATTATAGTAAATAAAAATATCATCTGCAAGAAGGCATATATTTTTTAAATTCCTACTCGGCGCACAATATTTAAATTGAGAGGAGAGCTGATAAGTCTGGATTTTATACGAGGGCGGGTCAATAATTCCGTGCATTTTTGAATTTCTGACCTCTTTACTGAAACAGCACCACTGCTCCTGTCAACAGGCATCTGTCAGTTGACTCCTGTCAAAATTTAAACTTGCTGCGTCAGTTAGTTTGTGTTTGACAGCAATTTTTATCAGACTACTCACTAATTTGAGGAGAAAATGGAAAAAAGTGAATTTCGTGTGCTTATTAAGCATTACGAGTATTTCTTGCGAAAAAAAACCATTACCGAGACCAAGGCTAAGCTTGATAAATACTATGGGGACTCTGCACCATCGATTTCAATGGTAAAAAAGTGGTTTACTGAATTTCGTTGTGGCCGTACAAGCACTGAAGATGCCGAACGTCCTGGACGCCCAGTTGAGGTCTCTACACCCGAAACAATCGAAAAAATTCACGATATGGTGTTGGCCGACCGAAGATTGAAAGTGCGAGAGATTGTGGAAGCCGTAGGGATCTCGCATGGCTCAGTGGTTTCAATTTTGAATGATCACTTGGGCATGAGAAAGCTTTCCGCAAGATGGGTGCCGCGTTTGCTCACAGTCGACCACAAACGCAATCGTGTAACAACTTCACAGGAAGGTTTGGCGTTGTTTGATCGCAATATGGAGGAGTTTTTGCGCCGTTTTGTAACCGTGGACGAAACATGGATCCATCACAACACACCAGAGAACAAACAACAGTCAAAACAGTGGGTTTCTAAGGGTGAATCGGCGCCAAAGAAGGCCAAGGTGGGTTTGTCAGCCAATAAAGTTATGGCGACTGTTTTTTGGGATGCACGCGGGATAATCCACATTGACTACCTTCAAAAGGGAAGAACAATCAATGGGGAATATTATGCCAACTTATTGGACCGATTCAATGACGATTTGAAAAAAAAAACGACCTCATTTGGCCAAGAAAAAAGTTCTTTTCCACCAAGACAATGCAAGGGTGCACACATGTGCAGTTGCCATGGCAAAAATCCATGAATTGGGCTATGAATTGCTCCCTCATCCACCCTATTCTCCAGATTTGGCTCCGAGCGACTACTTCTTGTTCCCAAACCTGAAGAAATGGCTTGGTGGAAAAAGATTTGACTCCAATGATGAAGTCATCTCATCATTTTGAGGACCTCGACAAATCATTTTTTTTGGAAGGGATAAAAAAATTGGAGAAGCGTTGGACAAAGTGTATAGAGCTCAAGGGAGACTACGTTGAAAAATAAAATTATTTTTTTATCAAAAAATCTGTTTTAATCCAAAAGTCACGGACTTATTGACCCGCCCTCGTACCACACCTCCTAGAACTACCAATCCTGTCCAATATGTGAAACCTTAACGTAAGAGAAAATATTTTTCACTTTCCTGCCATCTGTCCCATTTTAAGGGAATTCCGCTTACAATCATTTGGTGCAAGCATCATAGATGAAGAAGAAGCAATCCGCATTTTAATAGACAGCAAGGATGGGATTTATTGTACAATTTCACACTGAATGCCCTTCGCTGTAGAAGACGTATTATCGAGGAGGACTTTTAAATTATATTTACATAATGTAGTTTTTTTTTTCTTTTTGTTTTCATTTTTATACTAATTTTCTATGTCTAGTCTATTGATATACAAATAATTGTCAATCTGGTAGACCGCTATCAGCCATGCCAAAAAAAAGAGACTTAGAAATTATTGTTTTTTGTAAACTACTTAAAATGAAATAAAAGTCATTTATAACTAAAAAAAAAAATAACTAAACTATTCAAAATATTAAAAGGAAAGTACTCTTGGATTACGAATAGAAAAATTCCTTGGTCGATACAGTCAACTAAGTTACTGTTTAATTAATTTTTTTTTGTAAAAGTCATTGGACAAGTCACAAAATCACTAATAGACCTGTTGCTAAGGAAACCAAAATATTTCATGAACTGACAGCTTATCAGCGTTTCCATTACATTGGAAAGAATGCACGTAAGTTCAACGGGCCTGCTGGAGGTGAGAAAATAAAACTCGTCTTTGTTAGAGATGGGCTGAAGAAATTCTGTTTTCTGAAGGTAAGACTGGTGAAAAGGTTAAGCGTTTTTTTTGTAACAGCGGATTCCAGTTTGTTCCGATTATTTATCTGGAAGCGTTAAGCTAGCCGCGAAGTGTCCAGCAAGCAGAATGGCCTTGTCCAAAAGTTGGCAGTTGGTGTGTCACTAACGACGGGAGTAAGGATGGGGTAGAAGACAGAATTGGTAATAAGTTTGATGAGCTGCTGACAATTTCTACAACCTTTGAGACATCGTAGTATTTGTTGTATTGTTTGTGAGGCAAACATTGCAATGGTTTCCGGCGCATTTGAACTTTTTCAGTTTTCCTTCGTATGATCGAAAAAGAACAACAGTTTTTAACCTTGAGGTCGAGTCTTATCACGCCTTTTCTTATGTGATACTTTCTTAGGGACAATGGATCTAATTTAAAAGAGAAAAGTTTTTGTTTGTGGTCATATCAGCAGCGGGAGCCATTATCAAGGAAATACAACGACAAATTAAATTTCAGTTAATTTAGCTCCATTTAGTACACGATGTGGTGTACTAATTCAGAAAACTTTAGAAGCAAAATTGTGTTATATAACTCTTCAGAGAGACATTCGGTTAACCTTCCTGTCCGAGCTTTCCCAATGAAGGTGGTAGAATTGACTATGTGGAATTGACAAGGCAAGTGATAAGAAAATATACAAAATGTCCGAGGAAAAGCCAGAAAAATAAACGCTTTTAATTACAAGATTGTTACTCATAATGGTTGTGTAACGACGAGAGTGTTGTTATATCCATCAAATGTGCGTACCGTTATAAGGGGTTATAAGGGCATGAGAGAAGATGCCTTTCAACTTGAGTATGGGCTCGATACGAAATTTGATGAAGTCGAATAATTCCGAAATGTAAAAGATGGCGATTTTGAAGCATTCATTAATCTGTCATGTAACGATGACATGGGAATATGGGTATTTTTCGACATACTTGGATCAAATGTCAGGTGTCTCATGCTAAAAGTGTTTCCAGTATTTGAAAACCGAAAACGATTCGTCGTAAGTGAATATATTAAGCTCGTTACAGATGAGACTGTAAGTACTACGTTGCTGAAAGGCACAAATCAGCAGTTTTACCCAAATTGGGGCAGTACATTACCAATGAACAGTGTGTTAGTTCATGCCTTTTTATTCTATGTTTATGCCTAAGGCACTATTCTACAGAATGTAGTTCTAAAAACCGATGTAATGTGTAACGAAATTGACTACGGCATCATGCGTAACTACAGAAGAACGGCGGTGTCAGTGGAGGAAATATTAACAGATTGGAGTGTATGTAGATATATGTAATTACGATTTTTTTATTTAATCTGCGCGCGAATAAAGTGTAAAGTGTTTCACTCTATTTAAAAAAAAAAAAAAAACTTTATTTTAAAAATAAGTAACAATTTAAATTTACAAATGAATCAATCTGATTGCTGCTGCTTCTGTTTTTCGATTCCGTTTTTGATGACTCTCAGGTGTAAAGATGAAATCCGCTCATTGCGACCTATCTATGCGAAGTCCACGTTTAGCGTTGGGAGCAATGTTTCAAGACATCGTCAGCATTTTCGTCAGTGAAAAATTTGTTTGTTGAGATTTCCCGCGAGAGATATTGTTCTATTTTGGGGAATATGAGTTCGACATATCCATAGCAATAAGTACGGGTTTAATTTTATACCTATTTATACTGACAATGTCGTATTGTATTTTAGATTGAGTTAGTCCACAATAAAGAGTTTGCAATAAATAACGATAGCAAATTGGTCTAATGTGTTATAAAATGCATGTTGCTTTAAGTAGATACTTTTCAAGTAACAAATTGTGGACACTGCAGTTAATTTTACTATCAAATGTAAGGCCCAGATACTTAAAAACTATGACCCTTTCAATATCAAAACATTTAGGTGAGTAGCTTATATGTATCTGTACAAAATGTTGTAGTATAGGTGTTATTCGCACAATAAGTAGGGCTAATTAGTATTTGTTTACAATCTGAACTATGGTATGTGGATGAAGGCAACTGCACGTTTTCAGCTGAATTAAAGAACATCACTTTAATTTTACTGTTTATCGCTAACGTGTGAGCACTAAACCAATGTCTAAGCATTCCCAGATCATGATCTTTGTCGGCTATTAAGTCTAAAATATTCGAAAATGAATAACAAAATGCTATACTCGTATTATCTGCAAACCCGGTAGGAACTCCATTAAAGTTTAATTAAAGATGAAATTAATGTAAATTAAGAACAATATATGACCAAGTACACATCCCTATGGAACTCGAATCTAAATAACACCTATTTCACTATAACATACTGAGCATTTATTTTAACTGATTTTTTTCCTGTCATCTAGATGGGACGCGAACGAGTCAAGTACAAATCCTCCTATGCCAGCTTTTTCTAATTTTGATAATAATAAATTCCGATCAACGGTATGAAATGATTTTGTTATATCGATGAATAGAGCTGCGCACATATTTTTCATATTTAACCCATCATAAATGGACGTGCAGACTATTGAGTGTCTACACCCTTTGTAGATTTTCCAGATCTAAATCCATATTGATTTAGGCTAAAAAATTAATAGAATTCAAGGAACTCAATAATTCTATTCTTAATAACTTTTTCATTTTAACTTTCAAGTTTAGAAAAAGGGGTAAGAACCGAAATGGGTCTTAATTATTCACATTTTTAGAGCCCTCTTTCCTAAAAATCGGTATTAAAACAGCAACCTCTTCGAGTTAGGTGATAGCACAGAAGAATGAAATATGTAATGAACAAAACTAACATATAACTTCCCCAGGTTGTATGCCAGTAAACTGGTGAATCCAACCTCTTCGGAGGCCGATTCCGTGGATTATGGTGTGACCATTTATTACTAAAAGATTACCCTTTCACAAAGAGTCGTAGAATGGTAAGAACACCACCATCGCAACCAACAAAAGAAGTATCAAGGTTGGACGCTGTTACAAAAAAAGCTGACAAGCGAAATTGATAAATTAAAGCTTGAGTTGTAGCTGCTTGAGGAACAGGTCAATAATAACCATAGAAATGTGCAGACAACAAAAACTGGTGAAGAAGAACTAAACAGAGGGACAGAACCATCATTCAGTTGGACAAAAGGGGGGAAAAAGGAGCATGTCTCCGGAACTTTCATTAACAAAAGTAAGCCCAGGAAAGATTGAAAACAAAGAAACCAAACCACCCTAGTCAATAAAGCTTGTGATACAATTATAGTGCTTTGTATCACGAAATAAAAAGTCTTATTAAATATAGTAGAGCAAAATAAATTAAAAGCTAATACAACTATCCTAAATAATAATAAAGTCAAAATTAATGTGGAGACGAAGAATCTCACAGAAACTTGACAAAACTATTAAATCAGAAAAAAGTGCAATGGTATTCGTTTGAAAATAAACAAACAAGACCGATAAAGGTTGTTTCAAAGAAATTACACTTCTCATGCACAACTAAGCGCCTTGCGAATAACCTAAAGAAGAAAAACTGCAAAATACTAGAAGTTGTCAACATGCTTAATAAACGCAAGTTCCCGATGCCGATGTTCATGCTTACTTTTGAGCTAGATGAAGGCATCAAGTGAAAATTCATCCTTTGTGTAAATCAAAGTTAGTTCCTCAGTGTAAGAACTGTTTAAAATATGGTTACACTCACAAATACTGCAACTCTAACCCAAAATGCGTAAGATGTGCGGGACACCACCATAGAAAAGACTGCATTAGAGAAAAAAAGCCAGCCCTAAAATGCGCCCAACTGTAGCGAAAGACACTCAGCCAATTACAGAGGCTGCATAGTACCAAAAGAACTGCAACAGGTAACAGATAACAAGCAAGAGAAAATGCAGAAACCTGTTCAAAAATGCGCACCAAAAGTCTGGGAAAACCTTAAGCAAAAATGGGAACTTAGGTCTCATAACCGATTCAAGGAAATGTGATTTCCACATAAAGAACAAACTTTGGGAATCAAGATTAACAAACACAAGAGGAAGAAAACTGAATCTATAAAATTAGGCAGTGCTAATTATCTTTCAACGTGAAATCATGATACATATCACTCATCTGTGCTGCTTACGCTCGGTGATAAAATTATAATGGAGGGGCGCAACTCATGCCTAGTGAACAAGCTAACTGACTGGATATATCTCAGATATTTGCTAGAGGAATGCAACGAACTATCTACAACAATAGATATTCAAAAGGCTGCCTGAGCTGCAACGCCTGAATCAAATAGTAAAGTAAAAAGAAACATATATGCCAAAGAAATATGTTGCATTTTATCTGAAACGAGGAGAGCTCGTAAAAGCTGACAATTGTCGAGAGCCAAGTGATAAAACAAGACTTAATAGTTTAAACAAGAAGCTCAGAACAAAGTCCATTGGATTAAAAAATGCTTCAGTGGAAAGATACCTCACAAATCTGACGAATGATGCTAGTACACAATGCTCACTGTGAAAGGCTACAAAAAAATTAAAAGATCAACGGCATACATTCCGCCAGTTAAAACCAGCAGTCGAAACTGGGTAAAAACAAACAACTAAAAGCGCATCTATTTACAGAACATCTTGGAAACATCTTGCAGTCATACGAAAATAATGATTATTTACAACAAAGGAAAGTAATGTGCAAAAACGAAAGATTAATTCCAGCAGTAACCTCTAAGAAATAAAAGAAAAGACCAACCCGCAAAAAGCACCGGCATTTGATCTAATCACGGGTAAAATACTAAAAAAACCGCCTAAAACAGTATGAACAAAATAGCACAGAATATAAATGCAGTGTTTAGACGAAGGTATGTTCCACGCATGTTGAAGGTTGCATAAGTTATTACGGTACCAACGCTGGCTAAATTGCCCAGCGAAGTTACCTCATATCATCCGATCTCAATGCTGCCAATCCTGTCAAAGGTCTTCGAACAAATTCTTCTGAAACGAGTTCGTGAGTTAGTGCCTGTGCTTTTCCTCCTATACACGAACGGCCTACTCCAAAATGACGAAACTACTGTTACAACATTTGCAGATCTGGAAAGTATTCAATGCTTTCAAAACAAAGTACTACCCAATATTGTTAATTCTCCATGATACACACTTGACTCTGTTCTATATATATAGGGATCTAAAAATTTAAATGATAGGCTTCGTAGCCAACTACTTAATAAAAATAATTTAGTTAGAAGATTACGAAGAGTGAAACCATTCGAACTATCTAACTAGGAATAAAGAAAAGAAATATACTATATTGCAACATAATCAAAAACAAAAGATAACATACCAAAGTTAGGTCCTTATAACATAGATTTACAAGTATTAGAAACAAATTGCTGACTAGTTTAACGACTTGGTGCGACTATTGGAAAGGTGGTAACACCACGCTTTCTCCGGGTGGTTTTAGTGAGTGGGTCAAGTGCCACAATATCGCAAAGCTCACATGCGATGTCTTTCAACGATCTTAACCCAGCTCCACGTAAAAACACAAAATTAAATTACATCAGCAAGCTTTGAGAAAATATGCCAGAATAAAAGCAGAATGTTTTAGAGCCATAATAGTCTCGTAAATTTCGAAGGGCGAGACCAACTTGATGATGAAGGAATGATATATTTAGTTTTGTTTCATAACTAACCCTAGTGAAAAGCCGAAAACTTGAAGGATATGTTTTTCCCAAATATACTACTACACATTCTTCTTTAAAATTACCTTTTGTCGTGGGTGGCCGTGGCTCAAGTGGTAGTGGACTGGCTTCCAAATCGGAAGGTTCGGTGCTCGAATCTCAGCCTAGCCCGAAAGACATTCATTTAACAAAAATCAAATAAGATGAGTACTTGACTAGAAATTAACAAGAAGTCAACTTCCACTAGAATTTAGTCTCTCCCTTAAATGTTGGATGCTAACCATGGAGCGAAATAACACTGAGCCCAAACATCTTTCTTTCTCTCTCTATCCCATTTTCCAAAAAAAAAAAACTTAACACATACTGAGGCATTATTAGTGTATTCATACCAACTTGAGTATTAAGTTCTTCAAAAAAAAATAATAATAATTACTCCTGGACTTTTGTCACATATGAAAATTAAGCCTGTCATACAATGACCAGAGATTTTAAAGTCAGATAGGGATATGGTAGTTCTGATTGAGTTATTAATACTATTCGATAGTAGAGATAAATATCTTAAAAAAGTCTGTGATTCTGGAATGATATCAATATTGATGTCGCCTAAAATAAAGAGATACTATTTTGATATTTCATAATTGAGCATCGCACTTAGTTCCTCAACAAAAGCAACTTGACCCTTATTATGTAATCTATAAATGCAAATAGAAGTTGACACAAATGACACATTAAGACATCAGAGACTTTTCGTAAACATCTCTGTTTCTAGTTTACAAAATGAATCACCATTAAAAATATATTGTTGTGGATCTTGAATTAAATTACTCGTACTATTGATATTGAACATGATAATTGGAATAATAAATACATTTATATAATAGACGATAAATTTATAATATAAGACAAGTTAAGGTAATTTGTCAAAATCTTAAAAGACAACATTTTAATTATTCGTTCCCCTTTACTTTTTTTCATTAAAACTACTGCATCTCTAACTCACAGAAAAGAATACTTTTTCTCTAATTTAATGGCGTTGTCGTTTAGCCTTTTTCTTGTAGTCCGGAGCACAAAAGTGACATAAAACTTTTTCCCCTAATTTTTTCAAAAACAAAATTTTGCTCCTATTGTAGTTTTCATTTCAGAATCAAAAATTCTCTCTTGGTATTTATTTCAAAATGTACTAACGAATATAAATGTGTATAAATGTCAAATGGTATTATGTATCTAACTAGATTTCTGTTCCGTGCCATTGTGTTTGGCCAATATATTATTCTGAATGTTCAAATTAACTCGTAAGCAGATACATATATTTAAAAAAAGAGAAGTCCAAAGAAGTTTTTTGTGTTGCTTTTCGCTTCAAAATGTTGTTTCTGGTTTTCATTTCAGCAGCAAAATTTTTCTCCTGAATTCTATGTCTCAAAATGTACTATTCCATATGAATATGTATGAAAGTCAAATAGTATTGTGTGTCAAAATAGCTTTCTGTTTCCGAGCAATTGACTCTGTTTGGTCAACTTATTCTGAATATGTATGAAAGTCAAATAGTATTGTGTGTCAAAATAGCTTTCTGTTTCCGAGCAATTGACTGTGTTTGGTCAACTTATTCTGAATGTTTAAATTGATTCGCAAGCAAATATGTATACAATAAATAAAATAAAATAATATGAAAGCACAAATAATAAGTATTTTATTATCCTCATTGTCTTCATCCGTTTCAACCGTGAATTTGTTATGAAGATCTCACTCAGCAATGTTTTCAAAAATCTAATTATAAATTTCATAAATGTAATTGAAAATGCGAAATAAAAATATTGCAGTTAACCAATACAAGTAACAATTTTCACAGCAAAGTCCAAAGAAGTGTCCAAATTGCAAAACTTCCGTAGAGAAACCAATCAAAAACGCCTTGCATTATAAAAATTTATTTCTTCTAAAAAGTTAGAACTTAATTTCTTCTTGCATTTGTATTCTAATTTTTTAAATTTCACACTTATAATGTTGACTGAATTGACATGTAATGGATGCACGGATAAATTTTTTTGTAGTTGAAAAAAAAATGAATGGTAGTGCAGACGCAAGACCACTACAATCAAAATCGGGTCTTGTATACATAAGACTGCCCTGCATTATTCATTCAATGTGTGGTTACAGTAAAAGATACCCCGGTCTTACCCTGGAGTCAAATTGATCCAGCGTGCGCTCGACCAACATGTTGAAATTTCCCTTATGAACTCAGAAACCAAATTTTTTTTAAATTCAAGCTATCGTGAAGTAAAATTGATTCCAAGCATATGGAGGAAATGTGTACTATACATAGTAGCAGTTGCATTGATTTATTTAAAAGTATCATTATTGATACGATTGCATTACGATGGCATCGCTGGACATGCAATGAAAAAACTCTAAATCAAACGAAAGCCAGTCGATAAAGAGGGTTGGACAGATGGCATAAGTTGATGTCTGTGCCCCGTTATTGAATACTTTCTATTTATCGGCATTTAATTTAATAAAAGTATTTTTTTTATATGGATTACATTTTTTTCGATAAAAGTTGAAGCGTGTTATCCGGATGTTTTTGTTTTCACACGATGCAAAAGTCCAACTAATCGCCATAATTTTTCAATATAAAATTAAATAATCAACGGATACAGACGTCGATAATAACCATTAAAATACATGCACAATGTGTATTCGTGCATATATATATTTACATAGTGGTGTGGCATGTCAGCAATTTTATTACAAGAAAGGATAACATGTAATTAGTAATGGCCGTAGTGTAAAAAGAAGTTAATTTAGGTGTTAAGATCAGTTTTACAAACATGTTTCCCTATAAAAAATATGTTAAACGTCCTTTCTTTTGCGGAAAATCAATGAAAAGTGAATATATTCGAAAATGAAAGACAACTCTAAAATAAATTGGTGATTGCAAGCGAATTAGTCTAAATCTAATATATTCAAATAAAAAGAAATAAGATAAATGTAACTAAATAAGTGTTCGATTTAACTATGTTCTTATAATATGGGTATATGTATATTTTATATGTATATTTGTGATGTGAAATAATAGTATCTAATTGTATGCAGTTATGCATGCACATATTATATTTATATATATATATATATATATATTGCAAATATATATATATATATATTGCAAGTATATATATATATATATTGCAAATACATTGGCTTTGGTATAATATTAAATGTAAATTCATACACGAAGAAATATAGGTTTGCTTACTCGCCGTAAAAGAGATTCAAAGAAAATAACAATCGTTATGTATTTTGTAAAGAAAAGGTTAATGTGTAAACATTAAAGAGCTGTTTTTTCTTGTGAAGATATTTGATTTACATTGAAGTGTTTTGTAGAGTTAACAGATGCCTAATGCTAGAGTGACTATGGCTACGTGTTACACAAATTATGATCTATCGATTTTCCAATCAACTGCATCAGCTCCTAAGACATCTCAACACACTGAACAGGATGTGAATGCAGTTCAAAGATTACAAAATCAGCGACAACCCCAATATCTTCAAAATTCTCGTCGTTCATCTGTAGCTGGAGGAAAAGCTTTTGTTACTTTAACTACGGCTGGTACTGCCGCTACTTTATCTGCCGCCGTCAACAGTAATCTAAATACTCAAAAAGATTATTCCATTCCATTGCATGTAGACTGCAGCGTAGAATATGAATTGCCAAACCAGCCAAAACCACCGTCAGGGCAGCGGATTGAGCCACTTCTAATGATACATCCATGTTATTTCCGAAAGATAGAAAGTCAACGTCGAAGTCCTTTTATCAACAACATGCCAATTGCTTCACGTAGCAGTGCTACGGTCGTTGTCGGATTGACATCCACACAAAATGTGAACATAGCACCAACAATTATATCGAATTCAAGGAAATCATCGGCTCGTCAACAGCAGCAATCTCAGATTGTTCTTCAAACGCATCACAACCCTATCAGCCAATCTTTGTCTACTCAGTATAGTTCAATTCATCATCATCAGCAACAAATTCGCTCTACGCAAGTCAATCCGCAACAGCAAATGTCACAAATGTCACAGCAAGCTCATTACCCAGTGGTCTCAGTGTCATCATCCATGATATCCACCGCAGGTGGTCAATATATTGAACGTGCTTCAGCGATTCGGCGGGCTGCCGCTGCAGCCGTAGCCTCAGCACAGAAACAATGTCGATCTGCCTCAACCTCGCTACAACAGCAACAAAAACATTCACTATACCAAAGTCAAAATCATCAGCCGAACCAACTAGTACAAAAGTCTTCTTCCTTATCGACAAGTCATTGGGATAAACTGGCCGCAGTTGCAACGATCGTCACTTCAATAGCCCCACATGATTGTAACATTCTCCAAGCTGCTCCTAATTTGTCTTCGCATGTTGTTTGTTCTATAAAAGGGTGTACCAACTCAAAAGCATCTGTGGGTAAGCGTGATGCAATGATATCTGGTGGGTATGCTGAAAACTCTGCAAATGTCTGTACTACACGTGACCAAATTAACAAAACCAGCTCTAATATAAGTCTTGCAAGCAAATTTAAAAGCAACAATCTAAAGAATGATTATGGTGTATCTACATCTCTAGTTGAAGCAACTAATCTCCGATGGAATTCATCATCATCATCATCATTATTGGTAAATCGTAGCCCAATTGCAACAGTTCCTAGTAATTATCAGGCTGGTCCTGACACCACGCCTACACCACTACATAATACACTAAAAATAAACAGTGACAATAATAAAAATATCAGCAATGGCGCTAAATATCGCCATTATTTAAGATCACAACGATTACATCCATATTTGGCCTCATCATCAAATTATGCCGCTGCATCGTTAGGCTCATCGGCAAACCATACTGGAAAGATATTGCCTCAATTTTCTGTAACATCTGCTGTCGTACC
Organism: Volucella zonaria; assembly: GCA_963966105.1. Lineage (NCBI taxonomy): Eukaryota > Metazoa > Arthropoda > Insecta > Diptera > Syrphidae > Volucella > Volucella zonaria. The sequence goes on along the minus strand of OZ014530.1, from coordinate 134,048,884 downwards.
AACATCGTCATTCCAACAAAATCAACAAGAAATCTCCTGTTATAATGTGTGATAACACTATATAAGAAAAATTACGAATAAAATAAAAAGTAATACGATATTATACATACGATTATTGGCATATATAAGTTTTATTTTGTTTTTGTTTGTCATTATTATGGCGGCATTTTATATACATGTCCATTGTAAAGTAATAACTAAAATATAAATCAATCCAAATAAAGAGAAAAAAGTTAAACTTACACTACAAATTGAAATACATATATATACATATATAATAAATGTGATTAAATGAATAAGAAAAACGTAAAATTAGTTTCACCGATTATTTCATCACAGCCAAAAAGACTATTAATTCGTTTTTTCTTTAAAAAGAAAATGTTACTTATTCGTGTTTTTAAAATAATTATTTTTTCAAAGTTCTCTTTTGCCACAGTACAAGCTTCTAATATTAGATATCTGCCAAGGGTGGCCCAGACCTGTTTAATCAAAATTTAAAACATCTCTCCCTGAGCTTGAAATGTACAACTGTTTTTTTTAATGGTTTTATTATATCGCAACAAAATCGACACCAGATTGAATTTTTTTCTTCTGTGATTGCAGCACGAATTATTCCGATCGATGGAAGGTTTTCTTTTTTCGCTATCAAAGACACCCTTAGTTTCAAAATTGTTACTTATCAGTATAAACGATTAACGGAATTGCTAAAATTCCTTGACCGCATTTTCGGCCGAAATTAAATACAGTTGGAGATAAATCAACGCGAAGAATAGATCAATAAAGGAGTTATGTGTGATTTTCAATACGGGGTATTTGCAAACGTTTGTTGTTTTTTTACCGTCACCCCCTTGAACGCTAGACGTTTTTTTCTAATTATTAAAAATAAAAATAAATTTGCATATATATTATTAATATGTCTTGAACTCGCAAGTTTTGGCAATAATAAATTGTATTATTTAAGAATTCGTTAAACATACGAGTAGCAAAACAAAAAAAATATCCATAAATATTCCTTCGCTTATTATTTGTAATCCATTTAGAAAATGGTATTATATCCTTTAGTTTTATTTGTATTTACTTTCATTTAATTAAAATTGTTATTTTGCCTAAAACCCACATATATATGTACGTATGTGTATATTGTATGAAAATAATGTTATAGACTGTTAAAAGTCATTGAAAACCAAACATTTTACCTTGTTATATTTTATATAAGTATAGCGCGGGATACTTTTTCGTTGATTGCAAGAAAATGAATTCGTTGTATTGCCAAAGTAAAAATAGCAGTTATGAAATGCCCTATCCCAATTAATAAGATGGAACGAACATATTTTAAACTCCATATTATTCTTTTTTCCTTTTTCATCTTTTCTTAACAAAAATAAATAGCTCAATTTAGATCTTGAATACTTTATTTAAGGATACATCAATTTATTTTTCTAAATTATGATTTTTTAAACCGTTGTTTGTTGTATCTTTTGACATTTATATGCCTGTTTGTGTTTCTATGCAATCAAACAATACTAATTACAGCTTAAAGAATAGAATAAAAAATACATTACAACCCAAAAACTAAAAAAATAACGAGTATTTGTATGCGGACTGTAGAATATATTGAGCGAAAAAAAAAGAACGAATATTGAATTTGGATTACGAACGTTCTATGTCTACACAGCTTTATAAACAAAATAATAACTAGAAATTTGATAAATAGTCGACCATACAACATACATCAATAATTATAACAAACGAAAGTTTAAACTTTAAAAAAGAGCAATGAACTAACTAGTCTTACTATTTATCACACAACTTACAAACTAAGTCACTTCATAAATAAGAATTAAAAATAAACACGTATACGCATACATGTATAGAGGCAAAAACTGTACCCAAAATAATAAAATCAGGAGAGCTTTTAGTTTGCTCAGAACAAAACCTTAACTAAAAACTTAGGTCACGTACAAAGCAGTGCACGCCAACTCAGCACTTGGTTTTCATACTTTTTGAAGCGTCGCTCGTCAGCATATACCCTGCGTTGCTGTGGAGTTGTATAAAACTTTATTTTTTCCTTCAAAGTAACAGCGAGAGTTGTAAACAATTTATAAATAACCACCTAGTTGGCGAGAATTTCTATCATGTAAACATTTCGAGCTGCGGTGGCCGAATCGGCGAGTTTTGCTTAGTGTGTATATAGCATTTAACAATCAAAATGGAGTTTTTATTTTATGACAAATTCAATATATAAGAGTTTTAAATTGCCAATCTTGATTATAGTCTCGGTTGTTTCTAATTTGTTAAAATATCAACTACGTTTCATAGAACGTTTAATCTTAAGTATATATGATTAAACATAACCTATTCTAAATTTAGTAAAAGAAATTAAAACTTAAACAGACCTTTATAAAAGAATGAGAGGGTGTGTATGATGCGTCAACTTAATCACAGTTGACTTCGAATTAAATGTGATATCTTTTTTATTTGGTAGTATTTTTATTTTTCAAATTTAAATCTGATTATAAAAGTAATTATTGCTGCTAATGACCCGATAAAACTAAAACGGATACATGGCATTTAAATTTCTTCTTTTTTTGTTGTTTTTATTGATATTATTTAAAATTAAAACAAAGAAATATAATAGACGCAAATAATTGTTAACCTAAACAAGGGAAAATATAAAAATTTTATATCAGTAATAAAATAATAACCTAATAATTATATTTAAAAGGAAAGGAATTTTAAGTAGCATATAATAAATATTTTAGTACACTCGAATAATATTTAATATTTATATCCGAAGTAAATATATTGTATATATTTTGTAGCCAACAAAGGATAAATAACCAAATACACACTAATTAAGCTTCTCAAATAAAAAAAAAATATATATACATAACTACATTTAGAAAAAAGAAAAAAATAGTCCATAATTTGAAATAAAGTATTAGAAATGCCAAATATAATGATTTGCAAAAACAATATAAAAATTTAAATTTCTTGGGCTAAATTTCAGAGTTAACCCTTTTAAGAGTCTATATAACGTAGGTTCTATTAGCCTATTGTAAGTTAAGGAGCAGAGTTCGTTTATTTTGACCTTTTTTTTGGTTTAAACAAATTATAATCAATTAGATGCCTGAAGATACGATCGATTGATCGAATTTAATGCAATTAGCTAATGATAATTTAGAAAGAATTACGTAAATCTATTTGGAACTTCTATAGGATATTAAAGCTTAATTTTGTTTAAAAAATTATTCAAATGATTTATTTATATTGTCTTCTTTTTCAAAAATGGTTGTTTGATACAAATTTGTAGTACAACAAATAAAAATCAACTACTTAAAATACCAGACCTATTGATTTCTAATTTCATAAGGTAATTAGTCTGCTCACTTACATAAAGAATAATAATTCATATCTGTCTGCATAAAAAACAATAACCAGCGATCTGCACAACTCGACACCGTTGTTTGCAGCTTTATCGTGTTTCCGAATTATTTACGCATGCGTTTTTTAAGTTTTCAAGTAAAGCAAAGGCCATGAAAATTTAAAAGTTTAGCTTATAAAAAGGGTAGAAAAAATTCATCTTTGGATATACTTTCATTTAACTCATTAACCCTGCAATTACAATCAACGAAAATTGAGACATCTTAAAATTTACATATTACAAGCTAAATAAGCTGTATTTTTATTATCGCATAATATGTATGTACAATTTTTTTTCTTGTATTATTAGTTTTCTAATTTGCTTTATGTATATTTTATTTTTTATTGGATTTAATTTAGTTTATTATGAAGTCAACGCAGTAGTATTTACATACTTGCTTAACAACTTTTTCTTATTTAGATCTACACAATGACACTATCTAGAAATAATAACATGAGTTACATAGATGTAAAATATATATTTAAAATAAATTAGCTTTAAAAATGAAGTATCTTAAATTACAATATGAACCAGTTCCAAAGAATAATTTAAATGAAATTGCATTACCTGTGGCAAACAAATAAAAAAGTCAACTACTTAGTTATTACAACATTGTATTATAACATAATAAAATAGCAAAATCTTGTATGAATGGTTAAAAAAAGAAGAGAATTGAAGACAAAAAAAGCAAATAAAAATGTTATGAAATAAAACGCGATATTTCGAAAAATTAGTTTAGAAATGTTTTAATTAGACTAAATAATTGGATATAATAATGCCACTTTTAGCTCAAATTCACCGGTTATTTCCGCTCTGTATATTTTATTTTTTACTTATGTATGTATATTTACGCTAATCATGGTACATACTTCTTAAAATCCTAACGCCGTCAGAGTTTTTATAAAGTGCAACGTTACAATTTTGAGTAAGGTGAGTTACTAATTTATAAGAAAACCGCAAGATTAAATTTAGTTTCTTCCGGTAAATAATCCATCGAATCTTTTAAATATTTCGGTGAATGAATCTTTCGAGTGTTTTCTTTGAGCACGTTCTGGCAAATCTAAATCCTATTTGCTTGGGCTTAGTTAGTTTGTCGTCAAATTATCGACCATGGGGCAGCTGGGGATGAAAAGCTGTTTATATCTTAATCATCGAATCGTGTCAACACATTTGTTTATCGGATCTCTAGTGGCGAAAACAATCTATATTCCAAGATTCGTTTGAATGGCCGGTTTTATGGCCTTCAAAATATCGCTGATTAATAAATACACCTATGGTGATAAAATAATAGCAACTGAAGTCTTTTTTGTTTTCGTTCAATAAAATGTTTTCAAAATAAAAATGTGTTGGCTCCGACCTTTTGCCATTTGGTTTTTTGAACGAATAGTGTAGTGTTCCGGAAAGGGGTAATTTCTTAACGTATTTTGATAAACTAATTTTAAGAAATGGATGAATAGGGATATAACGTTTTAAAGCAAAGCGGTGCGGTGCCGTTTTGCTTTCTATTGAACACAGCATATTTGAAATTTATGCTTGGGAATTAGCAAATGGGGTATTTCAGTTATGAGCACTTTTACTATAAAAAGTTATAAAGTTAAATAGTTGAAAACTCAAAATGTTTTTTAAATTTGAATAACTGAGAAAGATATTTTAATATCACAATTTATTGTAATTTCTTCCAGAACATTTCGTATCAATTATACTTATGGCGTACTCGTTTGGGCAGGCAATAGACTTTTTTTTGTGCTTCGGAGAACAATAGACAAAATTTTGCCTCTAGTTTTCATTTCAAAATAAAAATTTCTCCTGGATTTTATGTCAAAATGTACTAACCCATAAATATGTATCAAATAGTATTGTGTGTCAAACTAGATTTCTGCTTTCGTGCAATCGGTTGTGTTTAGCCAATTTATTATGTTGAAATTGATTCACAAGCAATGTACCATATTTAAAAAATAAAAGTCCGAATAAGTTTCTAGTGTTCCATTGGAATCAAAATACAAAAAAAAAAGCCTTTTGCCCGCCCAAACGAAAACTCCATAGATATTCAAGGTGCAAACCATTGCTTTGAATTGACGTCAGAACTCGTCTCCCAAATATATTATATAACCAATGCGCATTGGTTCAACTCGTTCATATAAACACCACTTCAAATCGCATTGAAATACTTAATCCGCATTCCTACATTCCTGTTCATAAACCGCATTGAAATATCATATAAACACTTTCAAATCGCATGGAAACATTTTACTTTCTCGCGAGTTAATGTTGGTGGTTGAGTAAAAGGATTATTTATTTTATGCTATTCTTAAGATTAACTACTATATAAGATCTCAATGCTATTTGTATTATTGATGCTGTTTTCACCATGGAATATTCCGTTGCTGTTATCACCATGGAATATTCCGTTGCTGTTTTATTCCGTTGTTTGTTGTTTTGGTGATGTCGGTGGTAATGTTGTTTACATTCCTAAATGATGATGTAATCTGGTGTACGTTACTTGATAAGAATGACGAAATAGGCAGAGAGTGAGATTACGTGATTAACTCCCCTCCTTCTTAAAATTAAGCGTCCTCGCTTTAACCTAAATTCGTTTTCGATTCGTTTTCTTCTTGCTTCTGCTTTTAGTAGAAGCATTTGTAGCATTCGCAGACTTTGACTGTACAATAGATGAGTAATGCTAGTGGGCATAATAGCAGGATGCAATAAACTATGTATATATTGGATTTGATATTTCTTGAATATTATCTACTAAATTTGTGATCAGCAATGGATTCGAAGATGCGCAGGATGTTTAGTTGTTCGTCATGTTGCTTGTACAGGGTGGCGCAAAACTAATCACCCTATCGGAAGATGGTATAATTTTTGCAATTGGTGTCGTACATCAATCATATTTGACTTTGTGAACTAGGCAACTGCAGTATACAAACAGACAAGCAATGGAGCGTTATATTCTCCAAGAGCGTGGAATAATTGTGTTGATGTTTTTGACCAATAATCCATCGGTGGTGTTAGCGCAGCGTGAATTGAGACGTCGATTTCCTAATCATGTCACGCCAACTGGGCAAACATTCCGGCGCTTAGCTCGACTTAAATAAAGTGGAACCACAGGAGACCATGCAGGGCGTGGCCGCCACCGGACTGGTTGTTCGGTGGAGAATATCGCGGCTGTGGCTGCCGATCCCGCTGAGAAAGAAGAAATATGAACCAGACCATGGGCCACGCAATTGGGCATCACCAGAATGATCCTACAGCGAATTTTAGTGAAAGACTTACACATGTTCCCGTACAAAGTGCAAACAGTGCATCAGTTAATGCGAACGCTACAGAGCCATGATAAACGACTTACAGCCGGAATTGAATGAGCGGAGCTTGGTGAACATGTGGTTTCAACAAGACGGTGCAACCGCACACACAGCACGAGCCACAATGGATATTGTGAAGGAAGCGTTTCCCGGTCGCGTAATCTCCCGTTTTGGCGATTTGGCATGCCCAGCAGGATCGCTCGATTTAACGATCCCCGACTTCTTTCTTTGGGGCTACTTGAAATCGCGGGTCTATGCCAACAAGCTTCAGACAATTCGACAGGAATGCGAACAGTTATCACCGGAAATCTTGCGGAAAGTCATTTAAAATGCAATAAAACCGGCACAAATGTGTATCCACACTGTCGGCAGCCACTTGGCGGATATCATCTTTTCCACTTAACAGAATCAATTGCAAAGGTCCACATAAAGATTTCCATCACTGAAAATAATTTTTTTTATTCAGTAAAAAAGTAATTTAAAAACAAAATTGGATGATTAAATTTGCGCCACCTTGTATATGGCATCTTTGAATTCTTGTTGATGGTGGAAGTATTGCTTTCCATCGATAGTTGTGGAGTAACTGAAATCGTGTGTTTTTTTTTACGAAAATAAAACTTTATTGTAAAAAAATGGTTACAAATGAATCATTCAAAGTATTGCTCATCGCTAGCTACAACTCGTTCCCATCTTTCTGGCAGAGCTCGAATACCGCTACGGTAATAGTGTTTTGAGGCTATCCACGATTCAAGCAATTTTGTGATGTCTTCATATGAGCGGAACTGCTGATCAGCCAGATCATGAGCCATCGAACAGAACAAGTAATAATCGAGCGGCGCAATATCTGGAGAATATTGCGGCTGGAGTAGGACTTCCCACTTGAGCGTTTTAAGGTAGGTTTTAACGGGTTTGGCAAAGTAAGGCCGAGCGTTGCCATGCTGTAGAATTACTTTTTCGTGCTTCTGTTCGTATTGTGGCCGTTTTTCGTATGCAATGCTGAAGCAAGCTCGTATAGCATTTAGCACGGATCCTCATCGAGCAACGCCTCCAATTTAGCGTCTTCGAAATATTATGACCTTTCTTCACGCGGACGGTCGTCAACATCGAGATAAATGTGTTTTAAGCGGCGGAACCAAAATCGGCACGTTACTTCACTTAGAGCAGCATCTCCGTAAACTTTTTGGAGCTCTCGATGCGCTTCAGCCGCCGTTTCCTTGGAATGAAAGAAGAAAATCAACACTTCCCGCAAATGACGATTAGTTGGCACAAAATCAGGTATTTTCACGCAACCAAAAGTATTTGACACCAAAAATAAATCACTAATGTGTCAAAACAGTTTGTTTACCATATGTCTAAGCTGGGTTCATGACGTTTTGTCTATGTCAAAAACGACCAGCACGTACTGCTGGAGCCATGAGGAGAACTTAGTTGCGCACTTAATAATTTAGGTCCGTCTATTTTTATACTATTCCAGGTTTTGAAGTAGCTGAAGTGGTGCGTTATATTCATGTATCACTTTACATTTGGCTGGCTTATTTTCTAATATATTAATAGTACAATTATCAGAATATTTTATTTCACATATATAATTTCCAACATAGTTTTTATATTTTTCAGTAGGTATTTAACATTGTCACATTTTGATATCCTAGAATCTAGTAATATTTTTCCATGCTTGTATGCAAGGGGATGTAGATTGAATATAGTTCTGTTCAGTGAGGCTGTTCTGGGCAGAAAAGAACAGAAAAGTACAAGGCTTTGTGTTCAGTAAGAAAAATATCTGTCCGAAACTGTTCTACTTTCTCAGTGAGGTTGTCAGAACAGAAAAACTTGCACCTACTCTTGAGGTAGAGCAGACTGGTGTGCAGATGTCAAAATCAAGTTTGGCTGTTATTTTGATTTGTTTCTAGCAATTTATTTGTTTGCGATTGTTATGTGCATTTTGACTGAAAAAAAAAGTTATGGAAAGTTCAACAATAGGGATAAGAGGGAAAAATGGGCAATCTGTGCTGGTTGAATGTTCTCCAAATACACGGCAGAATTTACGAAATAGTAAATACAAATTTAATGGATTTAATATATTTTATATAGATTTTTTCTTATTTTTTTTTTTCGGTGAAGAACTTCGCCAGGAAATATTTAACCAGTCGTTTGGAACCGAATCAGCCACCAGACAGGATTTCGTAGAAATTGCAACAACTGCAGAAGAAAAACAAAAAGCTATTTGGCTGGAGAAGGTCTGCCAGCTCCTCATAAATCTTTATAAAGATTTAGAGCCAAAGGTTGGCAAAATATTTTCCCTCAAAACAAAAAAAAAAAACTCTGGGAGCAAATTGCTTGCCGCATGCAGGAGTTCGGATCAGATTTCACTGTGGTCCAGGTTGAGGGGAAGTGAAATAGTTTTAAACGTGGGTGCAAGACTAAAATTAAGCACAATGCCACAACACGCAACTACAGGGCCACCTGTGCGTATGAAAAGTATGTAATTTATATTCATACATTCTAATTTCTTATATTATAAATATAAACCTATTTCCATAAATACAATAGGGAGCTCTCAGACGTACTCCTGGAACGACCTGCAATTATTGCAGCCTACCGGTTGGGCAGTACCACTGGATTTGGAAAAGCAAAGGAGGAAATATCGGTGGAGGCTGGAATTTCTTCCATCGCAAGTAAGTGTATAACATTAAATAATACAAAACATTCAAAACCCCTCCATTTCTTTTTAACAAGGAATGCCAGCCAGTGAAAGTGATACTGCGCTGGATAGCATAGAAGAAACATCTTCAGAAAACGAAAGAAAACCAGCACTGCGGCAGAAGAGCTGAAGAAGTGGAGGGAGCAGTTCGCTGAAGAAAGGAGCGCAGACCGTGTGTACAAATATGCCAAGCTTGAGGCCTATAGAGAGAGAACTGGTGAGCTGGCCAAACACAGAGAAGAGAAGCGCGAATTGCGTTTGGCTCTAATAGACTCTTCAACACAAGCAGAATAAAATGACAGTTTCTTTACTCCTCTCAGCTTGCAATAATGAAGCTGTCGAAAGCGCTGTTTAAGAGCAAGAAAGGAGTGCTCTATTACGATCCTACCGGAACTTAACTTCCGCTTAAAAAACTTCTGCCTTGAAGATAGGTGGCCATTGTCGCGATATGGGTTTATAAGAAACTATGAGCACGCATAAGCGAAATCTCTCAATATAAGCTCGCTCCCACATAAATTAGGTAATTTAGAATATGTGTATATCCGAATTCTCAAAAACTCTGTTGGCATGAACAGAACCCGGATATAAAACGAAAATGTCCGTAAACTTCCTTTTCTCGATGCATATTGCTTGAAGAGATAGACTTGTAATGCCCTTTCTATCAATGTAGTCGTCTTTTCCATGCCTTGGGAGTCAATTTTGTACTATCTATGATCCCTGCAAAAGTAAGAAAAGAGGTAGGTTGCGACATGGTTTGTCAATTATTATATGCAATTAATTTAGTACCTATAACACCTTCAATTCCAGTTTTGTTTCTCATATACGAGCTGGTTTCCATTTTCTCATCTTCAGTAGGCCATCGGATGACCGAGTCGCACATTACAGCAGAATATGTTTTGCGGGTCTCTAATTTGACGTAAATATCTGATGTTGCAAACGTGTCTACCAACCGTTTATAGAGACTGCGAGATATGCGAAAATGTGTCACAAATTGCTTTTCATTGTAGGAAGGAACTATTTCTTTCAAGAAATGTGCGATACAGTTCCTTGAATCTTTCCCGACAGAAAAAGGAATAACGCTCACTAAAGTCTTCATATCTCTGGAATTGACAAACTGATATCACTGCCACTATCACTGTCCACATATTCTTCTAAAATAATTTGTTGAATTTTACTTAAAGCCATTTTTATTTATTCAAGCTTGTATTTCACTTGTAGAATCTTTTCAACTTTTCAACAACTTAACAAGAAATGACAAATGCAGAATGTCAACATTTTTGACAGCTAACATATGGGCTGTACTTTTCTGTTCCAACTTTGATCTGACATTTTTCACGAATCTGTGATTTTCTGTCCTAGTTTTTCCTCACTGAACTAAGCTTATGTTACATTTTGTTGTTAATATTGGGTATTTATATATAGTTACAATTGCTTGGTGAAAATAGCAAACATGTACGTCGGCGTATTCTAATACATTTATTTATTATATTGTATGTAGGTGAATCGAATGTTTCATTGGATACTATTTGTTGAATATCTTTTGTTTGAATATGTTTGTTCAGTTTGGCTACGAGTTCTAGATAAAAATGAAATAGGTTTCTTATTCTGCGAGAGTACAGCTCCTATTGCAGAGCTGCTTGCATCTGTCGTTAGTTCAAAAGGTAAAAAACTGAAATAATTCAGTTTGCGCTTGTAATGCGTCTTTTAATTTTGTTAAAGCCTCGAGTGCTGGGTTTTTGGTATTTTTGCACTCTGATTTTTATTTACACTACCTGTTAACAACCCTGACGTCAAGGTCAACAAATTCTCTACATCTCTTGAGCCTGAAGCGTAAGATGTAGAAGAGATGGCAGTTGGCTCAAAAGTACTGTCATCATGACAACAACAACAAAGAAAGAAAAACAAAGAGAGCTGAATATCGAAGATAGAGCGATAAAAGCGAATAAAAATAAAACCATAAAAAGCGCAAAAGAAAAGAAAAACTGAAAGTATGTATTATTATGTATGCATGTATTTAAGAATGTATAAATTGAATTTTAATATCTTTAATAAAAATAGGAATTTTCTAACGGTGGATAACGAACTTATTGTGTTGCTGTTTTATTTAATATTCTTTACAAAATCTGAATTTGTAGTTGTCGATATCATGGCAACAATTTAAAAAATTCTTTTATTGTGAGTTGCACATCAAAATGGCAAGTTCAGACCCTTTCCCCATGTCTAGAAAAATGCTTCGATCACCAATTGCCAACGCCAACGGGAACCCAATACGAAATGAATCTCATGCAACTGAGGAGTACAACTGCCAATCTTGCAATGCTGCAGATTCACAAGAAAGTATGGGTCAGTGTGACAGTTGTAATATGTGGTATCACTTTTCTTGCGCTGACAGCCATATCACTGATAAAGATTGGCTTTGCCCACAATGTATCAAACATACTGCTACTGGAGCCTCAGATCAGCGAAATAAAAGTGTCTTCGCAGCACCATATTACTCTGCTCTACCAGCTAGGCGCGCTTCCACAGCGTGGAAATCTAAGAGTTCCAAATCCTCAAAGGCTTCTTCACGTAAACGGCTCCAAATTGAGCTGAAAAAGGTGGAATAGGAACGTAAATTGGCAGAGAAACGCGACCGAAAAAAACTTGAGCGAAAAAGAAAAGCTGAGCAGGAGTACACCGACAAAAAATATAAACTCCTTAGTCAAATGGAAGAAGATTTGTCTACAACTGAGGATGAGGCGGAGTCTATAGTCAAACAAAGTATTAATCACTTGCTAGATGATCCGCGGAACGACGCATATAGTTGCCCGCATTTGACAAAGGTAACAAGTGCACCGAGTCAACCGCTAAACTATAACGATGGGCACGTAAAAGACACATGGCTCGGTGCACAAGGTTGTTTCCAAAAACCAGCACCACTAGATATTATGCCCAGAACGTCACATGGCCATCAAACATATGCCTCCGAGCAAATATCAAAACCGCACCGCAACGACATGAAAGACTGTTCCAACAATTGCCACATACAAATGATCGTGGTCAAACCACCACAGCTGTTCTCCAGCAGCCATACAAAGAGCCATTTAAGCGAAGAGAACAACTATAGGCTGCCGTTCGCACGTCATTGCACCTCGCTCCTCAACTTCTGCACGCTGCAAGTTCAACTACTGGTGTACTGAGTAGAAGCCAAATTGCAGCGAGACAAATCGGCTCTTGCGATCTGCAAATCTTTGTAGGAGATCTAGAAGAATGGCCTCTATTTATAGCCAATTTCCATAGAACGACAAACCAAGGTGGGTTTTCGGACAAAAAAATGTTCTCCGTCTGCAAAGAGCGTTAAAGGGCAAAGCTCTACAGGCAGTTCGAAGTTTGTTCATACAATCGAACTGTGTGAGCAAAATTATCAGCTCGTTGCAGTTAATGGTTGGCAAACCAGAGCGAATAATAAACTCTCTTATTCATCGCATATATATGACTCCACCTATAAGAGCTGACAAACTTGACAGCCTAGTATACTTTGCGGTTGAGGTCCAAAATTTATGCGCTGCGTTAGAGGCCACTGGATTAAATTTCCACTTTTCAATCCGACGCCGCTCCAAGAGATTGTAAATAAGTTACCACCTAGCATTAGACTCAGCTGCGACATTTATACTGCGAATACTCCATAGTGCACAATAGCTCAATTCAGTGAATGGATTTACAAAATTGCAGAAGCAGCAAATCGAGTGGACCGTCCAAGTTTTTCCAGAGCCACGATAGCAAGGCCTATGAAAGTAAGAATCAGAGCAGAGGTCTAAGAGGCCTTTTAAATGTACACTTAAATGATGAAGATAAAGATGCAGAGAAAACAGCAAAGTCGGATTGCAATATTTGCGGCGGAAAATGCTCATCAGTAGCAAAGTGTTCGAAATTTATAGAAGCGTCTAGACTTGAGAAATGGGCTGCCATAAGAAATTATAAACTTTGTCGAAGATGTCTCACTAGGCACGGAAACAACAGATGGGCATCTTCTGCAGTATGCGCAAAAACGGCTGTACATTTAAGCACCACAGCCTCCTACACAACTATGACAAAGATGGTGCATTAGCCACAGGTGCAGAGCGACAGCGAGCGATCTCAACGACGTCACAGCAGCACTGTAATACTCACGATCATGGGGGTGAGTCTATCCTGTTCCGGATTTTACCCGTGATACTCTATGGCAACACGGGCGAAATCTATACTTTTGCCTTTCTGGATGAGGGATCCTCCGTCAGTCTTATAGATAAAGAAGTTGCCGAAAATTTGAATATAAGAGGCACTCCACACCCATTTCACTTGAAATCGACCGGGGACAGTCACAGGTATGAAGATGATTCCCAAATTATTAATGTTCGAATTTCAGGCACAGAACACGGCGACTGCAAACACCTACTAGGCAACGTTCATACTGTAGACGGGCTTCAGCTTCCATCGCAAACAATTAATGTATCAGAGCTACAACATAAATTCCAGCATCTGTGAGGTCTTCCGATCGAGTCGTATATGCGGGCAAGGCAGTGTCTGCTAATTGGGCTTAACAACGCAAAGCTTGGTTTGCCATTAATATGTAAGGAAGGTTCGGTTGGGCTGCCAATTGCCGCTAAAATACGTTTGGGGTGGACAATACATGGAGAAGTTTCAGAACAGAATAAAAAAAGAGCAGTGAAGAACATCCAGCATAGCTTCTACGCTTGTGAGTGTAAAACCCAATATCCCAACGCAAATCTTGAAAAGCCAGTTAAGTCCTTAATATGTATTGACAATTTAGGGATTTCTAATCCTACGCACAAGTTGATGTCTAATGATGACAAAAGGGCCTTAGATTTACTAAATACTCATACCTGTAGAAAAGATGGTCACTTTGAGATGGCTCTGCTTTGAAAATTTGATAATGTCAATCTTCCCGACAGCCTCCCTATGGTAAAGAAACGACACTCTTGTTTGCTCAAAAGATTGAGCTCAGATGAAGAGCTTGCAGACGCTCTCGATATTAAAATATCGGAGTATCTAGCAAAGCGTTATGCCAGAAAACTTTCACAAGATGAACTAAGCGAAAGAAAAAATTGTTATTGTAATATTTACCTATGTACATTTCCGGTGGAAAACCTAAATAATCCAGGAAAGATTCGTATTGTTTGGGACGCTGCTGCTGGGGTTCAAGGGGTTTCACTGGATTCTGTGCTTCTTAAGGGGCCAGATTAAGTTGCACCACTTACGTCAGTACTTTTTAAGTTTCGAGAGAACAGAGTTGCTATATGTGCTGATATTATGGAAATGTTTCACCAGATCCATATAAGAAAGGTTCTTGTGGGGAAAAAAGCCTGAAGTGTACATGATGACCTGGATGACATTTATAGCGTCATGTTCTCCCTGCACCGCACAGTTTGTAAAAAATAGAAATACTGATGAATTTGAAAGTGAGCTCCCCAGAGCAGTGAAAGCCTTCCATCAAAACTACTACATTGATGACTTAATGGACAGCGTTGAAACAGAGGAAGAAGCTTTAAAGCTTGCAAATGAAATTCGATTTATACACCAAAAGCGGGATTTTTAATAAGAAATTGGATATCAAACAACAAAGCGGTTCGAAAAGCTTTACAATCCAATTCAGTTGATGAGATTAGACTGAATGTTAAATCAGAATTAGGAATAGAAAAGGTTCTTGGAATGTGGTGGTGTACCAACACAGATACCTTTATTTATAAGGTAGGTTCTAATAAAAAACTTGTTGCTCTTCTTTCTGGAAAATATCGCCCAATAAAACGTAAAGTTTTAAGAATGTTGATGACTATTTTTGACCCACTTGATCTTTTGGGAAATTGTTTAATGTTTTTAAAAGTCCTATTACAGGAAATATGGCGAACCGGAATCGAATGTGAGGAACAAATAAAAGACGAACAGTTTGAGAAATGGTTGAATTGGGTACATCTATTGCCTGAAGTTGAAAAGGTAAAGATACCAAGATGCTACAGAACCACCAACATAAACAGCTCGTTAGAACGGCAGCTACACATATTCGTCGATGCCAATGAAAATGGCTACGCCACTTTGGTCTACTTAAGGTCTAGCTCAAGCGAGTCGATAGAATGTGTCGTAATTGGTTCTCGGAACCCGACTAGCCCGCACTATAGCAGAGTCACATAATATCAGGTTTGAAAAGAGGTTTTTTGGTCTGATTCAAAAACTGTTTTATGTTGTATCCGCTCTGATGATAGAAAGTATAGACATTTTGTAGGCTTTCGCGTAAGTGAGATTCTTGACCATACAGAACTTGCTGAGTGGCGCTGGGTAGCTACAAAATCGAGCGTGGCAGACGAGGGTACCAAATGGAAAGGAACCCCGAACTCTAAAGAGTCAAGTAGATGGTACAAAAGACCAGAATTTTTATATGAATCCTACGAAAAAAGGCCACATGAAAATATTAGAAAAGAGACCATAAACGAGGAAATAAAAACGCAGTTTGTCGGTGTTCACATGCAAACCAAAGCAAACTTCTTTAATTTTGAAAAGTTTTCATCATGGAATCGACTGCTTCGTAGTACTGCCTTCCTTTTTCGGTACATAAACAACCTTTTCTCATCAATAAAATATAGCCAGAGAACCACGTGCAAGTATCCCTTACAAATTGAGCTTCAATCTGTCGAAAAAGCGCTTTTAAAAGAAGCACGGTCTAGCACCTTTAAGGATGAGATTGCAGATTTACTGATTCATAAAAAAGTAAATAAAATTAGCAAAATACTCGTATATAAGCTATGCCCATGCATAGATGTAAATGGGAATCTGAAGTCAAAAAGTAGACTACGCTCACCAACTACAGCTATGGAAGATTTTAAAGATACTATTATCCTTTCTAAGAGTCATCCTCTCACAAAGCTAATAATTATGGACTACTACGCTCGATACAAGCACCAAAATCACGAGACCGTTGTAAATGAGCTTAGATAGAAATTTCATATTCCCTTCCGCTTTAAAAAGTCTACGAAGATCCTGTCAAGTGTGCAGAAATAATTACGCGGTACCCAAACCACCAACGATGGCTGATCTTCCTTCAGCGCGACTTGCATCCTTTTGTCGCCCATTTTCATACGTTGGGATCGACTATTTTGGCCCTATATATTTAGTCGTACTAAGGCGAACAGAAAAAAGATGGGGAGTATTGCTAACATGCCTAACTACAAGAGACATCCATATAGAAATTGCCTACACGCTTCCTACCGATTCTTGTATATTAGCTCTACGAAATTCCATTGCTAGACGCGGAAACCCCTTAGAGATCTTCAGCCATAATGACACGAATTTTCAAGGAGCCGAACGTGAATTAAGGGACGTATAGAAAGACCTAAATCTGGATGCAATGGCATAAGAATTCACTTCTAGCACTACAAAATGGAGCTTCATCCCACCGGCTTCGCCTAATATGGGTGGGAGTTGGGAGCGACTAGTTCGGTCCGTTAAGTCCGTGTTGTATAAGAAATCCGACTGATGAGTAGCTACGCAGTATGCTTATGGAAGTGGAGAATATTGTCAATTCTCGACCGCTGACATATATTCCTATAGAAGGTGAAAATGGTGAGGCCCTGACACCAAGCCATTTCCTTCTGGGATCTTCCAGTGGAATGAAGGTTCCGGTAAGTTTCGAAGATGATGAGGTTGTGCTCAGAAGGAGTTGGATGACATCACAGCAGTATGCACAGAGCTTTTGGAAGCGTTGGATAAAGGAGTACCTGCCTACAACTACACGCCGGACCAAATGGTTTTCCAACGTTAAACTACTTGAAATAGGAGATCTAGTCCGTTTACCCGAACAGTTCAAGAAATACCTGGCAAAAGGGAAAAGTCATAAAAATCAATTTGTCGAAGGATGGTCAGGTGCGCAGTGCCTTCGTTAAAACCCAGACAAACATTTATGAAAGACCTGCAGTGAAGTTGGAAGTCCTCGACGTCAGACCTAAAAAGGAGTTAGGACTACAGGCGATGGACCTACCAAGGGGGAGTGTTAACAACCCTGACATCGAGGTCAAAAAATAGGAATTTTGTAACGGTGGATAACGATATCACAACAACCATTTTCTTCGCGTAAAAATGTGGTGAGGGGTTTCGTTATCACAGCGAAATTCTGTATAAATTTCCTATAGTAGCTTGCTAGTCCTAAAAATAATTGCAATTCTTTTAGATTCTTTGGAGTTGGATAAACCTTTATCATTTGAATTTTATTAGGATCCACAGATATTTTATTACATGTCCAAGGTATTCTACTGAATCCTGGAAAAAATGTGATTTTTCTTTTGAGATTTTCAATTGGCATTGCGAAGTGCATTTACTATTGTGTAGATATGCTCTACATATATATTCTTGTTCAAATAAAGTCGTGAAGAACAGACGTGTTTATTCTGAGTTAAGTGGGGTGTTAACTTTGTATTAATACAAGTTCCTTTCATATCTTTGCTGTGGTCAATTTGCAATAAGAGAATATGTTAGATCGCGGTGTAGATAAAAAAGTTACTTGTGTGGATGGCAAAATTTATTATCATGGTAATTGTGCTAAACTAAATGAAGCAGACATTGATTATATGAAAACACATAGTGTTCCATATCGGTGCGACAAGTGTACAGTACAAGTGTACTGTACTTCGTTGACCCCTTCTACATCAGCAACAACATCTTCCGAAGGTCCAAGCACAAATCCATCAAGCACTAAAATCCAACGAAGTACATCTCGTGCCACCTACTGGGCAAGCAACAAAAACCGCAGGCGCAGGTGACTTATTCTCAATGTCCACAGAAGAAGAAGTCACCCTTCAAGTTCTTTATAAAGAAATTGTTGCTCTCAAAACAATTGTTTGGGAATACTTGTGGATTTAAATCATCTTAACTTTCATAAATTGTTAATTGCTCCTAACTTTATTTCATCTATTTGCTAGTCTATCATTGTCTTGAATAATGTAGTAACACTCTGTAAAGTAATGCAATTTTCCTTTATTATGTGACTATTTGAAATTTGAAATCTTGTTAACTTACACTATTCTAATCTTTCTCATTTATGCTTTACATTCATTTATCACGAGTCACTTTATACTCAATATTATTCATATCACTAATTTATATAACACTTTATTCTATGAAAGATCTCTAATAAAATTGTCTCGTCCAATTGGATATCGAACAGCGGAAAGATAAGTAGCATTTTCATTTCTTTGTATTGGCTATCTATCCATCGTATTTCTTCCCTCCGCGCTGCAAGTACTGGTCCTTTAAATTAAATTTGTTTGATTGCTCGATTATTACAAAACAACAATCAATTGCAATTTTCTCTCCACGATAAATCAGCTCAAAGAAGAAAATGACAAACTTAAATCAAGAGTAAATCTGTTAGAGAGCAAACTAAATTGGAGAGAACAGAAGAGCTTAGAGAATGCCGTTGACATAATTGGGATACCTGGAGTTGATGAGAAAAACGTCGGCGAATGTGCAAGGACAATTTTCAACAATGCGTTAGGTGTATCTTTATCGTCTTATGTTTCGTGAAGCGCACATCAAATACAAAAAACAACAACAAACAAAAAATTATTTGTTGTCATTTCTCTTCTCCTGATGTCAAAAACAAAATCTGAAACGTCAAGAAATATGCAATACAAAAAATTAATACGTCACTATTTTCTGCTGGAACGAACGAGAAAATTTTCATCAATGAATCTTTTACCAACTATACTCGTGCTCTTTTATGAAAGCGAAGAAAATCAAGGTTGAAAAAAATTTCAAGTATTTGTGGTTTAAAAATTCGCGGATCTTTATGCGAAAAATTGAAAATGGTAGGGTTGTTGCTATTAACTCTTTTGAAGACCTTCCTTTATTGGAAGACGAATAAATTAACCAAATTATAAAGTTTTTTAATAATTATGTTCCTAATAGCAACAACTCTACCACAAATACAATATGTAATATTTATGATGTTTTTTTTTCTTCTTCTTTCAGTTCCAAAAATGAAAACAATTTTTTTTATTGTGCATCAAAACATACGGAGTTTGCGGCAAAATTTTGATCTCCTAGTGTGTAACCTCGAATCTTTCGTTGTACTTCCTGACCTAATATTTGTTAGTAAATAATGGATTTTTAATAACGAAATAAGCAATTATCGAATTACAGGTTATGAATTTTTTGCGAACACCAATGAGCCTATGTTGCTGGAGGTGTAGGAGTTTTTGTTCGCCAAGAATTGAAGTAAAAAATCTGGAATTTGTGAGCGTCGATTTAATAGAAACTTCTTTTAACCTTTGTAATAAAAAATTTAAATTTCACTTTCATGGTGTGCAAGTGTTTTTGGATGAATTTTCAAGGTTCCTAAATAGTGAAAAGGCAGCTAACCTTAGTTTTTTAGGTGACCTTAACATAGATATTTTAAAATCAAGCTCTTTTGCTGATTCTTACGTTACAATAATGGCTCATAACGGCCTATATTGCTTCATAAACGAGATTTCTAGTCCTATTTCCAGGACATGCATTGACCATATATTTGGACGATTTTCAAACCTATCTACAAATCAAAGTTTTGGTGTCAACTTCGATCTAAGCATAACTGATCATTGTATGACTGGTATATGGTTAAATGATATTATGCGCACAAAGACTATTAAGAATACATGCTCAGCTAGTGTTACAAAGACAAATTATTACTTACTTATTATTGAACTACAATCTGAAAACTGATGTGAAATTTACTCTGAAAGTGATGCATCGAAGGCTTATGATTTATTTTTAAAGATTTTTCAAAACTACGTAAAGAATTTTTCTTACATTTTTATACCCAAGAAATCTAAATACAGATTAATAATAATCCACTTAAGAGAATTAAACTTAAAAACAAATTAGTGACTAAAGCGCGAGATAGATACGAGGGCGGGTCAATAAGTCCGTGACTTTTGGATTTTTTGATAAAAAAATAATTTTATTTTTCAACGTAGTCTCCCTTGAGCTTTATACACTTTGTCCAACGCTTCTCCAATTTTTTATCCCTTCCAAAAAAAATGATTTGTCGATGTCCTCAAAATAGGCCTTTGTTTGCGAGATGACTTCATCATTGGAGTCAAATCTTTTTCCACCAAGCCATTTCTTCAGGTTTGGGAACAAGAGGTAGTCGCTCGGAGCCAAATCTGGAGAATAGGGTGGATGAGGGAGCAATTCATAGCCCAATTCATGGATTTTTGCCATGGCAACTGCACATGTGTGCACTCTTGCATTGTCTTGGTGGAAAAGAACTTTTTTCTTGGCCAAATGAGGTCGTTCTTTTTTCAAATCGTCATTGAATCGGTCCAATAAGTTGGCATAATATTCCCCATTGATTGTTCTTCCCTTTTGAAGGTAGTCAATGTGGATTATCCCGCGTGCATCCCAAAAAACAGTCGCCATAACTTTATTGGCTGACAAACCCACCTTGGCCTTCTTTGGCGCCGATTCACCCTTAGAAACCCACTGTTTTGACTGTTGTTTGTTCTCTGGTGTGTTGTGATGGATCCATGTTTCGTCCACGGTTACAAAACCGCACAAAAACTCCTCCATATTGCGATTAAACAACGCCAAACCTTCCTGTGAAGTTGTTACACGATTGCGTTTGTGGTCGACTGTGAGCAAACGCGGCACCCATCTTGCGGAAAGCTTTCTCATGCCCAAGTGATCATTCAAAATTGAAACCACTGAGCCATACGAGATCCCTACGGCTTCCACAATCTCTCGCACTTTCAGTCTTCGGTCGGCCAACACCATATCGTGAATTTTTTCGATTGTTTCGGGTGTAGAGACCTCAACTGGGCGTCCAGGACGTTCGGCATTTTCAGTGCTTGTACGGCCACAACGAAATTCAGTAAACCACTTTTTTACCATTGAAATCGATGGTGCAGAGTCCCCATAGTATTTATCAAGCTTAGCCTTGGTCTCGGTAATGGTTTTTTTTCGCAAGAAATAATGCTTAATAAGCACACGAAATTCACTTTTTTCCATTTTCTCCTCAAATTAGTGAGTAGTCTGATAAAAATAGCTGTCAAACACAAACTAACTGACGCAGCAAGTTTAAATTTTGACAGGAGTCAACTGACAGATGCCTGTTGACAGGAGCAGTGTTGCTGTTTCAGTAAAGAGGTCAGAAAGTCACGGACTTATTGACCCGCCCTCGGGTCAAAGATACAGGGTGCCCTAGGCAACCCTAAAAAGGAATGGAATTTCATTTATAAAATAATTGGTCGTAATCCACCCTCTAAATCAATAACACTTGATAACAATGGAACTATTGTCGATGATCCAGAGCAAATTTCTAACATTTTTAATTCTTTTTTTTCATCGGTAGGCCTTTTCGCTGATCAAGACACGGATAACTGTAGAAGTTGCTTTAGACGTAGCTTAGTGGAAGAAAATATTTGTAATAACAGTTTCTCTTTTGAAGAAATTACAGGTTCAGAGGTATTTAGTACCATATGCTCACTCAGCAATTCAAGGTCATGTGGCGATGATGGTATCTCAAATATTTCACTTAAAAAAGTTGCAATATACGTAGCTGATATTTTAGCCTTTATTTTTAATTTAAGTGTGCATTCGGGTATTTTTCCTTGTTACCATCAATATCAAAAGTGTTTGAAAAAGTCGTAAAGAGGCGTATATTAAAATTTCTCAAAAAACAAAAATTCTTTAGTCCTGCTCAATTCGGATTTACAGAAGGTCTTTGTACAGAAGATGCTCTTCTAGAGTGCTGTTCATTTATCTACAAATCCTTAGATATGAAAATGTGCTGCGCCGGGCTTTTTGTGGATATCACCAAGGCCTTTGATATGGTGAATCATAATATTTTATTGAACAAATTATTTTGTGCAGGATTCCGCGGTTTAATTCTCAATTGGCTTACCTCCTACTTGAGTAATAGAACTCAAAAGGTCTTAGTAGACAACTTTGCAAGTAATCCAAAAGTTATCAGGCGAGGTGTCCCCCAAGGCTCAGTCCTTGGCCCAATTTTGTTTCTCATTTATATCCATTCGCTTTTCAGTCAACCGTTCTTGGGCAAGATCACTGTTTTTGCGGATGATCTTGGTATTGCCTATAGTTCAAAAAGTCCTCTCGATTTAACTTCTGATATTAATCAAGATGTCCACATCTTAAGAACTTGGTTTGGGGTGCATAAGGTAGTCGCAAGCAATAGAACAAAAGTCATGAACTTTAGAACTAATACTCGTGATTCTTTAAACTTGGAAATCTGGTTCCAGTCAAACAAATGTCCGATATCTAATGAATGGGTCTGCAACTGTAATTTGAATAATCCTTTAAAAACGACATGTGATGCGAGTTGTTTCAAGATTGAACCAGTGAATCCATATAAGTACTCGTACCTGAGTTTAAATTTCGACTGTAAAATGAACTGGTCTGACCATATTACATCATTGAAAAAATATTTACGCTCTGCAATCCATGTCCTATTTCGCCTAAGAAAATACTGTAGTAATGAAACTTCAAAGTCAGTGTACTTTGGATTGGTTGATTCTAAACTACAGTATGGTTTAAGTTGCTGGGGAGGTGCCTACCACACAAGGTTATTGCCTTTAATTGTTTTGCAAAAATATTTTATTAGAAAGATTTGTAATGCTAATCGTTTGGTACGGTCTATGATCTTGTTTAGAACGTTGAAAATTTTACCTTTAAAGCACTTATATTACTATAGGGTGTCCACAATTTTTTTAAAAAGAAGTGGTTATTTGCAGAGTCCAATCTCAAATTCACATAATTTACGAAGCGGATCTAACAACTTGATTCAAGTGCCGTTATTTTGAACAACTTTATACAAAAACTTCTTCACTGTTGTGTCCTGCAAATTGTTTAACAGGCTTCCAGAAGATATTCGTTTTCATAATTCGTCCAACCAAATTTTTAAAAAATCAAAAACTGGCTTCTAACTTTCGATCACGAAGAAATCAAAAATTTGCTGCCATATGTAAATTAATTCCGAATTAAATTTTGAATAAAACTAAATTATTAATACTTTATACCCCACTCTTTTGTAACTATTTTATAACTTTTTGTAACTTTCTAAATTTTCGCTATGAAGTGGCATTGCTACTATTAAATTTAAAATCAATATGATTTTAAATGTCACTACTTATTCTTATGATCTATAATGTTATTTCGTTATTGTAAACTAATATTCTATAAGGAAAAAAGAATAAAGAATAATGAATAAAAAAAAAAAATATATATATATACAGGGTGAGTTTTTTAACTTGAGACATCCAAATTACTCGAAAAATACGCGATATCTCGAAAAATGTTTCAGACAAAAGTCACAAGGTTCTGAAGGGGACATAAGATGGTGACCACGAGTTTGACCTTGAGCCCCATTTTCAAGGTCAAACGAAGGTCACTTTTGATTTTTCAAATGATAATTCCTGATTTTCTTTGCTCAGTCGTATTGCTTGTAGGCTTGTCATTTGTTTCTACATACTGCGTTTAGCATAACCCAGAAACAACGACGTGGACGTAGCAGTATTTTGTTTCCTTCGATTGCGAAAATTCTCACTAGAAAGTTCTTGATGCATTGAAACATGATAAGGACGGTATTTATGCCGATGTAATATCTTACAGGCAGTCGTTTGAGAAATTCCTGATTCACGACTCAGTGGGAGGCAAGGGGACCCACTCTAATTAATCACCCCGAAGGAAACAAAGTACTGCTACGTCCACGTCGTTGTTTCTGGGTTATGCTAAACGCAGTATGTAAAAACAAATGACAAGCCTACTAGCAAATCGACTGAGCAAAGAAAATCAGAAATTATCATTTGAAAAATCAAAAGTGACCTTCGTTTGACCTTGAAAATGGGTCTCAAGGTCAAATTCGTGGTCACCATCTTATGTCCCCTTTAGAACCTTGTGACTTTTGTCTGAAACATTTTTCGTGATATTTCGTACTTTTCGAGTAATTTTGATGTCTGAAGTTTTATGGCGCCCTCTGATGGGAAAAGAACGCATTTTTGAAAAAGGTGTTTCATGTAAAAGAATTGTAATTTTTCACGCAGATTACGAATCTGTCAAAAAAATAGGTGTTCCCAATAAAAAATCAAAAGTGACCTTCGTTTGACTTTGAAAATGGGGCTCAAGGTCAAACTCGTGGTCACCATCTTATGTCCCCTTCAGAACCTTGTGACTTTTGTCTGAAAACTCACCCTGCATATATTCTTCGGGTGGGGAGGAATATATGAGTACATCGTCAGTGTAAACGTATGACAACTTTCCAATATATTGAGGTAGAATATCGTGCACGCATTCTTGAAACACAGAGGGTGCGTTGTTTTTAAACCGAACGGCATTCTAAGGAATTCATATTTTGCGCCATTCAGACTGATGCGGTTTTTTCTCTATCCAATACCTTGATCAAGATTTGGTGAAAGCCCGACTCTAAATCTAATTTCGGAAAAACTTTTGCTTTGCCTAGGTTTTAGATAGTCTTATAACATCTGGGATAAGGTATCTATTAGTGATAGTCTGAGCATTAAGCTTCTGAAAATCTACTACCATACGTCTTTTAGGTTTCTCTTATTATTTAATAATTTTTCTATTTCTTTATTTATAAATTGCATTTGTTGTCATGAAATCTTAAATTTCAGTTCTATATTTATCGTGATATTAATTGTACAATTTACTTTTTGTTCATTAATTTCTTTCTGTTTATACATATTTATATGTGAGTTTGTACTGAATAAGGTCAATTTATGCTTTCATTACCCTAAATCTTCAGTTCCAAAAAAATACTAAATCATGATTAAAAAATGTAATAATTTTGTTAGCTTTAGTCAAAGAGTATCCATGAGGCGGTTTAACATTTACTTGTTTTATAGGTACAGATTCTCCTATTTTGCACTTAGAACTTGCCGCGCCTGTATCGGAAGTGTTAACGGATTTACCTGTTTTTTGGCATAGCATGTGGGACGAGTGATTGCAGATGTTCATCTCTGGTCTGGTTTACTCGTTGTACCTTGTTTGTGTTGTAGTTTCTAGATGACGCGATTCTTTCACGTTTTGCTGTTCGTAGGTCTGGATGGATTATAGTGCTGTTGAGGCTGTTAAAAGTTGTTCCTTGAAGGGGATTGCGTGTTATTTTGTGTTGGTCGCATGTACATATTGACAAGAGTTATCTACTTCCATCGGTTCTCGGCGTGGTTAATGATTACGTTGTACATGTATATTTGGATTGTATGTACTTCTATCCTCACATCTCTGTGGTGGAGAATTTGGTTATTGATTGTATCGTTGTGGTGTAATTTTTGCGTCAAACTGCATGTTCGCGTTAAATTTTCAAATTTTTCATTTGAAAGTGGCTTAGTTAACATGTCTGATAAGTTATTTTCAGTTGAGATATACTCCATCTTAATTAGGTTTTTATTTACTAAGTCCTTATTTAAATGAAGTTTAATATCTATATTTTTTGCTGATTTATTATTTTCGAAAGATTTTTTCAGTTCAATTGCAGCTTTGTTGTCCATAAGCAGCATACATCTAAGGTCTTGTTCCTTTTTCGAGTTATTAAAATGAAAGAAAACCCCTTTAATATTCAATATATCGCAAGCACTGGTGGCAGCAGCAATATACTCTGCCTCAGCTGTTTACAATGCAACACAGTTTTGCTTTCTAGAGAAACATGACACAATATTTTTATTATACAAAGTCACGGATCCTGTGATGCTTTTATGGTCTCTATGGGTTCCGGCCGCATCTGAGTCAGAGCAAGTTTAAATCAAACTGTTTTCATTAGTTTTAACATATAACAATCCGGTTTCTTGAGTATCTTTAAGATATCGCAGTACTCGTTTTGATTGAATCCATAATTTTTTGTTGGTTTGTCTAAATACTGGCTAAGGTAGAAGGTCGCAAACGAAATGTCAGGTCGAGATACAGTTGAGATCAACATTAACCCTCCGAATATTTGTGTATATGAATTCCTTTTGATAATGATATTTTCACTCCTTCACAATCGGTCATACCAAATTTTTCTAACATTTTTATGATTGGTCTTTTTTGAGCTATTTTTAAAGTTTAATTTTTTCTTTCTATTTCCATTCATAAATTTTTATTTATTTTTTTTTTTTAAGATATCCTACAAGCGATTTTCCATTGAAAATTCCTGTGTACTTTAGAAAAATTACGCGCTGCTAATCACCGCGCTAGATCGAAAGGCTTAGTCCTTTTCAGACGGCGCAGTAAATTTGTCTCGTCGAGGATCTGTTGAACAGAAATATTTGCATGTCCTTGTAATCGATTTTTGTGTTTTCGCGCAAACATTTTAATTTTGTTCTGGACGTTTTCGACTCCTAAGTCTCTGTGGATATCATCGTTTCTAATGTACCACGGCGCATTAACAATTCCTCGAAGAGCTTTGTTTTGGAATGTCTGTATTACATTAATGTTACTATTTTTAGTACAACCCCAAAACTGTACACCATATGTCCAGATCGGTTTTAGCACTTGCTTATATAACAGCAGTTTGTTCTCTAACTAAGCTTGGAATACTTTCCAATAAGCCAGTAAATATCTCTATATTTGATTTCAAGCTCTTCACGTTTTTTCTTGACGTGTGCTCTCCATTTTAGTTTAGCGTCGAGTGTCATACCGAGATATTTCGCCTCGTTCGCGTAAGGAATTCGTACTGCGTTGATAAACACCGGTGGATTCTCAATTTTCTTGAGAGTGAAGTTCACTTGTACAGACTTGTTTTCATTAAGCGCGATTCGCCAAGTCTTTGTCCAATTGCTAATTAGTGTAAGGGCACGTTGCAACTTAGCAGTTGCTTCTTCGACTGTTTTAGCCGTTGCCAAAATGGCAGTGTCATCAGCTAGCCACATCAGCTAGCCACATCAGCTAGCCACATCAGCTAGCGGGTAAAAAGTAAATATACGAGGGCGGGTCAATAAGTCCGTGACTTTTGGATTAAAACAGATTTTTTGATAAAAAAATAATTTTATTTTTCAACGTAGTCTCCCTTGAGCTCTATACACTTTGTCCAACGCTTCTCCAATTTTTTTATCCCTTCCAAAAAAAATGATTTGTCGAGGTCCTCAAAATGACGAGATGACTTCATCATTGGAGTCAAATCTTTTTCCACCAAGCCATTTCTTCAGGTTTGGGAACAAGAAGTAGTCGCTCGGAGCCAAATCTGGAGAATAGGGTGGATGAGGGAGCAATTCATAGCCCAATTCATGGATTTTTGCCATGGCAACTGCACATGTGTGCACCCTTGCATTGTCTTGGTGGAAAAGAACTTTTTTCTTGGCCAAATGAGGTCGTTTTTTTTTCAAATCGTCATTGAATCGGTCCAATAAGTTGTCATAATATTCCCCATTGATTGTTCTTCCCTTTTGAAGGTAGTCAATGTGGATTATCCCGCGTGCATCCCAAAAAACAGTCGCCATAACTTTATTGGCTGACAAACCCACCTTGGCCTTCTTTGGCGCCGATTCACCTTTAGAAATCCACTGTTTTGACTGTTGTTTGTTCTCTGGTGTGTTGTGATGGATCCATGTTTCGTCCACGGTTACAAAACGGCGCAAAAACTCCTCCATATTGCGATTAAACAACGCCAAACCTTCCTGTGAAGTTGTTACACGATTGCGTTTGTAGTCGACTGTGAGCAAACGCGGCACCCATCTTGCGGAAAGCTTTCTCATGCCCAAGTGATAATTCAAAATTGAAACCACTGAGCCATGCGAGATCCCTACGGCTTCCACAATCTCTCGCACTTTCAATTTTCGGTCGGCCAACACCATATCGTGAATTTTTTCGATTGTTTCGGGTGTAGAGACCTCAACTGGGCGTCCAGGACGTTCGGCATCTTCAGTGCTTGTACGGCCACAACGAAATTCAGTAAACCACTTTTTTACCATTGAAATCGATGGTGCAGAGTCCCCATAGTATTTATCAAGCTTAGCCTTGGTCTCGGTAATGGTTTTTTTTCGCAAGAAATAAAGCTTAATAAGCACACGAAATTCACTTTTTTCCATTTTCTCCTCAAATTAGTGAGTAGTCTGATAAAAATAGCTGTCAAACACAAACTAACTGACGCAGCAAGTTTAAATTTTGACAGGAGTCAACTGACAGATGCCTGTTGACAGGAGTAGTGTTGCTGTTTCAGTAAAGAGGTCAGAAATTCAAAAATTCACGGACTTATTGACCCGCCCTCGTAGCAGAGGGCCAAGTACACTTCCTTGCGGCACCCCCGCCTTTATTGTCCTAAAAGTGGAATATTCGTTTCCGTGTCTCACACGGAAGAGTCGGTCTTCCAGGTATGGACCTAAAATACAAGACAATTGCTGGGGTAGAGCTTGTCGAAGTTTATATTTTAGGCCTTCGTGCCATACCTTATCAAAGGCTTGCGAAACGTCAAGGAATGCGCTTGAACAGACTAACTTACATTCGATTGCTCGTTCAATTACATCGGTTATTCGATGCACTTGGTCAACTGTAGAGAGTTGGCTTTTAAAGCCAAATTGATGATCCGGCAAGAGGGAATTTGTGTCGGTAATTGGTTTAAGACGATTAAGAAGGATTCGCTCGAAGACCTTCGATGTAATCGGGAGAAGCGATATTGGTCTATATGACTTAACTTCAGTCAGCGGTTTACCGGGTTTCAGAACCATAATAACTTCTGCTCTTTCCACTGGTGCGGTACATACTCTAGTCTAATGCTGGCATTTATAAGATAGAGCAGCTTTAGCAAACCTTTTTTCGGCAACGCTTTGAGTTTCTCTCCCGTTATTAAGTCATATCCCGGGGCTTTATTGGGCTTAAGCGTGTCTATAACTTGTCTAAGTTCTCTAAGTGTAGCTTTTTCTACTGGAAAGTTTGTCATCACGTCTAGCGTATTGACATTCTCTGGAAGCACTTCCCCGTCGAATGGTTTAAACCTTTCTGCAAGATAGTCGGCGAAAATATTAGCTTTTTCCTTATCTTCTTTCGCCCAGTCATCATGGTTTCTTCTTATTGGCGCCACGTGTATTTGGGGCTTTCGAACACTTTTAACGGCCCTCCATATGGAGTAGTTGGTATCCTTTGTCGCTGTGAGTCTTTCAAGGTAGTTATTAATACCTTGATAATTGAAGTCCTTGATCGATTTTTTCAACAAGTTGCAGAGCCTATTGAAGGACGTTTTATATTTTGGTGCCCGGGTTTCATGCCACTTTTTCCGAGCTCTTCGTTTCTTCCTTATCATTTCTCTGATTTCCGGTGGATATCATATGCCGACTTTGGGAACTTTGTTCGATTCGCGGGGAGTATTCTTCCAAGCCGCTTGCTGTATGACTTCAACAAAACGTTCAACTTCTTTTTCAAGTTGATACGGCGTTGTAAGTGCTACTTTCAACTCAGTATTGTCTACAACGTCTATTCGGAAATCTTCCCAGTAAGTTTTGCTGTTAGTCAATCTAGGTGGTCTTTGTTTCTTAACCAAGGATTCGCACAGTGAGATGATAACTGGAGAATGATCGGAGGAAAGATCGAAGCCATCTTCAACTTTGACGTAACTAGCATTTACTCATTTTCCGATAAAGAAGTCTATTAGATCGGGTGTTTTGGCGACATCCGAGGGCCAGTATGTCGACCTGCCTTTTGAGTAAAAATAGCAACCACATTCCATACCAGCCCTGTAAAGAGTTTTGCCTTTTTAAGAGATACATCTTGAGCCCCAAAAGGTGTGCTTCGCGGTAAAGTCGCCATCGATAATGAAGATTGGTCCAAGAGAGTTGAATAGGTCAATAAATTCGTGTTTTTCTATTTTGCAGCGCGATTGGCAATAGATTGAGGATATATTAAAAGAGTAATTTTTATTTTTAGCGCGCACCACGGTCATTTGAAATTTGTCAAGTTCAATTATTGCTTCCAGAGTATGTTCAATGCAGTCTTTTATGAATAGGGATGACCCGCCTCTTGCGTTTCCCGATGGATGATGAGCGTGATAGCCGCGGTAACCTTTTAGTTCCACGCGCGATTCTATCTCCAGGTGAGTTTCAGAAATTAAACATATGTCAATTACTTTTTCCTGCATGAAAATATTTAGTTCATCAAGCCTTTTCTGTAGCCCGTTGGCATTCCACGCAAGTATATTGAGCTTCTTTGCCATAATTAGTTGCAGAAATTGGCTTCGAACTTAAGAATCCGTTCGACTATTATCTTATTTATTTTAGTCTGTTCTTCTAGTCTCTCGAGAATTACTGAGAGCACATTTGAGGCAGGATCCGGTGATGTACAGTTAGTCATGTTTACTCGCGCCGCTATTTGCGCGTAAGTTATTCCACTTTCCACTTGCGCATTGTTATTTTTGACGTTGTTGTTATTGGTGGTTTTAGCGTTTGTCACCATTACCTTCTTTAAAGGCTTTGGAGTAGGACCGCTGTTGTTATTTCTCATTCTATCTGTCCCTGCATTTTTCAAAGGCTTCGTTTCTGATTGATCTCGTAGCTTTTGCAACTCCTTCGCGACTTCGCAGCCTCGATAATTAGCTGGATGTTTTCCCTTGCAGTTAATGCATATGGCTGGGGACTCTTTCGCGGCATTGCACTCTCGAGTCAGATGTTTGCCAGCGCATTTTACACAGCGAGGCTCCTTCTGGCAGTAGGCCTGAGTATGGCTGAATCCCTGGCAACGTGTACATTGTGGAATCAGCCTAGAGTTTTTCCGCGGAGGTTCAATTTTGACAAGTCCCAAAATTGAATTTATGGCATCAATTCTTTCTAGGCTTTCGGTTTTGTTGAAAGTTAGCCTAAAGAGGGGAAGACCGCGTCTTGGGGTCGTCCTCTCGCTTTCAACATTGCGCTGTTATGGCGCAAGTATATTAAAGTCTTTATTTTTAAGGTCATTTACGATGTTTTCTTTTAGGCAAGAGGGATGCAATCCTCTAGCTACGACGCGTATGGGTCTTTCCGTTTTATTTTCGTACGTATGCCATTGAATCTTCTCGGCATTTAATTTTTGCGAAAGCGAACGGTAGTTGTCTGGATTAAGGACATTAATAGTCCATGTATCATTATTACGAGATCTTACTTTATAATCGGTTGGGCACAATGATTTCAAGATTATCTGCAACTTGTTGTAGTCCGAGATTCCAAAAACGTTTATTGGCGGCGGCGGTCTTTGTTTGGGTTGCTTTGTTGCCTTATCGACCTCAGCAGTGTTAAAGCTGGCTTGCTTCTTTGTTTGTTCGATGTCAGGCGAGGAAGTAGCTTTGCGCTTCTTACCTGGCTTTTTTTTAAGTATCCAGTCCATTTCGCGGACTAGCTCTTCTTCGTCCGTGTGAAAACTCGAGTTTTCGGGGCGGACAAGTAGCGAAACAGACTCAGACTCAGATTTAGACTGTAGCTTAATGGCATCTAGTTGCTTTTTTAGTTCGGCACAGAGCAATTCCATATTTTGGAGTCTGGCGCGGAGATCAGAATTTTCACGTTCGAGATTTTGTAGCTTAATCGATGTAATGCTATTGCCTGAGCTACCGACTGTGCTTGGTCTTTGCTTTCGCATGATTTTCCTAGCGATCCGCGTGCTGGAGATCTCGTGACCCTTGAGCATTTTTTAAAGGGGTCCTGGTTTATATTTGTGTTATTTGGAATATTATTTGAACTCATTTTAGATCCCACGAGTAGCGGAGAAAGGGTAGTCCGTCTGTCCAGAGATCCGCATTAGACAGATAAGGCTGGCTGATCCGGAGGTCGCCAAGTATCCGGATGCTCCGTTAGAGATTGAGCTATTTTTATATTGGGCCCCAACCTGGTCGATTCTGGCACGGGTCGCTTAACATCTTAATCCGGCCCAGTGGATTTTAGTCGCCTCTTACGACAGGCATGCCTTACCTCGGGTATATTCTAACCCCCAACCCGAAGCGGGTTCCTACTTGGTTTTTCGAAATCTTTAGCTTTAAAATCTGACTTTAGATCTTCAATTATTTTGTCAAAATTTTCCCCAATCAAAATAATATCATCGACGAAATTCACCAAGTATGCTTTTATGCTTTCTCCAATATACAAGCAGAAGTCATTTTGTGAACGTTTAAATCATTTGCAATCTATAAATTTGTCAAATCTCTCGTTTCAACATTTTGGACTCTCACGCATTCCACATAATCCTCGTTTCAATTTCAAGACTTTTCCTTTTTGAACTTTTACTCCTTCAGGTGGTCTGGCACATATGTACATACTTCGGATTCTAGTTCACCATTCAAAAAAGCAGTTGTTGTATCTAATTGCCTTATCGACCAGTTGTATTGCACTGCGTGTGCTTACGCTGTTCTTACTGTTGATATTCGTGATACGGGCGCATAGTTTCCTTTAAAATCTTTATTTTCCTTAAGTTATCAACTTGATACTAATCTTGCTTTTCGAACACCATTTTGTTTTATACAGAATATTCATCTTGCATCTATTAGTTGTTTTTCTTTTTTAATTTCATATATTCTTCTCATTCGTTACTAATAGCATATTGCCATCCTTTTTGTATTGCTTCATTATATGTTTGTTTCTCATCAAATGACACTATGCAATAGTCTTTATCATTTAGATTATCTGGAGATTTAACTTCCTTTCCACTTCTTGTTTTTATTTTATATTGATGTTCGGACTGTTCGTTATGCTTTTGTTGAGCTTAGGCATACAAATTTTGTTCATTGAGTATTCGTCATTTAAATTTTTCGATTTCAATTCGATGCATTGAGGATAGTCCTCGCCTTGTTCAAAAGTTTACTATTCAATCTTTCCGTTGTCCCGTTCTGTTGGGGCCTATAGGGATATTTACGAGTATATGCAATTTTGATACCCCTATTTATACAAACAAGTTTAAGCCAGTTTGGTGAAAATTCACCTCCATTGTCATATTTAATCTTTTTAACTGTTGTATCTTTTTCTGCTTCTAATCATTTTATAAATTCATCTAAATTACTTGTAGCTTCCAATTTTATGGGAAAAATCAGCAATTATTGTTTGAAAATATTTGTACTCTTCCTTTGTTGATACTTTTACCGGTCCAGCAACATCTGAGTGAATGAGTTCAGCTATTTCGGATTATAATACCTTTAAACGGAAGTCTTTTCGATTTCGCTTCCATACAAGGCCCATATATTTCACTACATCCCGATAAATTCATTAACTTTAGACTAGTCCGATTGGATGTGCCCAAGTCTTTTAGGCCACAAATTAGTGTCAGTCAAAGTTACAACATAAAGGTTTCCGTAAGTTTTACCAGAAACAATAAATTTCGGTTTAGATATTTCTACTTTGCTATTAGAAAATGTAATTGCGAAACACTTTTCAATTAATTTACTTACGGGTAGTAAATTATTACTTCATCCTAATACAATAAGTGAGCTGACATGTATCATCTGCCCCTTCAAATTTATTTTTAGTATTCCCCCTTAGTGGCAAGCAGTTGTTCTCCATTTGCTATCTTTATTCTAATGAGTAGGATTCCTTAAACATTCAATCCTAATTATCACATTTATATATTTTTCCTGAATAAGATTTTCTGTGTCACCCAAATGTATTATTAAAGATATGTTAATCAAGTTTGCGTTTGATTCAATTTGAGACAAAAAAGCATAAAAATCGATACCGGTGGTGTTTACACTAACATTGTTTTGGCCTCTGGCGCTACTATGTCCTTTTCGAAAGTTTCCTCTTCCTTCCACCTGACTTCTAACTACAAAGCGACCTGTTCCTCTGCCTCTATTCTCATAATAATTGGTTTTGTCTTTCAATCTGCATTCAGCCGATTTATGTCATATTTTGCCACATCTATAACAAGAGTAAGGAAAAGCCTTAAAAGTAACCTTTTGTGCATTGCTACTTTCACTCATCCTGCTGGTCATTTTTAGTTCTTCGTCCAACAATCTCGACCTTACAAATTCTAGTGTGACTTTATTTACTGTTTCAATTGCGGTGATAACAGCATTTTATTTTTCTGGAATCGACAATAATAAGTGACATATCTTATCTTATTCATTCATCTTAGAGCCTGCACCGTCTAGTTCTCTAATTTTCATGTCGAATTTCAGAAAATGATCCTCCAATTTATCATTCTGACCGGACTTAATGACAGAAACTTCTTTTTTAAATAAAACCACCCGTAATGCCGTCACGATTGCTGATGCACGGAACTATGTGAATCTAGCTTTGGCAGCATGATTTCGTAAGCAGCTCGTTCGTTTTCATCCATATACGAAGATGTTTCCCTTGTAAGCGCTACACCCACCTGTTTCTCGCCGAGTAGACGCTTGAATCTAAATTTCCAATTGTTAAATTTTTTAGTAGGAAATTGTGAGAAATTTATTGTTGGATGTAGCATGGCTGATTAATGCAGGTTTTTTTTTCGTTAAATAATGGCTACTACTTGATTTGCAATTTTTATTTACGTATAATTTCACTTTATCCTTTTCAAATCTTTAGACCTTTATTTTTTTTTTCTTACTTTTTGTTGGTTAATTTTGAGACTTCTGGGCTCATAACTTTTTAGGATTAAACACGAATTAAAGACTTGCTGTAGCTTCGAAACTTCGAATGCGTCCTTTGCGATTTCGTCTATAATTTCCTGGCTTGCGATAGGAGATGTAATGTAAAGAAATTTAACAGTCTACTTACGTCTGCTTGGAGTTCCTACAGTGTTTTTCCTGGTTGTTGCAATTGGGCCTTGTAAACCTCCTGCATGTGGCTATCCCCAAACCGCTCCTCGATAGTCTGAACTAAAGCCATATAGGTTTCGATTGTTTGCAACAATCTGCTGCAAGACCGTGCAAGGCCGTTGTTAGGGTCTCAGATCGAATTGTCAACCCCTTTATCCTTTGTTCGCTTAAAGAACATTTTCGGAGTTTCTGTTTTCGCACTGAGTCGAACTCTTTTGCCAGTTGCTCAACCTTGCTGTCCATTTGTTCGAATTTTTCATCAACATTCTTCTCTTTCTATAAAATTTGTTATCGATTTCTTCGGACTTTTGCTGGAGAATGTTTTTTGTTCCTCCAAATTATTCTTTTCCATTTTCTGTGGAAGGCCTTGCAGGCTGTCCTCTGGTTCGTATAGGTTTTTATTTTGTTCATCCAGCTTTTGTTCGAGTCGGCCCTTTTGCTCGTCTAGATTTTTCTTTTGTTCATTGAATTTTTGTTGCAGGTACTCATTTGTTCTTCTTCGTCGACGTCAAAGGGGTATGCATCTGGATAATGTCATTCGTTGCTCTAAGCATCATGAAGTCGTAGCACCAAGTCACTTTTTCTCCACTGGCCCTGAGGTTTCTCTTGTTCAACTCGGATTTAGGTTGGACGAGGGTCAACTGAAATGGTTTTCGACCCATTATTGTTTTTTCAAATAATCACAAAATACTTTTTTTGTTTTTTACATACTATAAGTCCTGTCCCACTTCTCACACAAATGATAGAACTTATTTTTTTCAAGACAATCGCTTTAATCAATGAAAGTACAATTCACAATTTAATCGCTTGTCTCAACCATTTTTACTTTTCTTTATCTTTTCCTTAAACCACTTTACCACTACTCGTAATTCACATTTCAAATTCCACTTTAGAGCTGACTTGCATATCTTGGGGGACCCTGTTATTTTTACTCCCCTGATATCTTTCGAGAATATTCTGTACCGTCCAGCGTTCCATACAATTTTCCATTTTGAAATTCGATAAAATCCCCATTCTCGAGTGGTTGAATCTTCTGCTATTTAAACACGGAAATCTTCTGCCTTTCAAATATAGACGACGCTGCTCGCATTCAAACGGATATCACAATACTTTCACTTTCGCTTTGCGGACTTTAGTTTTAAGGCTCACATTTTTAGCGAATTATCTAGCAGTACGGGCGGAATTCAATACCGTACTCGAAATAGATCGTTTTTCACTAGACGTTGCAGATCTCGGCCGTCCACCATTGTGAACTTTGCCATTATCTTCGAGATCTTTAAGTAAATTCATAACTTCATATTTTCTTTTTGAAGATTGAGAGTTACTGGAATTTCGCTAATGTCAAGCTGTTACGTTACTAAAAAGTACGAACAGAAAATTTTCTTACACAAAAACAAAGAAGGATCCTTTTTTACTCAAACAGAATGCAAATCCGTCGTACTATGAGATCATTTTGTCGTACCACATATTCAGTTTTTTCAGGACCCCTATTAACCCTATGAAGAAATACATTGAACTATTACTCAAAACTAAACGAAGAGAAACTAATTGCTAACTTTATTTTTGGAAAATAATATGAATGTGCTATCTTCTTGTCGCGGTGTGTATTGTATTTCAAAATTTACGTATTTTTTCTCGACATTTTAATTTTATACTTATTGGACAACAATCCAACGAGCTGTCGGAAATCAATGCAGGTATGTGGATACACCAAGGGGCGCTGAAAGAACTTTTGCTAGTCTCAATAGACCGGCGCACACTGAACTAATTACCACGGGATAAAACTAGTTTTATAGAATAGGGGCCTGTAGTGTAAAGTAAGATACGTGGTAAAATATTCAACCAGTGTTGAAACGGCTTAACGTCGGGGGAAAAACCAATACAGAAAACCACTACAATCAAAATCGGTTCATGTATACACAATTTTGTCCTGCACTATTCATCCAGTCTGCTTTTGAAGTAAAAAAATACCCCGGTCTTCGGATTAAAATTGATCCAGTATGCGCTGGCCCAATTACTAAGAAAAAAGACCTCTTGTCATTGTAACGATTCTTTTATCGTTATGTAAATTAACAGACCAAGATTCTTGTATCTTGACTGTTAATGGTATTGCTAATGCTACACCAGAACTCCCAAAATAAAAAGAGTGCAAATTTGTCAGCTCCAGCAGACTCACTTGGAATAATAAAAATAAAGTCTTCAACAACTGCTTGATAATCTCTGAAAAAGTCTTTATTCGACACTATTTATACAATATTATAGCTTAGCCTAGCATAAAAATTGATATTACAAAAACAAAAAAACTTATTCTAATACAAAATTATTCGTACCTACATTGCTTACGCAGCAAAATTCAAAGATAAATTTTAATTTTATCTTGAAACAAAAAAAGAGATATTCTATCGTGTGCATCAGGTGTATGGTGTATGGTGTATGGTGCATTGTGCGATGTACATATAGGGTTATTTTTATTTTTATTTTAAATTGCTAGTGTGCATTTATAAAATTAATTCTTAAGACTAAACATCCTGCCCCTCGCTGACGATCCTCGGATTGTCAGAGATTGATAGGGTTCTTGGTTGTGGTATTGGGATGGTTGTTCTTCTGCAGATAGTTGGACTGTGATTGCAAAGTATATATATAACAACTGCGGCCGCCAGAAAGAGTCGCCTAGAGCCTATAATTGTATGCCGGATGTTATGATGATGAAGTAGGTTAGGCAAAACTGTCTGCTGAATCCTAATTTGTTCATGAAGAGCTTGCAGTTCCATGATCCTCGTGCTGACATTTATCACGTTGTGACGAAGTGCCGCCAGATATGTTACATTGGGTAGATTTATAAGATCGAAAAATTTGGTCTGTGACAGCCGAATACTAATTGAATATATGGCATGCGCTTGCAGCGTAAACAAATTTTGTCCCACAACACAGGTCGGTTGCAGTTTCAAAATCTCGGTTCCACTGATTGTAAGAAGCGATGGTTGATTGCTACATACTACATTTGTGTTTGAAATACTTGTCCATACAGGAAATGTTTC
This sequence comes from Volucella zonaria, assembly GCA_963966105.1. Classification (NCBI taxonomy): domain Eukaryota; kingdom Metazoa; phylum Arthropoda; class Insecta; order Diptera; family Syrphidae; genus Volucella; species Volucella zonaria. The sequence continues at coordinate 134,010,726 of OZ014530.1, read as the reverse complement.
AATGACCTTTAATTTACATGCTGATAACGAAGGTATATTATTTAGCAGATTAATTTCACACAAGCTGATATTTGATCCACGGCGGTAAACTGGATGGGTTTTAGTACATAGGTATCTGTCCTTCCCTATTATATTGCATGATGCGATGTCATCGTTGGATAATGGATAATACTCGTCTTGATGGGCGTTTACTGCAAGATAGGTAGATGATGGTTCTATGGCGATGAAGATGTCGTTTGCCATCGCTGGAATTGGAATGTTTTTAAACATAACGAATTCTTCTTGTTCTATTAGTGGTAGATTAATTATAAATATGACATGGTTGCTAGTGATTAGTCCTTCTTTTGTCATAAGTTTATAGACTTCGAGTATGTTATTTGATTTAATAGGTAGATGGTGTCCTGATGGTAGATGATTTTTAATTTTGATAACTTCTTTCCTCAATTGTTGCGGTGCAATCAGTAAATAATTGGTTTTCCAGTAATGAGTATCTGCCAGTGCCGCAAAAATAGATGTTTGTGTCCGTTGTATGTTAGTGATAAGAAATGAAGTGTAGATAGCCCATGATGAGAACAATTGCTGAACGTCTAGCTGATATTCGAGTCTGGTGATATTGTTAACGCAATTGAATATTTGATTTACTTGTGTTAAAAGTTTGTCATGCCGTTAGTCCATAGCTGCCCGGTTCTTTGTTATTATGTTCATAGTGGAGTCTAATATTGAAGTATGATTCTTGAGCAACTCTAGTAAATGATCTTCATTAGTGAATATTTTGTCGATTTTAGTAAACATCCCTTCAGCATATTGAGAATCAAGTACTCCAAAGAAAGCGTTTGCAATGTTGCCTACAGGTTAGGTCGAGGTTGGGTTTTAAGTACTTCGTTTTGGTCTGCGAGTTGTTGATGGATGTATTGGATTTCTTGCACTACTTGTTTGCATACGCTTATTGATGATATTTCGTTGCATACATTTTGCTTTGTTATTGTGCTGCTTTCTAAAACTTGAAACTCTTTTCGGTATGGATCAAGATTATAATAAACTATCAAGTTTCATTTGTTAGCTACCAAGTGTACAGTTCCTTGATTAAAAAAGTGTATTCCGGGAGTTGCGTCAAATTTGTTTACTCCCACACTATTACTTCCTCTAACAATCGGTAGTAGTGACAAAACAAGAAAAGTTGTTAGCAATGTTGAACTTAATTTTCGAGTCTTCTTTTTCGATCCATTTGTGTTATCTGAAGAATTGTCGGGATCTTCTGTTACGCGCTTTCGATCATGTGTTGCTGCAGATGGCTGGTTTGCTGTTGTTGATTCTTCCTCTATGGCTGTTTCATCCTTGACGAGTGGCGCCAGCTTATGAATCGGTCGCCTTAAGACTCCCGATTTTGTGCGAACATCTACTACCTGATAAAACCGTCATTACCATGGTACACTTTGATAATTCTGCCAAGTGGCCGTTTCATTATCGGAGTATTGTCTTCTTTGATGATAACTATCGTGCCGATCTCTACGTTTGCTAATGAAGCTTTCCATTTGTTCCGGTGCTGTAATTCATTCAAATACTCTTGAGACCACCGTTTCCAAAACTCTTCTTTGATGTGCGAAACTAGCTTCCATCTGCTGTTAAGGCTTCTCCGTAATGGTTCTGCATGGGGATCAGCTATAGCCCTGGGAGGCTCTCCTATAAGAAAATGACCAGGAGTTAATGCATTTAGGTCATTTGGATCAGTAGAGAGGGCAGTGATGGCCTTGAATTTAGGATAGCTTCTGCGTCTATACTTAGGGTACACAATTCCTCATATGTTAAAGAAGCTGATGCGATTTTTCGTTGCAGCAAATGTTTTGCTGACTTCACAGCCGCTTCCCATAAACCTCCAAAATGTGGAGCCCTCGGAGGGATAAAATGAAAATCTATTCCTCTCGAGCTGCAACTGGTTGAAATTTGACCTTGAGCTTGGTTTGAATATATTGTTGTTTGTAATTCAGTTAATTGATTCCTTGCTCCGACAAAGTTAGTTGTATTATCACAATAAAGATTTTTACAATGTCCTCAGCGGCCAATAAAACTCCTTAGCGCACCGATGAATGCATCTGTAGATAAGTCGCTTACAACTTCAATGTGTACGGCCTTCGTGCTAAAGCAGCAGAATATTGACAGGTAGTTCTTTTGTGGACGACTTCCCCTTGAGCGGTAATGAATCCAGATGGGCCCACAAAAGTCTACTCCACAATTGATGAAAGGATGCGTTGGTTGAACTCTGTTTGCAGGTTGATGGCCCGTCATCTGACCATACATCTTAGGCCTTGCCTTGATACAATCTGTGCAGTGTTGAACGATGGAACGAGCTAGGTTTTTTCCTTTGATCGGCCAAAAACGTTGCCTTGTTATAGCTAATAGAACTTGAGGGCCTACGTGCATATTTTCTGCATGTATATCTGTCATAAGTATTTTGACAAATGGGTGGGCACAAGGCAATAGTATTGGATGTTTGGCGTCAGATGGTAGAGAGGATGCTTCCAACCGCCCTCTTACTCGCACGAGCTTGTTTTGATCTAAGAAAACTGAAAAACCAATTAATTTGCTTCTTGCATCCGGCTCCTTGTACTTCTCTAAATGAAGTATGTCTGCTTTGAATTCTTGTTGTTGAATATACTTTAGAATAAGTTAAGTAGCGTTGTCTAATTCTGCTACTGTCAACGACCAGATTCTTTTGTCAGGTTTTAAATGTGACCATCTCAACTCATGTATTTTAAGAAGAAACTGGTCATTGGGTGGATTCATGTCTTTTGGGACAAAGTCGACATTTTTAGCAACAAGAAAGCTCTACATCGCATGAGCATAGTGAGCTGAAGCTAAATCAGACCAAAATAATGTTGAACCCTCGTGTTTGTTTAAGAAAGGAATCAACCGTTTTTTTAGGCACTCGTTAATGTACACTTCTCCGTTAATTTTTCCCGTTGTAATAAACGATGAGCTTCTGTGTCCACATTGGCAAATGGCCTGCCCAACGAGATATTTTGACCCGAATTTTTCCACCCCAATCGATGTTGTTGATTGCGGAAGAATCTCAGCTTCAAACGAGTTGTAAAACTGCGCACCTGGAAGAGTAGTAAAGTCGGCTTTGACATAAGCTTCGTCATCTAAAACCAAGCACGCTTTCTTGTTGCCGATCAACTCGTTAGCTTCCGGGCTCGTGTTTTTACTACTTTTTTTTGCTTTTCAGGAACTTTTCGTATTTTCTGTTTTTTTCGTGTTTTTAGACCGTTACGTTTTATAGATCTTTGTACCATTGTTTGGTTGGTATTACATTTCCGAGCAACATCTCTGAATGACATAGTCCGGTTTTTTACGATGGTACCCACTATTTTCCTGTCCAAATTTGTATCATGTGCTCCACTTTTCTGTTTTCGCTTAACTGTCAACGTCTCCAAATATCGTTTAATAACAGAATTCACTGTACTGCGTGCTATGTTTAAATTTTTTGCGATGAAATGGTTTGAACGCGAAGTATTTTCGAGCCATTTGTCGATGATCTTTTTACTGCGTTCCTTTTGACTCATATTTTATAAATATTTTAAACAGCACCGAACTAAAATCAATTACAAACTGAAACTAGAGAATATGCAGGCTAATTTGGGTACAAATGGGATTACAATTTTTACGCATTGGAAGTATAGCCCGTATTAAAATTTACAGATTTTATTCGTTTCAGTCCTTATGATGTGCAGGAGTATTGGATCCCATGATAAGGTGTCGATCCCAAGACCATCTAATGCTAGCAGACATTCTTGAATAAGGTCATGAAGTGATTTAATTGAAGACACGCTTTCAGTCGTTGATGTTTGTTGAGTAAGAAGTTTGTTAAGGACAGCGTTAACTAAAAGACGTTTGTTTTCATATCTTTCTTTAATAAGTTTCCATTTAGCGATGGGCTTGTTGTGTATGAGTTCCGTAAAAAGGTCAGAGAATTGCCGCCATTTCATATAATCTCCATTAAACGTTGGCATGGTAATGTGTGGTAGTTGAAATCCAATAGGGCTTCTTAAGTTGCTACAAATAGTTGACTGTGGCTGTATCTCTTTAGATAATTCATACATTTGGATAAGTTCAGTTGCGTTTTATCTTCCAAGGCGAAATATTGTTGTGCATTGTATCCATCAAGTGCCGGATTTGTAGACCGCTCACACATCTGATTATGCAGCCCTTGGATTTCATCCCAATACCGCTCTACGGATCTTATCTTTATTTTAAAATATTCTTGTGATTTTTGAGTTAAATCCCCAGATAGCCCATGAAGCGTCTGTTGCAGTGCTCCAATTAGCGCTTGCTGCCTTCTAATCAGTCAAGTTATGTTTGTAAGATCATTTGGTTGATATGCTTGCCGTGCCTTGACTGGAAGTGGTTTTGATACAACCTCTTTCTGCTGGGTATTGTCACCTTGAGCGACATCTTCTTGAGCGACACTATCTTGAGGATCATCCCGATCACTATGGGCAGTGGGGATGTCATCATCTTGTATGATCTTCAGTTTTTGCAGGATTTCATTCCTTGCTAAATAGAAATCCTCTTGCACTTGATTATAATATTCATTAGCGAGATATGGATGAGAAAGCTCATCACCATGATCGATACGGATAATGTTGTCGGTTTTTTCAAAATCGTCCCAAAGTTGATTGAGACTCTTAAGGCGAGCTGTGCACAACTCTTTTGTTCACCGATGCATTGGTTCCTTCTTCAGATTTAGCTTAATCCGTAGAATCTCCGCTCCTTTTTCCTCTTGCCGAGATCCTAACTTGTCCGTGATAATTGTAGAATATATGCTCTGAACGTTGATTATCGTTGGAATGTAGATTCGTGAATACCAGTATCTAGCCGTGGTATACGCTTATTTTACTTGTGTTGATTGTTGTGTATGATTTTAAAGAATACCAGTTTTGGCCCTTAATTAGTAGATTAGTGTAATTTGCTCCTTACCGATGGTGGGGGAAAGCAAAAGAAACTAATCACGTCGGGGTCACCAAAAAATGTAACCATTCTTTTATCGTTATGTAAATTAACAGACCAAGATTCTTGTATCTTGACTGTTAGTGGTATTGCTGATGGTACACCAGAACACCCAAAAGAAAGAGAGAAAATTTTGCAGCTCCAAGCAGAATCACTTGGAATAATAAAAATAAAGTCTTCAACAACTGCTTGATAATCTCTGAAAAAAGTCTTTATTTCGACACTATTTATACAATATTATAAATAGCTTAGCCTAGCACAAAAATTGATATTACAAAAACAAAAAAACTTATTCTAATACAAAATTATTCGTACCTACATTGCTTACGCAGCAAAATTCAAAGATAAATTTTAATTTTATCTTGAAACAAAAAAAGAGATATTCTATCGTGTGCATCAGGTGTATGGTGTATGGTGCATTGTGCGATGTACATATAGGGTTATTTTTATTTTTATTTTAAATTGCTAGTGTGCATTTATGAAATTAATTCTTAGGACTAAACAGTCATGAATGTACATTATTGATGAACGAATTGCAGATAGGTGGCGTAACCTAAGACAAATGTGGGGTTTTAATCCACTAAATAATTGTAAGTGTTTTTATTTACTATAAATGATACAATAAAATTGGTTTATTTGTAGCTTTTGCCTAAGTGACTGTCAAGTTAATGTAAGAAGATCTTTCTTTTTATATATTTTTTTCCGTGCACATTGTTGTAATCGCCACATCATTCCCTCCTCAGTGTCAAACTTATTATGATATGAAATATAATTTTTGATGAAGGTGGACAAAATTTGCTTGACGATGCTTATAATTTTAACAGGATTTGTGTTTCTGATGTTGGTTATGTGGTATGTAGTGATTGTGACATGCTGATGCCTATGCTATTTGAATGTGTTGGGAAATTGTTTCGTCTTCATATGGAAGAAACGCGGGTTTTAGTATTCCCGTCGACACGCTGATTTCTTTCCCGTTTACCGATATTCTGTAAACTTTAGATGAGATAAGTTGAATTACCTGATGTAGGCCACTGTACAGTGAAGTCAAGGCCCGTCGGACGGTATCGTCTCGTAAAAATATGTGGGTGCAGGAACCGAGGTCCTTATGAATGAAACTGTGTGGTTTGCAGTGATACGCAATGTGCACAGGTCTGAATAACGCATGTGTCGTCGTAGGTGGTGTAGACGAATTTCGGTGTCTTCGGTCACTAGTACGTCGACGAATAATTCGCCAGGATACACAGGGTGATTCCATAAACCAATTCTGTACATGACGTTTGAAGGTCGTCCTTACAGCAAGTTCGTAGCCCAAGCATAACTGTTGGAAGTATGTCAATATGGTCTGCTCTTCTTTCGTGGCACATAATTGCGACTTTCAGAATTCTGTGCCTTCGCTCTACAAGACCATTTGCTCCCGGGTGGTTCGGTGACTTCCTTACTTGTTGGCATTTGTCGAAGAACGCAGATTCGAATTGAGTTCCCTGGCCAGTCGTAAATCCCTTGGGGGCGCCAAAATGCGCTATCCAGTTGCATCTGCTACTTCTTCTGCTGTTTGAGTGACTAGCGGTACAGCTTTCAGCCATCTGGAAAAACTATATATTAGTGTTAAAAAATACCTGAATCCTGATGAGTTGGGTAGCACAGGTGTACTTGCTCCAATCGGTTGTCGGGAACACCAATCTTCTCTGGACGATTTCTGGTAAGGCGATGTATTTTTGATCGTTGACATGCTATGTATGTGCTTGCCCACTGGTGAACATCTTTCGAACACTCTGCGTCGTAACGTTGCTGGGATGTAAGGTCTGGTGGTATTGGTTGACGTGTCGTAAGGAACACGGCTGCATCGATGGTCTCGGCTGTCCACCGTATTAATTTATTACCTCCTTTCATTCAACGTAACTTGAATCACTGCTATATGTAGAAGAAAATGGGGGTACAAATTTACCATACCAAGAAATTGCTGCAGCTCTTTCACAGTTTTCTGTTGTGCTATGTCGCAGTTGGCTTTGATCTTGGACTGAGGTGGTCGTGTTCCATTTATGTCGATCCAGTAGCCTAGATGTTTGATTTCCACGCAAAAAAGGCGCAGTTTGCTACGCTGATTGTTGTAGTAGTCGGTCGAACACGATATTGCGATGCCCTAAGTGTTTTTCTTTACTCGTATTGTCAGATGCTATAAAGATGTCATCCAAATAGCACTAGGAAAAAGTTCCTAGTACTCACAGTATTTGGTCCATGAGTATTTGGAAGGTCTGGGAAGTATTTTCTTGTCGAATGTCATCACCCTAAATTCGGTGAGGTCAAAAGGTGTTATTGTGGATGTCTTTGGAATATATTTTTTCGACATCGGTATTTGGTTTTTGGTTGTAGGCACCCATCGTTTTAGGGTACCAGGTATAAGGGGCTGGCCATGGGCTGTAGGACCACAATACCCCTGTTCAACCATGAAGTCGAATTTTTCCCACGCTATTAATAGCTTCTCGACGCGCACTCTGCTATAGCTGTTCCATTCCTGACGAAGTGGCACATGTTGTGATTGGTGGCTTTCATGGTCAGAGAAGGGTTTGTCAGAGCCATGTAATTTTTGAGCAGCTAATAGTGTTGTCATTCCTTCGCTATTGCATGAATGCAGTCGTCGAAAATTATTTTGGTGGTTGCTCGTGTGTTTTTCGCTGGATTTTATTGTCGATGAAATTTAACTCAGAGAGAAAATCAGCCCAAATATTTGGTAGTGATACATTTGCGATTAAGAAACGCCATTACATCCATCGCCGTAAGCCAATGTCAAAGAGTAGCAGCTTGTCACTATACATACATATATGTATATGTGCCATTATAGGCGTAAGGTTTACAGTCGAAGGCTGGATGGTTTTTGGCCAAAGACCAGGGGAGCACTGAGATGTCGGCGCCAGTGTCAATTAGAGAAGAAGTTTTCGAGGAGCGATCGGTGGTGGGCAGGCGGAGTTTCTCTGCTGTCCGCCTGAGACTGCAGCGAAGAATTTAGTTTTCTCTATGGAGAGTGTATTCGTATGTAGTACAGTCCAGTTCGCTAACTAATTTAATGTATTTATATGAGTCCCTATGAATACGATGCATTTGAACGACGGATTCCAGGTGACAAACCAATGCCTTGGGCGATGCTTCCAGAATGGCGGGACACGCACCTACGTAATATCTTTAAGCACAGCCGCGGCTGAAGAGGGGACTCCGTCCTTCTTATCATTCTAGTTCATATCAAGTCGTGATCACAAGTCTGGGATTTTAATCAACCAAAGAATTATAAATGAATATGCAACGTATAACTGATACAATAAAATTGTTTTATTTGCAACTCTTGTCTACGTAAACGCAAAGCCAATGAAAGAAGATCTTTCTTTTTATATATTTCTTTGCATACACTTCCTATCCTTTCTTGTCCATCTTATGCCCTCTGTTAATAGATTGTTGTAATCGCTACACATAGCTAATTTGACGTGGCAGTATCTTTGATTAACCTCTTCTTCTTGGGCTGCCGACCCGTCTGGTCGTTTTTGTGTTCTTGCGAAATTTAAATTGTTGTTTGAAATATGTAAATATATATAAAAGATGAAAATAAATCTACTATCACTAACTCAGCTGCGAAATTTGCGTGACTAGACATTTCTGCACCATGCACCGCTTCCCAAAAAGGAGACTTCTGGACATTGATGATACACCCGAGCCTTCTAGAAAGGAAGCAAAGGAAGCACCCGCTATTTCAACTTCTGCTTGTGAACCATCCGCCTGTGAAACTTCTTGTGGTAGACCAACAAAAAAACAATTAGCGACAATAATCATTTGACCCCTTAAACGTGCTACAGATCCTAGTATCCGCGGCCACAGATCTGCCATATCTGAGGAACATGTCACCAGTACCAGAAAAGACACAGTGATTAATGCAGATTCTGAAGAGGACCAAGAACTTCTGAGGCCCCAGCGACGGGAAAAAATTATCCATTTAAAAAAAAAAGTTAACATTAGCTAAAATCGCCGCTGAAGGTCTACTCGCCGAAAGAGTTAAACTCACCGACGTAGAAAATGATTCTTATGGAGTTCGTTAATGGATTTTCGATTTAGAGACGTTAAGACAACCAACTATGAAGTTAAGAATAACCTTATATATATTTTACATTTAGCCCAATCAATCTAAGCCCAGAATATCGAAATACAAGACCTGACGAACAATAACGGGTTTTTCAATCTGAAATTAGAAAATATACGACTAAGAACGAGTTTCAATAAAATAATACATGTAATCAACATAACTGAGTACGAAGAAACCAAAGAAAACATACGAGAAAACTTAGAAACATTTTATGATAAGTCTAATTGGTTATCCCCAATGCTGGAGACAGTTAAACACAACTATAAAAATTTGGAGAATAAACTAACAAATATTCTACCACACCCCAGGACAAAAAGAGGTCTTTTAAACATAGTCGGCAAACGTCTCAAATTTATTGCAGGCACTATGGATGCAGACGACGAAGCAGAAATCCTAGAACAAATAGAGACAATAAGAGACAATAATAAAATACTTATCAGAGAAAATAACAAACAAGTCAAATTCAATACAGACATTACAGAACAAATACACAACATTACAGAACATATTAAAAAACAACAATTAACACTGAAAAAGTTTATACATAACATGACTGATGAAATTTACAATAGAATAGCAAACGCAGAGAATGAAATAAAGTACATGCAATATTCATACCAAATTAACTATGATATCAATCTCTTACGAAACCATATTGACGATATAGGAAAAATTCTACTAACTAGCAGACTCGGAATCCAGAAATATCCTAACTGACAAAGAAGTCAGAGAAATTCCTGACTTAGATAAACTAGCTAATATTAAAGTCATTGTTGCCTCTTTCGAAGATAACATTATGATAGTTCTTCTAACACCCAAATTCTCAAAAAACATTTATTCCATAGGAATGTAAACAACGTACTCATTCCAAGTCATCACATAAACAATCTATATTTCGTCAATTAAATATGCTAACAAACTCAGTACCCCAATCCTATGTCAGCACATAAATAATAATGAGCTGTCAGTATAGAGTACTTCGGCTTTTCTTTTCCGTGTCACCCGACACCCAATTCAGCTATACTCAGGGGTATCGGCTTTTCGCCTTTTCTTTTCCCTGTCACTTGGCACTCAATTCAGCGATATTCGAGGGTATCGGCTTTTTGCCTTTTCCTTTCCGTACCAATAAATAACCCATTTAAGATAATGCATCGACTGCATATCGCAATCGATAAACAAATTCCGGGAATCAATTACCACATTCGTCCAATCGGAATTATCTGTGTTCCAATTTTTAAAGTGTAAAAGAGGAAACTAAGAAGATGTAAAATTAGTCTTAAGATAGATTCAAGAATAAACGGTCATCGTGACCATAGTAAATAAAACAAATTATTGTTTTAATCTCTAAATAAAAACTGTTACGCTCAGTAAAAGCCACGTAGTCTCCGTCGTTGAATTTGTAAACATTGACTTCCAGTTAAGAACGGCTCAAGGTCATGACCCTTACTTTTCAGAGTTGAAGAACAGATTGTGTTCCGAGGAATTAAGCTCGTTCACCCTACAGGATGGTATCGCACAAATATGGAAACCAACCTTATTCGGGATATCCATGAGATATTTACGGGTTGCGAAATATGTAAGTCAAATACGTATGAATTATTGATTCGTGACCAGCAGGAACAAATGAGCATAACTTGTTCAATATCCCCAAAAAATCACTTTCTTTTAATACCATCCACCTACTTCATTTTGGTCCTCTTCCTGCCATCTAATCGAAAAGTAAACAAATTCTGTTTGTAGTCGACAAGTACGAGAAAGGTGTGTGCCGCACTTAATAAATATTTTGAGTATTACGGCCGACATCTAATAACCGACAGGTACCCCTGTTTTACCTCCCAAGAGTTTATTATTCTTTTATTATTTGGTTGGCAACTCTGCTCCAAAAAGAAAAGTCAGTGAAATTTATAGCTCCATTCAAATTAAAAAAAAAAATAGTTACTTAAACCGTAACAAATTTAAAAGAATATAAATCTTTAATAAAGAACTGTCTCATCGGCATTAAAAAAAAAAAAACTGGGTGAGTCTTCTTATAAAAGCCTAAAAAAGGAAATCCCAACGATGTTCGGTAGTGGCTCGTCTCGGACCAATCTAACCCTCCCAAAACACCACATTCACAAATGTCACCAAAATCCCCTTCATCTGAAATGAATGAAAATAATACACTTGTTGGTATATTGACGGTTGCGGAATTAAAGGAAATGTTCCAACGTTCTATGGGAGAATTATTGGACGTACGAGTAAGACTGAAAGACATGGCAACTGAGGCCGACATGGAAGGAGTAAGCGCGGAAATTTCTACTTTGAAGCAAAGCAACAAAGAATTAGAAACCCAGCTTCAACAGATGGAGTCTCGATGTGTCTTGCTCGAGTGACAAGTGGAGTTTCTTGAAAAAAGAAGCCAACGAGAAAAATCTGGTTATCCACTTGCAACCTGCAGATAATCCTCGAAATACGGTTGAGAAAGCTAAAGCGATTTGCTTGGATTTCCTGCAAACGAATGACAGCTCTAAAATAACTGCAACAAATCAAATAAGCTTTGGGAGTAGAATTGCAAATGCCATTGTAGAAATGGCTGTCCATGATGATGTTGCTGGTGTGCTTCGAGCTAAGCCCAAATTGCATGGATTACCCAGCGGCGACAAGAGAACGCAAAAGGCAATTAAATTCGTGAATAAAATTCACGAAGCAAGGGCATAAACGTTCAAATACGAGGCGAAACTCTTCAAATAAACGATTTTATTTTGATAGGCGTGGGAAAATGAAGTTGGACCATGAGGATGGTTTGTTATTGATTCAGCAAGTACTTGCGGATGACATAAATGATACTAATGGTGGAACGATATGTGACGGAGGCAGCTGTAGCTATCAAACGGTTTATACGAGTCGCTTTTAGTGGTAATGCCGTCTGCCATAATTCAATCTCTTTATATAATGATAATGTTAAAATAAATAATTTAAAATTTTTAAAGTACAAAATCCTTTCTCATAATGCATCAGGATTAAATAATAAGAGTACTTTTGCGGATTTTTATAAATTTATCAATCAATTTGAATTTATTTTTCTACATATATAAAACTTTTTTACAAGAAAATAGTTCAATCAATTTTTAAAATAGATTTATTAACTTTGAATTTAAATGGATACCAGCTATTAGAATTCAGTCAAAAGGAAGAGCCAATGAAGAATATTTTTTTGAGTATAAGAAGGATCTACAAGGTATCAGCCCTTAATTTCGAGTATTTGAACGAGTTACATACCTAAATCTCAATTTTAATAATGCGACTTTTCGGTTACTCACAACATGCATTAACTGCAATCATTGGGACAGTGATTTCGAAATATTTTAATTTTTTTTTTTAATAATTTACGCGCGCCTAAGGGGTTATGATACCCTTTTACTGTTGCCAGGGCGCGGGCAGAAAGATAGAAGGAGGAGAAAAGAAAGTTTTTGATGTAGTGGTTTGAAACGCAGGTGTGTTTGGTTTCGATATTGACTCTCCAGGGGTGGGAGTCCGAATAGGACGGAGAGATTTTCTTCACTCGGAATGATTCAGGTTATGAATTTTAACGGTTGTTTTGTGCTTGAAAACCCTACAACAGCCAAATCTACATGTCAGTGTTATGCCTTCACACGCAGATTTTTCTGACTGAGTTCCAATTACACAAATGAAAGCTTATCGTGGCTAGGATTCGAACCTTGACCCTCCGAGTGAGAAGCGATTGCTAGTACCACTACACCACGGCCACTCCCTAATTTGAAGAATTTATAGCACGAGAAAGGAGCAGTAATTTAATGGTGGTTGGTGACCTGAATGGAAGAATTGGAAATGAAGCTGGAAACGAAAAGTTAGAAGTTTAAACTCAGCGAATATCGAAAGGCGTCGTCCTTAATGCAAGGTAATAGATTTTTGTAATTTTTATGGGTTTAGAATCCAAAATGGAACTAGCTTGGCAGATATGGGTGGTGAATTTACTTTTGTTGGTAAGCAAGGAAGTCGGTAATAGATTATAGTCTCGTTGGTGGAAAATGGAATGTTCACGTTGTCGATTTCAAAGTTGAACATGCCCCGTTTTTGGGCTATCTTCCTATAGTTGTGACTTTTGGACAGATGGCGTTGTAACATGAAGAAAGCAGACCTATGATGCTATTGCCTAAACTTAAATGGAATCCGGTTAAGGCGACAGAGTATCAAGAGAAGCTGGACATATATTTTCGGAGCCAACAAGTATGCAACTTAAGCCAGTTAAAGGAAACCATCAAAGCATTTTATTCAACAGCTCCTTGCTTTGACCTCGAATGTAAAAAAGCCAGGTAGTTATCGTTTGCTTGGCTAAGAGCATATCGTAGTTCAAACGAGGGTTATTTCAAAAACCTTTATTTGCAAGCAAACAGAGAGTACAAGGTACTGTGTATACGGAAAAAGTCAACATTTTTATAAGTAGAATCGAAGCGACTAGCCCATTGCCAGAATGCGAGAGAATCTTGGAACTTGGTTATGAAGCTGAATGGCAAGTACTTAAACATTCATCATGGACTATGCTCTAATCGTCTAGCAACGCATTTTAAGACTTTACTAAATCCCGTACAAGAAGGAATCAATTCTCACTACGCACCGCCTGCGTGTTGCTTGCGGTCATAACACAGCAAGAGGTTACTGAAGTATTGATTAAGCTTAAGGATGGAAATGCAGCTAGTTCTGATGGAATCATCGATAAGACTTATGCTTATACATATACAATAATGTGTTGGAAACTGGATTGATACCTGAAGAATTTAAAGAATCCATAATTTTCCCAGGAAGTTTGTCGGAGCTATCTAATTATAAAGGCATATCCTTCTTAAATACTTGCTACAAAATCTTCACGCTAATTCTACGCAGACGTCTCAACACATGGATCAAGAATAATTAGCAAGATTATCAGGCAGGTTTTAGGCCAGGCTGTTCAACGATTGACCATATCTTTGATTTGAAAAATATTGCGGATTCATTTCTGAGCAAAAAGAAGAAGCTATATGCGTTTTTTGTGAACTTCATGTCAGTATTTGATGCCGTTGATAGACAAGTTCTATTCTACAAGCTCTATAACATTGCTGTCTGTAAAATTTTTGCAGAGTCATGCAAAACTTATATAGTGACATAATGGCGGCAGTTTGGGACGGTGAAGGAAGGTCTGAGTGGTTTAAAACTGAATCAGGGGTTAGACAAGGTTGTACTATGAGCCCAAGTTTGTTTGCTTTGTTCATTGATGATCTTGCAAGCTACTTATCGTGTGGCATCAAATACGCGGGTCATATAATCAAGGAACTGCTATTCGCAGACGACATGGTGCTCTTGGCGTCTTCTCCTGGTTCATTGCAGCTAATGATCAACTGGCTTTTTCAATATTGTGAGGTTTGGATTACGGTAGGGAATTTAGAGAAAATGAAAATTATGATTTTTAAGAACGGGGGAGGCAGAAACTCTGTAAATGAAAAATGCTATTTTAATGGTGGAGCCGTAGAAATTGTTAAGGAATTAAAACATCTCGGAGTTAATTTCACAAAAAGTTTAAATATGGAGAAGCATCTGAAGGAGAAGCTGACAAGGCTAAAAGCGGAATCAGTGCACCATGGAGTAGAAGTTTTGTAATAAAAGTATTGCGCACGGCAGAAAACTCCGCGTTTTTGAGGCGGTATCGGAATCAATTTTATTTTACGCAGCACAAATATGGGGAGTGAAACAATATGAAAATGTAGAGAAGCTCCTCCGCTATTACATAAACCGAATTTTTCGACTACCACCAAATATGCCAAATTATGTGATAGTGCTGGAAACTGAATTGTCACCTCTCTTTATTCGTACCCTTAAAATGCAAATTGATTACGAGCTTAAGATTATGAAGATGGAAAATCACCGGCTTCCGAAGATAGCGGCCTTCCACGTCATGCATAATGAATCGAGCTGGTATGCTGAATGGGTTGAACTTGCTGCGGACTGCGGTATAGATTTAAGTCTAGATAGTTTCGACTGTAGCTTTAGGCTTATTTCACCAGTGAAGTTGAAGTGCAGAGAGAGATTTCTGAGCAACGCTAAAGAATCGCTCCACAGAGCAATATATTCCCAACTTTAATCACAATTTGGAAGAAAGGAATTATTTTCGAGATGAAAATAGTGTCGATGAAATAGCAATGATGGTCAGGTTACGGGGAAAGCTGATACACCTAAACTTCATTCCTCACAGAGAAGATTTACCCATCTTGTGCTCTTTGTGTAACTTGGGTGAAAGAGAAGATATTATCCACTTCATGGGGAAGTGTCCTACTTTAAGGGAAATAAGAAGGAGCACTTTGAGATCCAGCGGAAAACGAAGTTATATCTCTACTGAGCAAAATCGAAGTTAAAAAACTATATCAATACTGCTATAGGTACCGTATAAGTAGCGAACATTTTTAAATTTCAAGAATCCTATTTTATTAAGTTTTGTATTTATCAATATAAAGTAATTGTCGCATTTGTTTTGATGGAGTATTAAAAAGTATTATATACGCAAAAACTTATGCTTTGTCAACTAGGCAGATGGCAGGAAAGCCAAGCTTTTTTTGATTTTTTGTTTTTTAAACTATGTTTTGCAATTGATGATTACCAAATAAAAATCTAATCTAATCAAATCTAATCTAATCTATTTTTATTAGACTACAATATGACTCACGTTTAGGTAGCTGTTTACCCACTGTAGGCTTACTGTCAGGTCGAAGGAGTAAAACGAATTTTGACGGCTATGATCGGAAAACTAAGTGAACTTTTACAATATTCCGATTGGGTTTGAAAGACGCTTCAGGTTAAATATGCCGTAAACAATACAATTTATACATCGAATCCCACAGCTCCAAACAAACTCTTATTTGGAATAGATCAACGTGGGCAGATTATTGATAACGCGAGTTAAGCTAGTACGGTTGTAGCATGGTGTTTTATTGCAAAATTTGTCTGCTATTAAAGCTACTACAGTAGTTTGCTACCAGTTCGCTCTCTCGTGTACAGATACACTAACCCATGTAAGCCTTACTAGTTTAACTCGCGTGTGTATACCTTAAGTAAATTAACCGATTTCAGTGTTGGTAAAGGTCCATTCACAGCTCAACGAACTGGGAACACGAACGAAAAAATTTTCGTAAATTTTAACATTTCGTCCACAGCTACTTCTTTGTTTAGTCGCAGCGACCTGTGAACAAATCAGAATAGGAGAATTTCGAGGTTAGATTCTCGCGAATGTTTCGGTTGTACGAATGTAGATTGGGCTCGATGGAATGCGAGTAAAATTTGAAAGTAAATGGACCTTAAGAAAAAAAAAACTTTCGTCAAGAATGTACACTGTTACGACAGGCGGCGTAACCTAAGACACAATTGTTTGGACGTGAGTGTTTTTGATTAACCTCTTTCTCTTATTCTTTCTTTTGTGGCCGATCCATCTGATCGTTCTTGTATTCTTGCGAAGTGTACACTATTAAAAATATATAAAGGAAGTAAAATTTAAAAATAAATCTACTAAAACAGCTTAAAAAAATCGTTTTATGTTTTTAAATTACGATTTCAAAGCTTGGGAATTTTATAATTTTGGTTTTGTTTTTAAAACACTTTTTTGAGGTAGTTTTTCTGGCTGAGCACTATAGATGAACTAACACAGATGGTAAAATCTACTAATATTTTTGTAATCCTTTTAGTCCATCTCAGAAACACTAAGTGAAATACCAACACTTATGAAAACAATGTATGTGTAATATGGATGACACTCAGAAAAGTACTTTCAGCGCTCCTTCGCGACATTTTTTTTACCGAAATTTTTAGATTGATTTTTGACAGCTCGCCAATTCATATGTAAAGTTTAATTTCGAAGTGGAACAAAATAATTGAATTTCAATTTAATTCAATTCAATTTATAACAATCGGTAAGTACAAGTAAAATCAAAGTCTTTTATACGAGTAGTACAATGAAGACATTTAAGTTTACATTTCAATTTACAAAATAATTAGGTAAAAAAAAGAAAAACAAAATATTACAGGGACTAGATGGATGCAAAAAAGTAAGAAAGAAATAAAAGAAATAAGAAATTTAGAAAAGATTTACGTACTTAGAATTATGTATTTTCGAAATGTGCTGATATTGGAGTTCGAAATTGGTCGGCTACCATTATTTGCTTGACGGTGAGAGGTAATGAGTTCCAAAGTCTGACAGTGTGTACAAGAAAGAGGCGAGACGTATTTAAATAATTACAAGTAGGCGTTATAAGGTTAAAGGTTCGGGTTGACTGGACAAATTGCAGTTTCTGATAAAGGTATGATGGAGAATGAGTTTGAATTATTTTGTGCAAGACAACACAGCATCTTCTTTCCCAGAAACTCTGGAATGAGCATTCAAGAACAAGTCTGTAGTAGCCGGATACATGACCGTATATCCTCATTCCATAGACATATCTCAACATGTCATTAAAGACAACAAGTAACTTGTGTTGAGATTGTGAATCTAGTTTAGAGTACACAGCTATGGCATAGCCAAAGATTGGTACAAGTAAAGCCTTAGTCACCCTGAGCTTAGTGTCCATAGGAGTAAGGCTGGCAAACAACCAAAGCTTACGTAGGCATGCATAAATACGCGCTACAGTGTAATTTGCATGGTCAATAGCAGAAAGGAATCTATTTAACTTGTAACCAAGATTAATGACAGTGTCCGAAAACGAGAGTCTACAGGAGTCTAAATAAATAAGCGGTATTATTTTTTTTGAAATTTAAATTAATTGGGTTTTACTCAGATTTAAGATTAATCCATTATTTTGCTCCCATTTCTCTAGAGAGGATAAATCTGAGTTCAATCTTGCTGCGAGATCTTTCACTAGTCCAATTGGTCCAGATAAATATATGTTATCTATGCGTCATCAAAATATTTATAAGTGCATTGCAACAAACTTGTAGTAGGCCATTTATATATAAATAAAACAGGACCGGGCCCAGAATTGAACCCTGAGTATAATTTTCGGGCGAGAGTATTTCTGCTCAACAAAAACCTTTTGCGATCGATTTGAAAGATAGCTTATTAATCTCATCGCGCAGTCGCTAAAACCAAAGCAAAGCTAAAGAATTTATTTTTGTCTGATAAGTATAAAGTTAAAATGTCGTGCTTTAAAAGTAATTGTTGTGTTGTTATTTTTCCATTAAATATTTAGTGAATACCGTGTAATATGGTTTTTGTTTTTAATATTATGGTTAAACAAATCAATAGAGATAGTGAAATGCGACTAGAAATTCGCATAGATAGAATTCTAGACATATATATGGTATGTTTGATATATGCATATACTCCTAGACTATTTCGCTTGGTGGAAGTAAAAGAATGCTGAGATGTTGCAATTACTCTCTTGTACTTGATCCTATTTCAATTACAACTGAAGAACCAAGCCAATTTCCACCAACTTTTCACTTTCACCAATGGAAATATTCCCTTTGAAATATTCTGGTATAATATTGTAAAATGTTTGTGTGGGTGCAAGTGATAGAACTTATTTCTTTCAATACAATCGCTTTATTCAATACAGTCACAACTCACAATTTAATCACTTATCTCAACCACATATACTTTTCTTTTCTTTTACTTAAACCCATTAATCACTTCTCTTATAATTCACTCTTCATATTCAACTGATGAACTCACTTCCATATCCTGGGGATGCTGATACAATATTTATATTCCAATCACATATTTTGAGAACAATCTGTGCCATCCAGCGTTCCATACAAATTTCCATTTTGCCAGAAAATTCGATTCCATTCTTCCTTTACCAATGGTTCAAATCTTCTCCTATTGAATAGATGGCTATTCGTTCGAATGGTGCTCCGACATTGTATTGTTGCATTCGTCTCTGTGGTTTTACATTTGGGCCTTTAGTAGCCACACACCAATTTGCAGTTTTTGCACCAATTCTCGACATCTTGTTTAGCGCTTAGGTAATAGAAACGTTCACTTACCTTTTTCAACGGTTTGTTTATTCCCAAATGGCTTCCTGAGTTTTCGTCATGTATATCATGGAGTACTTGCCTGTATCTGCACTTTCCTATTTCCATTTCATTAAAGAATCTTGCATACTGTTAAAAAAAATCATTCTTACATGTTCTTAACTTAATATTGCGTTAATATTTCAATGATACAGTAACTTGAATTCTCTCTATGTTTTCTCTCTTAAAGTAATTACTCAAAATGTATAAATTTCGCTTTTGGAATAGACCAGTTGTCAGTCATGTTTTTTACTTTAACCATAACGTGTCATTTATAAGCTTCATATCTTTTCGCAAAATAAATCGCCCATTGAATTATTTCGTCTGCCTTTTATTTTTTTGGTAAAGTGTTTTGTTTTTTTACACATACAAAGCGAGTCCCATTGTGCCCAATGCGGCTTCATAGTTCGGCTCCGGTACGATATCTCCTGCCAGCTTGGCCTTTCCTTGTGTTCCTTCCAGGCCAATATTGGTTTGATGTCATTATCTGCCTGTTCGGAGGAACGGATTTCAACCCTCTATTTGCTCGGTCCTGATCAATTGGATAGTGGCCTTTTCATTCGCTTCTTTAACGAGTGGTTGCAGTTTTCACATTTAACACTGCGCAGTCGACGAGAGAGAGCATCAGCATTTGAGTGGAGTTTGCGGTGTTGTACTCCAAAGTGGTAGTCCTGCAACTGCTCGATCCATTTCGCAACCTGGCCTTCAGGGATCTTAAATTCAAGTCTGTCCGAAGAATGAACTCTTGTCCATAGAGGTACTTATGAAAATATTTTGTATCCGGAATTAAAGCCAAAAGCTCATGCCTTGTTAAGCAGTTTTTCCTTTCAGGTCTGGAGAGTACCTTGCGGTAATATGCAACCACTTTCTTTGGACCATCATAAACTTGAGAGGTCACAGCTCCGACCCCAACATTGCTAGCGTCTGGGTCCACAATAAACTTTTTTCCGGGTGTGGGGTAACTCAAGATGGGGGCATTGCACAGCTGCCTTTTGAGTTCTTGGAATGATTCTTCACACTCTCCAGACCACCTGAACTGTGAGCCTTTTCCCGTAAGATGTGCAGGCTCTACGCAATACCAGTAAAATGCTTTACGAACCACCTGTAGTAAGTGGCAAGTCCCAAAAAGCTTTTCAGTTGGTGTTTATCTTTGGGGGCAAGTCAACTTTTCGCCTTCTTTTAGGTTATGTTGACGCTCCTCGAATGTTTTATCTACGACGATAACGTAGTCCAGATACACTAGACAGGTCTCCCACGTGAACCCTTGCAAGGTTCGCTCCATTAATCGCTCGAAGTTGGCCGGGGCGTTGCACAATCCAAACGGCATTACTATAAACTGCCAGAGACCGCTTCCTGTATTAAATGCGGTTTTCTCACGATCCGTATGATTAATTTCTACCCGCCAGTAACCGCTTTTCCAGTCCAGAGTGGAAAACCATTTCGCTCCAGAAAGGGTATCCAAAATGTCTTCGATTTTCGGAAGTGGGCAGCTATCCTTTTTGTTGACATCGTTGAAACGTCAGTAGTCTACAGAAAACTTCGTGCTGCTGTCTTTCTTCTTCACCAGGACAACTGGAGATGCCCACGGGCTTTGCGATTCTTCATTCAGTCCTCAAAGTTCATCTTCGACAACATTTCGGCAACTTCTGTTTGCTTTGCCAATGTCTTCTCACCGATTATTTTTTCTGCCAGGATTCGCTGCTCTTGATCCAGATTACAGAGGCTGAGGGTTGTGTTCTTGATTTTTATGCCCTGAACTGTTGCGATCGGTGTTGCGGGATTTGTTTCCGTTGTGGTCTATATAGCGTCAACTGCGACACATTTTCCCACTATCTCCGCCTTTTTCACCTTTACACTGAATGTCTTGGGATTTTGAATCCTTTGGTTCCATTACGGTCCTTCCCACCATAAAGCCTCTCCTCTTTTCTGGCTCCACCAAATAAAATCGATGGCTACCAATACCACATTCCACTTTTGCTCAAACTATTGCTTGCGACGAAGGCTCTAGAATCTGATTTCTGCAGATAACGACTTTTAAGACTGAAGTGTTTCCATATATCATTGGTATCTCTATGCTTCCCCAAAGTCCACTACTAGTCTATGTTCCTTCAAGAAATCTGTACCAATGATACACTCATCGTATACGTTAGCCACCAGAAAAACGTGAGAGAAAACTACCGGCCAGGTGGATTTTTATGTGGACTTCACCATACGAGTCTACCGTTTCTCCGGTAGCTGTTTTCAAGCTGTAACTGCTGGAGATATGCTGGATTTCTGTACCAGATCCCTCCAGATGATTTTTAATTTTCACTGACTACTTCTATTAGAAGGCTTTCCTTGCATCGTCTTGCTAGAGAGCCTTGGATTATGGTCCTGCGGCCGTCGACTCCCGCTACCAACTTTTGCCCCGCAAGTGAGGGCAGTCATTTCGTGGCACCGGCTCCTTACACTGCCTTTGAAGATGTCCTATTTTATTGCAATTCCAGCAGAGCATTCTTCGTCTATCCCGTGGAGTATCTCGTTACTCGGCACTAAGTTTTGCGCAAAGCATACAACAGATGCTACTTCCTTTCTTCTATCGGCGAAGCGAAGGTAAATGTAATGTGAACGTAGTTTACTTTAGGGAGGACACTAGTAGCATTTTCCGAATCGACGAACGGGTAGATACGAATGTATTTCATTAGCCAATCAAAACGATGCCGTTAGAGAAGAGGAACAACCGCAACTGCAACAACAACCGCAACAGCGAACGTTGGAAGTAGTGTTGGGTGCATTCGACATCCTTTAAATTTAATACGATCGTGCAAAAAGATAAACAAGTGTTTGCTGACTTCGAAACTGAACAGCGAACACAAATGTTCTACTGCGCTTAAAACTATTGGATGGTCGGGACGATCCATTGGCGCGTATCATTCACACATGGTGTATGAAGCAGCCAATCCAAGTCGAGTGTTTCTTAATAAAAGCAACATCTTCAGTGCGTTGACGGAAGAAAGACAACAGATCGATGGGGCAATCAACGCCGTGGGAAACATGTATTGTAACTATGGCTTTATACCTTTTTCGACAAAACTCATTCGTTATTGCAAGTCGAATAATGTAATATGCAACAAATGTGAACGAAAATGACATTTCGAGCGATTTTGCAAGCAAAAAGGGAACCAAAACGTAAACAACAAAGTAACTGGATATCATGGCAGCAAAATCAGGATAACAACGATAAAAAGGGAAAGTATACACATTCGCTCAACTAAAATAGTTATGCAGGTAAATCTAGAATAGTTAGGGAGCATGTTGATCGTGCAATTAGTTTATCAATAGGTAATCGCATTTTTAGGGTAAACTCGGGATAACGAAATGGTATAAGAGGTATCAAATCAATGACGTACCAATAGCATTTAATATTCACACTGAACCAGATGTTAACTGTATTCCAGCCAAATTCATTAAACGATTTAAAATTAAAGTGAGCAATAAAAATAACTATTTTACTGCGTTGACTGTAGTTCAAATAATGTTAACATTTTTGGTACAGTCAAATTAAATTGTATCTGATGAATTTTTGGTAGTAGAGAACACTTTCGAACCATTGTTGGGTTTGTCAATATGTATTAACTTTGAATTGGTTGGTCGATTGGATATACAATCTGTGGTGCGCTTACTAGAAGGCAAAGAAGAACTCATTGAACAGTGACGTGTTTACGGGGATTAGTAAGTTTCCAGGAACGTTTTCTATTCAATTAAAGGATGGTGCGATTGCGTCACTGCACTACAAGAAACGAGTGCTATTTAACATAATCGATCGCTTGAAATTGCGACTGGATGCAATGGTAAAAAAAAAATAATTTCTCTAGTTGACTATCGAACTGATTGGGTTAGCAATTTTCAGGTTGTTGAACCGCGGAATGGAAACTTGCGTATTTGTGTGGATCATAAATAACTGAATGCATGCATCAAACGAGAACATTTCCTCATTCCAACCATTGATGAGGTAACCAGTCGTCTGGCTAGCAAGCGTGTATTCACAGTACTGGATCTCAGCAATGGATTATGGCTTCAGATTTAATCGTGTGGCATTGGGCATAAATCGTGCACCAGAAATGTTTCAAAAGAAGATGGTGCAGATATTTTGTGAAATACGAGTATAATAACTGGTGTTACAATTTACTTTGATGATATAGCTATTGAAGCCACATAATGTCGTGTGGGTTAATTAAGCCAGATCTTAAACACAATCGGGCGATCTCTGACATGCCTAAACCAAGAAACAAAGCAGATGTCATGCGATTATTGGGTCTCTGTAAGTGCTTAGGCAAATTCATACCAAACCTGTCACAGCAAACTGCCGAAATGCGCTGTTTAACACACAAAGAGGCTGTTTGGCTATGGAAAACGAATCATCAGAGTGAACTCGATAATTTGAATGTGATAACAACCGATTCATTGGAAAACGGATTGGGTAGTGCTTTTTTGCAGAATGGGCATCCGGTGGCGTATGCCTCTCGCGCACTTAGCAAAAGTGAACAAAAATGGACTCAAATTAAAAAAGAATTGTTAGCAATTGTATTTGCGTGCGAACGTTTGTACTGTTTTCTCTATGCACGTGAGTTTGTTTTTCAAAGCGATCACAAGCCGCTTGAATCACTTATCAAGCGAGATATTAATGATGTAACGCCAAGATTACAGCGTATGTTTATGCAATTGCTTAAGCACCCGAAACTAACAATAGACTATAATTCCGGCAAAGATATATTATTAGTTGATTGCTTGTCACGTGCACAACTACTTGAAGAATGTGAAGATACCGAACTAGTGAGTGGCATCCATGCCGTGACACACAATGGGCCAACACACACGGGAGTATTTCTACCGGCAGAAAACTGATTTTATTGGAGAGGGAGCTGAAGTGTGTAGTATGAAACGGAGTAAAATCTTCTATGGCGTATAGAGTGGTAGAACGGGGTAGAAAACTAAAACATGCACGACTCTTTATTTTTCGAGAACGCACGTTTTTTCTATGCTGTTGTGCTTCAATCGTATTGCGTCTTTCAAGTAGGGAACACCGGAAAAAAATTAATAAAAAATGAACATTTTTAGTGCGTGGACAAAAGAAGAATCTCTTTACCTTATCGAAGAATTCAAAAAGCATGGTATTTTATATAAAGCGCAACATCCAGATCATATGAAAGTGAATAAAAAAGAGAAGCGATTATATCAATTTTAAACGTATTAAAAAAGACGAAACCAAACGTGGGCGAAAAAATTGTAAAAATCAAATTAAAAACATTGGCGCAGCAGTTAAACAAAGGAAGAAAAAAAATCCTTTGCAGTAAAAGAAGTGGAGCAAGTACCTCCGTAATTTATAAACCAACGCTCTGGTGTTTTGAGGAATTGTCGTTTTTATTACATGCCAATGATGAACATAACGGAGATCTCGGAGGTAAGCGTAAGGAAGAACTCAAAACAAGGAAAAAATGTATTTATTACTTTATATTTTCAGATTAAAGACTGAAACGAATAAAATCTGTAAATTTTAATACGGGCTATACTTCCAATTCGCAAAAATTGCAATCCCATTTTGTACCCAAATTAGCCTGTATATTCTCTAGTTTCAGTTTGTTATTGATTTAAGTTAGGTGCGGTTTAAAATATTTATAAAATATGAGTCAACGGGAACGCCGTAAAAAGATCATCGACAGATGGCTCGAAATTACTTCGCGTCCAAACTATTTCATCGCAAAAAATTTAAACATAGCACGCAGTACAGTGGATTCTATTATTAAACGATATTTGGAGACGTTGACAGTTAAGCGAAAACAGAAAAGTGGAGCTAAAAGTGGAGCACATGATACAAATTTGGACAGGAAAATAGTGGGTAATAGTGGGACTATGTCATCCAGAGATGTTGCTCGGAAATGTAATACCAACCAAACAATGGTACAAAGATCTAAAAAACGTAACAGTCTAAAAACACGAAAAAAACAAAAAAATACCAAAAGTTACTGAAAAGCAAAAAAAGTCATAAAAACACGAGCCCGAAAGCTATACGAGTTGATCGGCAACAAGAAACGTGCTTGGTTTAGGATGACGAAACTTATGTCAAAGCCGACTTTACTACTCTTCCAGGTGCGCAGTTTTACAACTCGTTTGAAGCTGAGATTCTTCCGCAATCAACAACATCGATTGGGATGAAAAAATTCGGGTCAAAATATCTCGTTTGACAGGCCATTTGCCAATGTGGACACAGAAGCTCATCGTTTATTATAACGGGAAAAATTAACAGAGAAGTGTACATTAACGAGTGCCTAAAAAAACGGTTGATTCCTTTCTCAAACAAACACGAGGGTTTAACATTATTTTGGCCAGATTTAGCTTCAGCTCACTAAGCTCATGCGACGTTGAGCTTTCTTGTTGCTAAAAATGTCGACTTTGTTCCAAAAGACATGAATCCACCCAATGTTAGACAGTGCCGTCCCATTGAAAGGTATTGGGCTTTGATCAAAGCTAAATTGAGGAAAAGTGAGCAGTGTGCAAAGGACGTAAAAGATTTTAGTGCTAAATGGAAAAGAGCGTTCAAAACGATCACTTATGTAACTGTCACCAACCTTATGAAGGACATTCGAAAGAAGTTGAGGAAAGAATGGGAACCCAAATAATTTTTTGTAATTGTGAATGAATTTAATAAAAACCGAGTTTTAAAGCAAATAAAAAAAATTTACAAGTATTATGAAAATATTTTTTTGTTTTTACTTTGAAGTTTCCAAATTTTATTCGTTTCAGTCCTTATTAACAGCAGTTGGGAAGAGGAGGGTTGCACACGTATTGAATCGCAACCAGTGAACCTAGGAAAAGTAAATTACATGTTTTTATTTATTTGTTATTATCTCACATACATATATTTTATATTTTTCATGCAAAGAAAAAGGAAAATGGAAGCGACATAGAGAGATTTTCTAAAACTGCGGACATGTCACTTCAAATAATGGAAAGGATGACGGCAAATATGCAATGGACAAAAGAAGATGCATTCTGTCAGTACCTCAGCAATGAGCTGAAAGCCCTAACATTTGAGGAGAGTTTTGACGAAATTCAATTGGCAGTGGTGATGTCGTTGCAATCGGTAAAGATCAAAGAAAGAAATTCTTCCAGCAGAATGAAATGTGGAGGTCTTCTTCGTCGCCGTCTCTGTCTTCATCTCCGTAAACACCAAGTCTTGTTTCCTTTTCATTCGACAGCAGTAATAGTTCATTAAATAATTTGGATAAAACTTTTAAAGCACCAAGCCCAATTGCTTCAACTTCAAACAACTCTTTGCCAATTATTTTAAAAAATGAATTAATTTATTCGGGGAATGAAACAAGATACGGTTCTAATTCAACACCAAACCAAAGAGATATCTTATCTGATGCTTTGTCAGGAATTATATTAATTTTGTCTTAAATAAAACTCATTAAAAAAAAACAAACAATGTACATACATACAGACATATGTATGTTATTTTATTTTTTAAAATTTCCTTCTTTGGAAAAGTATTCAACAAAAGTTTTCCGAACATTTTCGATTTTTTTATGGATGGGTTTCTCTTGTTCACCGTCAGTGCTGTCTTCTTCATCATTTTCGAATTTTAAGCAATTGGACATAGTAATATCGTTCAAATTTTGTCTATGCCAAAGGCGTTTTTCTAGAAGGAAATTGTGTAGCACAAAACAGCACTGAACGATTTTCTTTGTTTTCTCTGGACCGAGTTTTATTTTGGTTTGAAGAATTCGAAACCTGTTTGTCAAAACTCCAAAAGGTCGTTCGATATTTTAGCGGGCTCTGCTTGAACTACAGTTAAAATTTATATTTTTTTCCATTCTTTTTCTGGGGTATGGTGTCATTAAATGCACTATGTTAGGGAACGCACTGTCTGCAACGATGACATAAGGCACCTTCCTGTTGTCGCCAATAGCATCTACTTTAGGGAAGTCACTTTCTCCTTGATTAATGACTGCCACCAAGTCGGAACGCATGAGCACACCCCCATCACTTATCCGACCGTTGCAGCCTATTGTTCACGTATGTAAATCTACAGTTAGCGTCGCACATTGCTAACAATACGATGCTGCTGAACCCTTTGTAGTTATAGAACAAAGGCTGTTCTTCTTCTGACGGTGTAAAGGCGATGTGTTTGCCAACTAATGCCACAAGACAATGTGGAAACTGCCACAGCTTCTCGGATCCTTCGGCTATCGCCAACCATTTTTCCTACGAGTTGGGGAACTGAAATGTGTATTGTGGACTTATACCACTTTATTCTAACTTGTCAATTACGTACTATTAAATATTTGGCTTTTAGGTTCGTGTATATCATTTTCCAGACCTCCGATATGGTATTTCCCAAAAATGATGGCGATGACTTCGTGTTTTCATTTATCGGCTTCAATGTGGGAGAAGAGTTCCATGAAGCATAATTCGCCCATCAAAATATACGACTTGTAACTCTTTAAATCCTAACAAAGATTAAACTCATGCAATAGCATTTGAATACTACCACTTTGATGGCGTTCTTCACGCCAAGGCTTTACCCAACATGATCTTCTTTTCCGATTTTGTTTTTTTTTGGCCATTTTAATTACAATTGCTAATGAGCAAATTCATAACATTCCAGCTGAAACAGCTATTATTTGGTTATTCCAATTCATTTCTACAAAGATTAACACTTCAAAACAAAAATAACAAATAAACGAAAGCATACTTACAAGTACTTCGAAAAATTTATTTTCAAACACCAAACTAACTTTATTTATTTATTTATTTTTTTTAACTGTCTTTCACAAAATAAACTGGTTTTCGCAAAATATCTCTGTCAAATGAAATGTCGGAAAGACGGAAACACTAGAACAATGAAACGAGGTTTGCATATAAAATTTTTTCTGCCGGTCTAATTAGTACCGTGTGCGCTTAGAGTAGAGCATTACACCAGTTTTCCTCCTGGTAGAATTACTCCCGTATGTGTTGGCCTAATGTGTGTTTGTCAGAAGATAACTAAGAGCTGTATTTAAACGCAATCAAATGTGATGAAAAGTACACACGTGTGTGTAGATATATCTGCAACATACCATCAACTGGATGCAGTTGCACAAGAATTTCAAAAGGTAAAGCGAATTGTATTTTGAAAATGGATCGTTATTTAAAGGTCACAGATTAGTAATTCCGAGTGAATTACAGCAAAACATATGCAAATGGCTACGCGCATCTTACTTGGGCATTGAAAAGACATTGGCGCTTGCGTGCATGTTGTATTTTTGGCCAAGAATGGCAAAACAAATAACAGAAAACATTTTGAATTGCGCTACATGTGAACAATTCAAAAGAAATATACAATATAAAAGGAACCACTGCTTCAAGAAGATAACCCAAAATACCCTTTTCATAAAGTGTTAATAGATCTATTTGAATACGCTGGTCATGATTTCTTGGCATTGACGCATATTCGGCTTTTCTTGTATCGGACAAAATTAATAAGAAAACATTTGGTCACATTATTGCAAAATTATGTGGAGTATTTAATCGCATGGGATATTCTACAGATTAAATGCGATAACAGTCAATTTGGTTCAATTTATATCGATCAATTCACAAGCGTAGCATATATCAGTCTTAAATCTTCAAGCCCTAGATACGCACAAAGCAACGGTTTGGCTGAAAAAGCCGTGGATATTACCAAAAACATACTAAAAAATGTTATGCGATCGGCGAAGTGGATAATTTTCAAT
This sequence comes from Volucella zonaria, assembly GCA_963966105.1. NCBI lineage: Eukaryota > Metazoa > Arthropoda > Insecta > Diptera > Syrphidae > Volucella > Volucella zonaria. Next base: position 133,981,815 of record OZ014530.1, on the reverse strand, counting down.
ATCCCACATTGGAATATAAATCAACACTAGTTGCAAGCATGCAATTGGTTCAATCACAGCTGTTTTTCGGTCGCATAACCAAAACTAAGCTTCCGATAACTGAAAAATTAATTGTCGAAACCAATATACAGAACAGATCATTCAACAAAAGATTAATAAGAAAAGAGAAAAGCAAAATATTATTATAACCAAAATGTTAAATCACTGCCAGAGTTGTATTAATGATAGGGTTATATTTAAGAAAAATGGAAAAGAATGCCATTATGGCAAGATCATAGGAATTGTAAATGAACATACATTTTAGTTGATAACCTTGGAAACCAAGAAGAAATCGTAGTTTTATAGCAAAAACAAGGAATAATAACATTAATGCTAGTGAATTGTTATATGAAGAAAACATTAAAAACTATAGCAGTGATTTGGGCAATCAATTTAAAGAAGTTAAAATTATATTACCGACAAGCAGTAATACTGTAACAATGAAGGGGATCGAGTTGTAAGTTATAAGTTGTAAATATGGAACCTAATAACCAAGGTAGCGATATTACGCAATACATTACAATGGACCCGTTAGCGTACTGCCAACACGCTACTGCGCTTGGGTTCCAAAGAAAAAAATAAAAACAGCATGAGATGTTAACGTAGCTTAACGAAAATGAGAGACACTAGTAGTGCCATCAAGATGGTCACTATTGTATTAGCTAGCAGTCAAACATAGAGACAGTTCAGCTTCAACCTTTACTTGTGCCGGGTGATAAAATAAAAACTTACTTCCTAAAATCTTTTTGGCGTTCTTAATTATTTTAAAGTCAACAAGCATTACAGCTTCAGCAAGGGTTCTTTTCTCTGCCATCTTTCTGCTGACTGTAGCTTCGAATCTGTGATTCCCCCGATGAATACATCTTTTGCCATTTCGTCGATAATTCCCTGGCCTGCGGTGGGGTATGACTAATGTGCCAGACTACTCACGTCTGCTTGGAGCTGCTGCTGTGTTTCTCCTCGTTGCTGCATTCGGCTTTGCAATTGGACTTCGTAAACCTCCTGCATGTGGCTGTCCCCAAACCGTGTCTCGATAGCCTGTACTAAGGTCAGACAATCCTTATGCCTTTTGATGTCTATTGTTTGCAAAAATTTTATTGCAGGACCCTGCAAGGCCATTGTTAGGTCAAAGCACTTTTCCTCATTGTCCCAGTCGTTCCCACAAGCACCCATTTCTAACTGCTTCTTATAAGTAGACCGTAAGATCTTAAAGAACATTCTTGGAGTCTCTGTTTCCGCACTGTGTCAAGCTCTTTGCCAGTTGCTCAAATTTGTTCCAATTTTTCATCAACATTCTTCTCTATACTATCAAATTTGTCATCAACATTTTTCTCTATTCTATCCCCCAAACTGGAGCTTGCGACAAATGAATGGGTATAGAACTTTAATGGTGTTGTTGACTTTACTAACGACATTATTTGTATGTTGGCCAAAAGTCAGTCTCTTGTCCATAAAGACTCCTAGATACTCGTACTTAACAAATGGTGCCCAGTCAAATTGATTTCCGCAGACTATTAAATTCCCAGCAGGTAAAAAACAAGATTTTCTTTTTCGGGAGTAAAAGATTGCTTGTGTTTTTTGAATATTAATTTTAATTTTCCAATCTGCAAGATACGAGTATTTAAGTAGGCATTCTAATCCAGATTGCAAATTAGACTCAATATTCGAGCCTATCGAATCAGACGAATAAATGCATGTATCATCTGCAAGAATTACAGAATGACATCCAGGAAGTGAAGGAAAGTCAGATGTATAGATGTTGTAGAGAATGGGGCCCAATACGGAGCCCTGAGGAACACCGGCAAGAATCCATTGGACATCAGATGAAGTCTGGTTCACAAATACCTTAAAACTCCTTGCCGTTAAGAAAGATTGGATGATTTTTATGAGGTACATAGGACAATTTAATTGCAGGAGTAGTACGTATTTTTTTATTCTGTAAACTTGATGTGAAGTACTATGATGTGAGCGAAAGCCGAATTGTTGTGGCGGTAAGATATTAGATTCTTCCAGATGAAGCATTAATTTACGATGCTTCGTATTTTTAATGACCTTTTCAAAATATTTACTAAGAGAACTTAGGAGACTTATGGGGCATTAATTTAAGGGATCATTCAAGGGCTTTCCTGGTTTGGGGATTGGGATAATTTTGGCGCATTTCCAATCAGAGGGAAAGTAACCTATTTTGAGACAGGGAAGGTATTTAAGAAAGATATTCCTAATTCCGTCAAATCCGACTGACTTACGAGTTCTTAGAGTAGTGATAATCGATTTAAGCTCATCCAGACCAACAGTATCAGCGTCATTAGGCTGAGTTTGGTTGTTTATCAGTCGTAAAGAACCTTCAACAATACTATCAGTAGCATTATTTACTGTACTCGAGATTTGGTGGTTCGATAAAAATGTACTGGCTAATATATTAACTTTTTCTGCATTGGAGACAGCTTGTGCAGTGGAAGTTTTCAAGAAAGGAATAAACGTTCGCTTGTTCTTAATAACTTTTACGATGTTCCAAAAGGGTTTACTACATTTGTCTAAGTCTCTTAGTTTATGGTTCCACTCAATATTCTTAAACATTTGTATCTCCTATCTAATTCTTGTAGTAAGATACCTGGTCGCATGTAAGTAGTCTTCTATCCTAAGTTGCTGCCATTTTCTGCGTAGGCTGTTGCGAAACTTAATGAGCTGTAGGATGTGTCTAGGCAGTTTGGTTGAACCATTGAAACACAAAACCTTGCTAGGAACCACTACATCAAAGGTTAACGTTTCAAGTGCATGGTCAATGGAATCCGGAGAGTCTAATCTGACGTTTTCTTCGCCAAACATATGTCTGAAATTGCGTTTCAGTACTGATGCATACCGTGACCAATCAGTCCTATTGAAGTCTTTGACCCGAGTGACACTGAAAATTGGTGACACTAATACAGAACATTTTACTGGTAAGTGATCTGAACTGAGATCATTTACTGTTAGTGGTTGACTAATCAAACCTACTGTGTTGGTAATAAACAAGCCAAGGGTGGATGGATTTGCTCTAGCAGAAGGTGGGTAGTAAGTTGGACTTGGTGAGGATAAAATTGAAATTGGATACCGAGACCTAAGCTCAGCTAATACTTTCCCATAAATATTTGCTCGAAGACAGTTCCAATCTCGATGACGGCATCGTTTTTTAAGGCTTCCCGTTTAAAAATGCAAAGACTTTCAAGCTACTACCATTACTAAAAGGTATTTCGACACCAATGTTTTCAACAACTTGTGTTCTGACGGAAGGTAATAATTTGTGCTGAATTGATCTTTTCACTATCACCGCGACACCACCGCCAATTCTGTCGTTTCGATCATACCGGTAACATTTATAGTTTTTGTTAGATAGATTAACATTATCAGATAACCACGTTTCAGACAATAAACCAATATCAATATTTCGAATGCCTCTTGCATTCCAAGTAATTATATCAAGGCTCGCATTCATATTACTTAACATTATATAAATACTTAATAGCTAATTGCGCTATGACATTAAATTGTTCAGATTTGCTACTACATTTACCTTACAATGTTGTCATCTCAAGAGTAAGAGAATTTATTTCTTCGAGAGAGAAGAGATTATTGGTGACTTGCTTCCCATTGCTGTCATTTACATGATAGTTAGCTATGTTCTTCAATGGGTTGTTGCTATTCGAGGGTTGTTGTTGTTGTTGGACTGGAGGAGGAGTACGTGAAAGAGAATGTAGCTTGCGATTAGGATGAGCGCCAAGCTGGGAGAAAGCTTCACAGTCAAGCATGAAAGGCTGATTGGTTCTCTTAACAAGATGGGCTGTGCGTTTGTTGTTGCTACTGTTGGCGAGCTTTTCTCTTATTTGAAGAAATGATTGTCTTGAAACACACAATATGTCGTCCGACTTGTGATGGCCTTTGCAGTTGGCTCACTTAATAGCATTTTTTTCACTGCAGTTATCAGTTTTATGATTTTGAGAGCAAATTGCACAGTATGTTCTAACATTGCAATTTCTCTCTCCATGACCAAACATTTGGCAGTTGTAGCACTGCGTTAATTTATTTTTTTGATTTTTAGCATAATCCCACTTAACTTGGGTCTTAAATTTGACTGAACCTAACTCTAGGTAAACTATGTAAAAGACGTTGACATAATGATCAATGTTTTCTTTATCATTTTTATATTTTGGCATTTCAACCCGAGTGTAATGAGTTCTTTCTTAAGAGTAGATATGGGCATCTCATTCATGCCATACAGTATGACCTTGAAAGATTTGGAAGATGGGAGATCATGCGTAAAATGTTGCCTCTGAACACTTTTGAGAAAATCGCACACTTTACTGTGGTATTAATGTCTTCACAGATCACTTTGATGCCAATTGACACTTTTTTGTGAAATAATTCGATATTTGTTTCTCTTTGAAAAGCTTATGCACATTTTCATTAGATTGAAGGAGTACAATCACAGATGGGATTTTAACACGTTTCTCTTCACTTTTGCTAACAATTTCATCAAATTCCACATCACTATCACAATTTGGCAGAGTTTGATGTTGTAAAAATGGTAGGAAGCGGTTACGATTAGAGTCACTGTCTCTTTTTGCCATTTTTTTTAAATTAATGCTTGAAGACAAAAAGTCTTCAACATTAACCGACCGGGTTCTTTTGGTAATTTTAAAATCTGTGCGGATCACTGAGGGAAATTATGTCTGCTACGAAGAAAGCTTCGATCGCTACTGAAGAACAATGATGAATTTAGCAGCGAGGCGTGTGACAGGAGACAACATTCTCTGCGAAAAGTAAATGTAAAATGAATACAGGTGTACGGCTAGGAAGTGTAAGAAAGATAGGGGTTTGCGAAAATTGTCTCGCGTACAGCCACTCCACATCTCATTACCCTCGTGGGATCCGCTGTTATTTTTTCCAGCGGCCTCATCATTCCCTGCTCCACCATCATAACTCAACACAATATAACAGTAATTCTCATACAAACACAAATTCACATTCACAATCCATAGCTCACACACCTAACTACAACTCACATAGTTCCTTTTCAAGTCCCGTACTGGCCTTTTTCCACCAGTTGACTGTCGACTTATGGGTTTAAAACTAGCAGATCCCTTTTTCTACGGACCAGGGAAAATAGATCTTCTTTTAGTCAACGGCCTCGCCACATTGAAAGCATCGGCTCCCGCTTAAGTATATATGTATTATGTATATATATATATATATATATATATATATATATATATATGTATGTGCGTATTAGATGTAAGTAGATTAAGATTTATTTTTAAGTAGTCTGTAAGTTTTTAGTTTAAGGTTTTTATAATTAATTAATATGTCCATATACTAAGTTTTTCTTAAAATCTATTTTCTTAGTTCTAGTTGTAACATATAAATATAAAATTAAATATAATGTAATATACGTCGAAAGACTTAGTTTAAGTGTTAGGTTTAATTTAGAGTGCTCGCATGGGGCCATTAAGTTAGTATAAGATTACTTGTAAGTTATTTAAGCCAATTTTTAAGCGTTTTTTGTTTAGCATGTAAGATTTAATTAAGTATATAAATAAAAATGCATTCAAACTGAGAAAAACTGAACTGCATCGGTTCCCGCTAGATCACCGAAATCAAGCAGTGTTGGGCGCGGTAAGTATGTAGGTGGGTGACCACATGGGAACTCAGTACTCCGTGTGCTGTTGACAAAACGCGCCACATGGGCATAGTACCCCGGCGTTAAATCCCGGACCATACAAATTAATTTATATCGTTCCCTTGATAATAATAATAAGATCTTCTCTTTGGTAGCGATGTCTATTCCGAAATCGTGTTCCCCCACATATCTAGACATGAAAAGATGACTTTACCAGTTGCTCAGAAGACAGAGCTTGATTGGGTAGTAGTCGGCAGAGAACTGGCAGAGAGTCCCAGGGAAATAAACGGCTTCTTTCAAGTAGTTAATCTTGACCAACAAATATGGAGATTTCGGGAAATCGAGAAGACTCCATTCGCAAAACATGATGGCAAAGCTTGTGAAGAAGATTTCGCTTCACGCTTCAATATTTCAAAACAATTTCCATATCAAGGTATCAAATTATCATTTCACTTGATAAGTTTATACGATATATTTGAATGTATTTATATGCAGATATAATGATAGTTCATGATTTCCTTTTTTTTGTTTTGATATACATATGTATGTGGATATACATAGGTGTAGATATGAAGGGACAAGTGTTAGAACACAAGAAATGTCAAATGTAGTATAAAAAGGCAAAGCAGAGCCTAATAAAAAGACACAATCAAGTTTATAACGTATTGGAGATCGATGGTTTATTCCTTTTTTTAATTTAAGCAAAGAAACATTCAAAGAAACATAGGTCCAACTTGATCCGCGAATGAAACAGGCTGTGATAAAGAGGGTTTTTTTTTGCATAGTTCAACAAATTAAATAAACACATAGACAGTTGTAAATGTGAAAAGAAAAAAAAATTTCAAATAAAATCAAATAAAAATAAATAGAGACTAGAACTATACAATTATGAGATAATTAAAGAGTCTCAAACGCGCCGTGTTATAAATTTTACAGAAGACAGGATCCGTTAAAAATTTACCGCTGGATTGCGTACATCGCTGGATTCTTGTGTGTGCACCATAAGATCCGTTGGATTAACCGTTCAAACTGAGTGCACCATGGGATCCGTCATTACAAGACCAGCCTGGTACACTTTCAGGACAACTGAATACGGTTCTTAGCTCTTAAATTCCAACATCTGTTACAATAGATAACAGAAGATATAGAAAATCTTGCGAAACGTTCGGTGAAGAATAGGTCGTGGAATTACCTAAACACAAGGCTGTCCATCCTAGAGGAGAACTACAAAGCTAGTTCGGGGTGTCACATTGCCAGTGCTTCAACTGTTCAAGCTCAGAATTCCGGAACAGAAGAAGAGATTCAATAATTATTCCAAAACATGAAGGAAATGTATATTGAATACTGTGCGGATCTGCTAGAAAACACGGACAAAACCAAAAAACCATCCGGAGCTCCGGTAGGTTCCATAAAAACAAATTTAACATCAGATAAAAATATTATACGCTTACCAAAAATAAACTTACCTACGTTTTCGGTAAATTACGAAAGCCAGAAGCCTTTCCATGACCTATTTTCATCACGATTTTTCGATAGCCTGTACTAAAGCCAGGCAATCCTTATGCCTTTTGATGTCTATTGTTTGCAAAAATTTTGCTGCAGGACCCTGCAAAGCCATTCTTAGGGCAAAGCACTTTTCTTCATTGTCCCAGCCGTTCGCACAAGCACCCATATCAAACTGCTTCTTATAAGTAGATCATAAGATCTGACCATTGATTGAGGGAGGCCTCAACTCTTTTCTCATTGGACCGCTTAAAGAACATTCTCGGAGTCTCTGTTCCCGCACTGTGTCGAGCTCTTTTGCCTGCTGCCCAAATTTGCTGTTCATATGTTCGAATTTTTCATCAACATTCTTCTCTATTGTATCAAATTTGTCATCAACATTCTTCTTATTTCTATCACATTTGTCATCGATTTCTTCGAACTTTTGCTGGAGAATGTTCTTTTTTTCTTCAGATTATTCTTTTGTTCATCCATTTTCTGTTGAAGACCGTACCGATCCTTAGTTTGTTTATCGAATTTTTATTCAATGCTGTTCTCCTGTTCTTCCAGCTTTTCCTTTTGTTCGTCGAATTTGTACTCCTTTGATCTTCCTCGTCAAAGTCAAAAGAGTATGTATCTGGATAATGTCTCTCGTTGTTCAGGGCATCCTGAAGGCGGAAGACCAAGTCACTTTTTCCTCCGCTAGCGCTCAGATTTCTTTTGCTCCAATTGGATTTGATTTGGACGAACTGTCAACTGCAATAATTTTCTACACATTATAGCTTTTTCAAATAATTTCAAAAACATTTTGTTTTTTTTTGTTTATACACAGTAAGTTCTATCACGCTTCTAACACCAATGTAAAATGTTTGTGTGGGTACAAATGATAGAACTTATTCCTTTCAATACAATCGCTTTATTCAATATAATTTCAATTCACTTTTACTTAAACCACTTTTCTTATCTTTTACTTGAACCATTTCCACTTAGCTAGAAAGTCGGTTCCATTCTTCATTCTCCATGGTTGAGGCTTCTGTTGGTCAAATAAGGAAATACGCTACTATTGAAATGTAGATGGCGCGGTTGACACTCAAGGTATAACAAGTATTGTAACAACCACTTGAAATGTGAACAGCGCCATCTATATTTGAGTAGTGGAAGATCCACATAGCAGAAGACTCTACGTTCAGATAAGATAGAATGGAAATGTTTAGCGAATATTGTAGTGAAACGGAAAGTTGTATGGAACGCTGGACAATACAGAAAATTCTCGAAAGATGTCAGGGGAGCATCTCACATGATGTTCAAGTCAGTTCTAAAGTGAAATTTGAAGTATGATTAAGTGGTTTAAGTAAAAGATAAAGTAAAGTAAAAGCTGTTGATAAATTGGACTGAATTCCAAATTGTACTATATTGAATACAGCGCATGTGTTGAAATAAGTTTTATCATTTGTACCCACACAAACATTTTACATTGGCATCAGAAGTGGGATAGGACTTATAGTATAGCGTGTAATACAAAAAAAAATTAATAAATAGCGTTTTTGTTATTGTGGTAAAGCTGGCATGGGTTGAATGCTATTGCAGTTGTCTCTCGTTCAAATCAAATCTGAGTTGAACAAGATAACCTCAGCGCCAGTGGGCGAAAAAAAGACCCGATGCTCCCACTTCAGGACATGACAGCGATGATGCAACTCTTCTTGTTAGAAATGGACGAATAAAAGAATGGCCTCGAACAAAAGCTGGGCGAATAAAAGAAAACTTTATATGAACAAAAGAACAGCCTCGAACAAAAAATTCGACGAACAATCCGACGAATCCGGGTTGTCACAAAGCTATACAAAAATATTGTAATAAAAATCTAGACGACGAAAAGAACAGCCTGTAGAGCCTTCAACAGAAAATGGATCAACAAAAGAATAATCTGGAAGAATGAATTAACATTCTAAAGACAAAATCCGATCAAATCTATAATAAATTTGATAGAATAGGGAAGAATGTTGATGAAAAATTCGAAGTAATGGACCAAAAAGTTGAGCAACTAGCAAAAGAACTCGACGCAGTGCGAAAACAGAAACGGCGAGAATTTTCTTTAAGCGGTCCAAGGAGAAAAGAGTTAAAGACTTTGTTGGAAATAATTTCAATCCACCAACTTGAATGGAATCCAGATAAATTGCAAATGTAAATGTTGTAACGTTTGTGCTTATTATTACCCCGTCTTAGGCGGAGGCAATAATAAAACGGAATTAGTGCTCTGGTGGTTTACACTTAACCCAGAGTCCTTGGGTGGGGCAGAGCGAGTTAACGCAATCTATAAGACATCCGAAAACTCTCTTGAACCCTCGCAAGGACCCTCCCTGCTACCTCACTTCACCCTTATGACCCCCGAGCACAGGCAACTCTAGAGGCCAGGCCGGGCAAAGAGTAGTAAGGGGACCGACCCGTTTGCAGCTGCAGGCATGCTTGTGTGAGCTCCGATCTATGCTTGCCAGAATGGGGGGTGGATCTTGCTGCTATACCAAGGCCGTCCTTAGTTTCGTTAAATCATGCTTTGCTCTAGGTGGCAGTTGAGCGGTAAATACTACTAAAAGGTAGAACCCGGATACGTCCCTAGCTGGAGTACAACCACGACCTTCGCCATGAAAGATATCCCTCCCCTCAAGCCTATCGCGCCCCAAACCTAAATCGGAGAGAAGAAAACCAACACGTCACCATTCTTCATCACCTGGAGATCCGTCACGCACCTCCTAAATCCTCTTTAGCTACACATCCGGAAAAAAATTTAAAAAAGACAGAAAAAAAGGAGATTGAACGCGTCTCCCATGTATTATAAAACTACCTTAAGAAGCGTGTATCGATCAGTCCCCTTGATGGCCATGGGTTATCATATTGGAAAACAAAAAGAAAAGAAGCCAATAGGTAAAAAGGTTAAGTAACAATTTATGTCATGATTGCTGGAGAGGGGGGGGGGATGACAATAACTTGCAAGGACATATATATAATAAAACTTTTGGTTTGCCTTAGAACTAGTGTCGGTTCTCGCATCCACGAATTAAATCAAAACCCAATAATAACAATAATAGATTAATACTGAACCGAGCCGATAAGAAACACCATTATAAATAGTTTAGATAGATCGACAGCTAGATACAGAGGGTATCCGCTAGCTTGAGCAACAGCGCTCTTTGATGATATCACAGTAGATATAACAATGAAATCTATTTATTGGATACAATCACCAATTAGTTACATTACAAAGTCAGCACTAAAACCAAAATCAAAGTAAAAAAAAAAAATTCAAAATCTAGCTCACGTCACCACATAAAAGATGATACGAAAAAAAAATGCCCAACTGATTTACCGAAATTATCCCGGGAGGATGTGCACAACTTCTTCGGGTGGATATGCTTTATTGACTGCCTTGTCTTATGGTTAATATAAGCAAGTGGTTAGGTATTCGTTCTCCTTTTACGAACGTGACGCTTACACTTAGATTTCAATTTCACTCATTTAAATAAATTTAAATAATAACAAAAAAAATAGATATACTTATGTATGTAAGTAAGTCTCTATGCACTGTACTACCTGAATCCTTGCTTGGCTAGGAGGGGAACAGGATATTAGTGTATACGGGCAGGCCGTCGGTCATCTGGCTGGTATTTCAACATCTGTTGCTGTTGTTGCGGCTGGATGACCATCCTTTTCTGCCACCGGTCCGGTTGTCGTTGCTACTTTTAGTTGGGCTGTGGCCGTGGCAGCTTGGTTGCCACACTTCTTATTGCGGGGGACCGTTGTCGCTCAGCAATAGTTTGGGTGGGACTGTTACCGTGGTTGTCACTACCGCTTAAGCTGGTATGGAGATGGTAACGGGTATTACCGCGAATGCTGTGGATACTACTGCTGGCTGTGGCTATTGTTGCAAGCGTAGCTGAGGTGGCAACTTTTGCTGCAGTTGCCCCGGTTTCTGATCGCTCCTCAATTTCTGTTTCCCTTTTTTTTACGTTAAAATTGTTCAAGTTAACTTTTGTTTTTCTTTGTCAAATTCAATTTGTATTTTAAATAATCACATTCGTAATGTTTATTGCTTTTTCTTTGACTGGTACCGAACTAGCTCAATTTAAAAAAAAATTATTCCCACTTTTTTTCCCATTCCCATTTTCCCATCTTTCACCTCTGTCGACAACCGCAGAAATCTCAATATCCTCTGGACAACATCTGGCTTGACCTTCATCCGAAACGAAAGACGATCATCAGCCAAAAAAGTACCGAATTTTCATAATTTTTTTTTTTTTCCTCTCTTTAAATGGAATCTTGTAGGGTCATTCACCCTGATGGTCTTTATGATATAAAAGAGCTGGTCACTTATGTGTGTGTAGGCTGTGCTTAGCAAGGCATGTTAATCAAATAGGATAGTGGAGAGGCTAAGTAATAGGGGGAAATAAAGAAAGCTTCAAGCAGGATGGGAAATTTCTTTGATTCTCTTTTTTTTATCATTTTTATTTTATTTTTGTTTTACTCTGTTCCGGAACCAATTGAGCCATATCGGATTGTTATATTCGCTAGGCTGCTATGTTGGTCGTCCTAGGAATCGGTTACCAGAAATGGTCAATCCATTTAGGTCGTACAGTCATTTCCCACAAAACTTGTTGTTTTGACTTGTACCCCGTACCAGTGAAAACAAAAAGAATAGAAACGAAGGCATACGGGACTAAACGCTGAAATCATCTTCAATCCCCAGCTAATCGTGAGCGCAACCTTAATTTCATATCCTTATTTTCCAGTTGAAAATTAGCTTTTGAATTTTTCCACCAGAAAATTCTAGCTGTCTTGCCAGAGAAATCTTTTAGCTAATAGAGATGGTCACTTACTACTCGTGACACTACCATCTTATTAAATTTGGGACACAGTTTGGCGTTGATTTTCTTGCTAGTATCACCCACTTTAAACTTTCTATAAGTACTACGGAGATTATTGACCTTTTCATAACGGTCGTTGGCCGTTTCCAGGGATTTTTTTAAGTAATTGTGCAAAATTTGGTCAGATTGTGGTAGCACCTTTAAGTCAGAATTGTTTAAAGCATTTAGTTTGTGGAGAAGTTCATAACTGGAACCGTGCTCAACCATAGTGTGACCAAACAGGGCTTCATATGGGGAAAGTCCAAGGGCTGAATGAACTGTTGGTCGAAGGGCGACCTATAGCGGGTAATTGTTCGTCCCAGTGGGTGTAATCTGTTGATAAGTAGGTGCGAATCGCTGCCAACACCGATCGATTTACCTGCTCACCGGCATTGGCCTGAGGCGAATATGACGCAGTCCTTATCGGACGAACGCCGAAGGAATTGAGAAACTTAGTGAATTCCTTGCTGGTGAATTGTTTACCATTATCGGTACGAATGCTTTCTGGGACACCGTATATTAAAAATATTTGGTTTTGTAGAAATTGAATAGTTGCGTGACTGGTCACCTTACGTATTGGATGCAAAAATACAAATTTAGTAAGTTGGTCCAGAACAATCACTATGGAAGTGTTACCCGACTTGGAACTAGGATATGGACCCAAAAAATTCAGGTAAAGGTGTTGAAATGGACGTTGGACCTTGAACGCTTTTACCATAGGGGGTGTTAATTTTGAATTCGAGGCTTTATTTGATTTGCATTCGTCACAGCATCCAATAAATAATTTTACTTGAGCTGACATATTTGGCCAATAAAATTGTTCGCGAAGTCTATACAAAGTTTTAGCTACGCCTCCATGGGAGGAGTTAGGCGGTCGATGTGCCAAGGCTATAAGTCGGTCGGTCAGTTCCGCTGGAACGCAAAGCTTCCAAGTTAAATCGTCATTCAGTGGACAACAAGGTCAGGCAGCTCATCTTTATTGTCTTCGATTGTCTTAATGATCCCACAGTATTCCTCCGATTTAAAGCCAGGATCCGCGAGATCTAAGTAAAGTACCTCGAAGGTTGATTTGTTCGATATTTTATCGAGAGGATCAATTGCATCGACCGAATATAACCTAGATAGAGCATCGGGTACGACATTCAGGGATCCTTTAAGTCTCTCTTATTCATCAGCCATCGTAGACTGGCGTGGTCAGTAATTATCTTAAATTTGTGGCCCTCTACATAAGCGCGAAATTTTTGCACACCCACGACTGTGCGCTGTTCAATTTGTGCGAGAAATAAAATATTGGACGTTCGACTCCTGTTTCGTCAGCTTGACATAAAGCGCATCCGATACCAGTTGCCGACGCGTCGCATGAAATAATAAATTCCTTGGAGTAGTCGGGATTAACTAGGATAGGGGCGGAGGTAAACATGTGCTTAAGCTGATTCAAGGCCGCAATAGCCTCGTGCGTAAAGGAGAATTTAACGCCCTTCTTCAAGGTGTTTGTGATGGGAGTAGATATCACTGGGAATAGGGAATTCGTTGATCGCAGCCACCTTTTCGGCGTCGATTTTAAGACAGCCTTTGCCTACAATGTAGCCTAGGTACTTCAGTTCCTTCATACAAAATTTAGACTTTTTTAAGTTTATGGTTAAACCCGCTGATTTCAATTCGTCCGCTACGATTTTCAACATTCGGAGGTGTTCCTCAAAAGTGCTGGAGATGACCAACAGGTCATCTAATACACAAAAACATACTCTCTAAACGCATGGGGCACTACTTTGTCCATCAACCTGCACATGCGTTGAGACGCATTGCACAGGCCGAAGGACATCACTCGAAACTGATATAGAGGTATTCCAGGGATAGTGAAAGCGGTTTTCTCCTTAGATCGTTTCTCCAACGGTATCTGCCAAAAGACGTCCTTCAAATCCAAACTTGAAATAAAGTGGGTATCTGAAAGGCGCCTTAGCAGCCCTTCTATATGCGGGAGTGGATACGCATCTTTCTTGGTGACATGATTTACCTTTCGGAAGTCCAGGCATAAACGGTTTTTCCCCGGCTTACGAACAAGCACTACGGCGGAGCTCCACGCACTGGCACTTTCCTCGACAATGCCCAAATTGAGCATGCGATCCAATTCCCCATAAAGGAGAGATTGCACCGCCGGAGATATGGGATAATGTCGCTGTTTGACGGGTTCCGAGTCTCCAGTATCAATTACGTGTACTTCCGGATTTGTTTTTCCCAATCCCTCAGAGGCAAAAGAAGGAAATCATATAATAGCTTGGTTAAGTTTAAAGGTTTGCTAGCTGGTCAACTGCAATGAATTGGGATCCGTTTCTCTACGACCCTCATCTAGTGTTAATCCAGATATTATGTGGGGGGCGATTTGGATCTGTTTCCAAAAGTCTACCCCCAAGTATAATGGTTGCTTGAGTGTAGGAACGATGTACAAGGTCAATGGTTTGGTTGACCCCTTATAAGTGACACTAGTGAAAATCTGCCCTATAACTTCTTGATTTTTTTTTTTATAAATTACGCGCGCCTAAGGGGTTGTGAATACCCTTATACTGTTGCCAGGGCGCGGGCGGAAAGATAGAAGGAGGAGAAAGGAAAGTTTTGTGATGTAGTGGTTTGAAACTCAGGTGTGTTTGGTTTCGATATTGACTCTCTAGGGGTGGGAGTCCGAATAGGACGGAGAGATTTTTCTTCTCTCGGAATGTGAGGTTGTGAATTTCAACGGTTGTTTTGTGCTTGAGAACCCTACAACAGCCAAATCTACATGTCAGTGTTATGCCTTTACACGCAGATTTTTCTGACTGAGTTCCAATTACACAAATGAAAACTTGCTGTGGCTAGGATTCGAACCTTGACGTTCCGAGTGAGAAGCGATAGCTAGTACCACTACACCACGGCCACCCCTAATAACCTGGCAGGGTCGTGCATAGAGTATGGAATTCTGGCATGGGGAAATGCGGCAAACACTCATATGGATAAAATTTCGTGCATACTGCATAGTCTTCTCAAAATTCTGAGACCTTTTAATACATCTTTCAAAGTTCTAGATGTTCGAGCAATATTCCAGATGATATCGCTTAAACGATGTGGGTGATCCCACATGTATGACCAACGATTTTTGAAACCCATTCAACACAACCAAAACACACGAAGACGAGCTCAGGGAATACTAGAGGTTCCAGATATTAACAACGTATATGGAAAAAGGGAACTTCATTATGTAATATCAAAAACAATAAACACAATACCTGAAGAAATAAGAAACATACAAAATTTTAAAAGAAAAATTAAGCATATAAAACAGTTTTTGCTTGAGTTTTATTACATTTGTTAATCTTAATTTAAATTATCGTTTATAATTAATTAATGGAATTATGGAATTATAAGTTTTGAAATAATAGCTTGAAATCACCCTAAAATAATGAAATCTTGTACTAACAACCACCTGCAGATAAGCACTTTGCTTTGCGGGTAAAACATGTTACCTATTAAACGAGATGTAAACAGAAATAAATAAATAAATAAATAAACAAAATTTAAAATTTTTTTTCGGTTGGTTTTGTGTTATTGGCTAGCTTCGTGTTTATGAAGTTCTTGTTCGCTCCTGTGTCAATCAAGAATTTCAATACCTTGCCATCTCTAGCTTCATACTTTATGAATGGTATGTAAGAGAGGCTACGGTAGTAAAATTTGCCTCTAGTGGTTCTGCTTCTGCCCTTCCTGTTTCGTTCGACCGGTCAGTATCATTTCCATATTGTTGGGCATATTCTACCAGATATTGTTCCTTTCTTGTGTTTCAAGATTAAACACTCTTTGTCGTTTATGGCAGATGGTTGGTTAACTGAGTCCTGGTTTGGTTGGTCATTATTTAGTCGGTTATTGGACTGTGAATTTTGGTTTGACCGAATCACGCACTCCACTTCTTTGGTTTGAACGTTTCTGGCAGTTTCCATGAGTGCTGCGGGATGAGGTTGCGCTTGTCTATGGTTCTCTGATGTCTCGAGTTATTTCCTAGATGTTAGTGTTGAATATTATAACTCATATTCCTTTGTTGGGAAGCCGTTGACCCCCTGATGGTGACAACTACATATTTCTGCTATTCTAGCCTTGGAGTAAAGATCTGGTTTATTGGAGCAGTAACTATATTTATTGAGTCCTCCTTGTGTATTGATATAATTCTAAAGTTTAAACTTTGTATTTCCAAACTGGAAGCATATGTTTCTGTTAGCGTTTGCGGCCCCCAGATCTCTAGAGAGTTCAACATCAAGTGAACTGTTTCTATAACTTTCGATCAGAGCATTGATATTTTCCATATAGTTTTTAACTTATTGTATTCATTAGCATTAGCATAGTATCGTCAATACTAGAGATTCTTTGTAGAAGAGTACTTAGCTGGTACTCCAGCCTTCAGATGCCTCGTTTATCTGCATAATGGAGGGACAAATATTTGCTTATGTCCGGTCAATTTTCATCAAATATGTTGTATTAGTTTATTCTTGACTATTTCATAATAGGTTAAAAATTTTTTTCCTACTACTGATCCACGATATATAGAAAAAGGATTCCCGCCAAAAGTTTGAAGTTCTTTTACTTAGTCAGGAAATTTACTTATTCCTTTCAATTCCTGCTCATTTCTTGGGGACTGTAATCTTTGTTGTTGGCCATTCACCGCAAGTCTTTGGTTATCCAATATTACAAGCCTTTTCTCGGTGCTCCTTGTAGTTGCAATCTGGGCATTTACTAAGCTAGTTAGAGCATCTTGAGTTACTTCCATAATATATTTCTACACTTATTTATTTATGATCTATTTATTATGTATGTATTTATGAAAGGTTTATTACAAGGAGTGTTAGATAAAAATAATATATAACAATTATTTTGTGTGATCAAAAACTTTATAGAAATTATTTCTTAATTCTAGTTTTTTTTATTAATTTCTTAAATCCACGTATGTACTTGGTTTTGACATGGTTTTATCAATTTACAACTTTTCTTTAAGTTTTTTTTTTTACATACGATAATTTTAATCTCTTACTAAATAGAATTTATTTTTTATAAGTGTGGAGTGTATTACAATTTGATATTTGGTCAATATGATAATAATAATTCTTAAAACTAAGAGGTGAGGGTTAAATAAATAATTTACTTTCAATGATGTTATTCGGTTCATTGCTTGAATGCTTCCCGGCTTGATCGTGTCTTCTTAGTTAGTAGCTGATGCAGAATGTGGCGTCTTGATCCTTTTTGCCGGAGTTGTGATCTGCGTACTCTTGGTGCACTCCATAATCACTGATTTTTTTTTCAAATGTTACTCGTATTACGAGGAATTTTACTCCAGAATCACAGAATTTTATTTTTGTGTGTAGCAACAGCTCTTACGGGAAGTTGTACTGCACAATCACTGAATTTTATATTTGTGTGTAGCAACTGTTCTTACGGTAAGTTTTACTGCACAATCACTGAACTTTTTTTTGTGTGTAGCAAACTGTTCTGAACGAAAGTTCCTTCTATTAGGACTACTTTTTTTTGAAACGATTCCGGTTACTGCTGCTCGAGCTCCAATTAAAGTCTTTTATTTATAATATTATTTAAAGTTCATCGGAATAGAAACGCAACATGATAAGCATGCGCGACTAGTGTGAAATGAATCGCAGCATCATAAGCATGAGTGATTGCATTATTTAAAAATTTGTGGTGAGGCTGCGGAGGTAATAATTTTTGTGCAGATTCTCCATAAGGAGTGTAATAAACTTGCCATCCAATTTCCCTTACCGCTGAATACTTCTACCAGGAGATTTTCATTGCATCGTTTAGCCAGCAAGACTTCTGCTGTGCGAAGTTCGTGCTTAAGCATTTCCCGACTAATGGCTGCGGGAAGATTGACCGGCATCTTGGTAGCCGTTCCTGCCGGTTTCTTGCTCTATTTGCTTATTACGGCAGTGCCGGTTACTCGCAGTCTTCGTCTCTCCCGCGGTGTGTCTCACTCCTTGGCACTAAGTCTTTTGTAGGTGCGTGCAACAGATGCTAGGTACCTTCCTGACGAAATGTGTTCCTTTGGTTGTTTCTATTCGCAGAGCGAAGGCAAGTGCTTCAACAAGAGTTCTTTTCCCCGCCATCCTTAGCGCTGACTGCAGCTTCGAATCCATGATTCCCCTGACGAATGCATCTTTTGTCATTTCGTCGATTATTTCCAATACCTCCTTGAAGCTGTTGCAGTGTTTCTCCTCGTTCCGGTTTTGCAGCTGGACCTTTCAAACCTCCTGCAAGTGGCTATCCTCAAACCGTTTATCATTAGCCTGTACTGTACATTAGCAGACTCGGTCTGCTACGAAGGGAAGACCAAAACCAGCGTCATGGTATCCATCCAGCAGGAAGGCCTCCCTACTGACCCTATCAGTCTCAGGAACCTTTATGTCAGGTACCACGAGATTTTTAGCATGTCCCCTCAGAAAGTAGCAGACGACCTTGCTGCTTTCGGCCACTACGTTCACTCTAAACGAGTCTCACACGTACAGCGAAGCCGAGCTGACCACGATAAATTTTTTCGTCCATAATGTGCCTTCCTTGTCAGCACTTAAACCATCCCGCCATACATCTCCACCCCACAACATCCCTCTTACATTCTACTACCAGAATGTAAGAGGTCTTCGCTCTAAAACCAATGCTGTCCTACGTCAATCGCATTCTCTTCCCTTTGATATTTACGCCTTGACCGAAACCAATTTGATTCCCGACATAAAGAACCAGGAATTGTTCCCCCCTGCTTTTAATGTTTTTCGCGACGACGATCCTACCCGCCCACATGATGATTCCCCCTGTCGAGGCGTCCTACTGGCGATCCACAACAGCCTTAACTCTTCCCCCATTACCATCTCTTCATTCTCTAAAGTCGACTTTGTCGCTATAAAAATATCACTCCCCTTCAAGTCCCTTTACGTTTTATGTTGCTACATCCTGCCAGCTCAACCTACCGAATCTTACCAACTTGTTGTCGATGCGATCGACTATTTAATTGACCTGTCTGACTCTACTGACGATATCTTTGTTTTCGGCGACTTTAATCTTCCTCAGCTACAGTGGATTCCATCAGACGATCAATCGTTCTTCATCGCTTCAAATGCCAACTCAGCTAAGGAATGTCTCTTCTTAGATCGCTTAACAGACTCAAGTCTATGCCAAGTCAGTGGTGTATCCAACTATATGGGCAGGCAATTGGACCTTATTTTCACAACAGATTCAATCAACTCCTCAGTCTCACTTTGTCCCCTATCGCTCTCTACAATCGACAACTACCACCCCCCCCTTCTACTTTCATTTTTTCATAACTCTTCTCCCCAGTCCACTCCTCCCACAACTCTCTCATCCTATGACTTTCACAAAGCAAACTTTCACAAAATCAGTGACTATCTTAGCAGATCCCCCTTTAACTTTCACAACCTAAGCGTAAATGATGCCTTATCCATTTTTTATAAAGAAATATTTAATTCTTTCAGCCTTTACGTTCCGTTTTCCCGCCTTAAAACATCATCTACTAGTCCTCCCTGGTATAATCGCAAGCTTCGTTCCTTACGAAACAAGAGAAACAAGTTATGGGCTGTTTTCCTGCGTACCAGATCCTTGTCCGACTATTCCAACTATCTTGGTGCTTATCTTCATTTCACCGTACTTTACGATTCCCTTTACCAGCGTTACCTTAACAATGCGCAAGTCAACCTTATAAATGACCCTAAGTCCTTTTACCGATTTGTTAACTACAAAAGAAAGTCCGATGGTTACCCTCCTTCCCTCTCTTTCAACAACAAGTCATCAACCGATCCACTCACCATTGCCAACCTATTTGCCAGCTTCTTTAAACAATCCTTTACCAACGACTCCTTTGTACCAGATCCATCCTATTTTCGTTACCTACTGAACTTCTCCAACGGCCCACTTCTCTCTCACATCTTGGACCCCTCCTATATCGAACATAAATTACACCAACTCAATGATGAATTTACACCCGGTCCAGATGGCCTCCCTGCCATATTTCTTAAAAAATGTTCTTCGTCTCTTTCCCTTGCCCTTTCTGATCTCTTTCGTCTATCCCTTTCACAAGGAGAATTTCCTCAGGTTTGGAAAACCTCCTTTATAACCCCAATCCACAAAAAGGGATCAAAGAACGAAATAACAAACTATCGTCCAATCGCTAAACTCTCCCATATACCCAAACTCCTCGAAAGTATTTTGTATGAAGCTCTAAGCTTCCAATGCAAATCACTTATTTCCCCTAGACAACACGGCTTCCTAAAGGGTAGGTCAACCACCACAAATCTCGTTGAATTCGTATCCTTTGCCATCTCTGCCCTAGAGAACGGCAACGAAGTCGATGTAGTTGCAACCGATTTTAGCAAAGCCTTCGATAAAATCTCTCATCGATTAATACTCTTCAAATTGTCTGCCCTCGGCTTTGAACCCATACTGTTAAAATGGATATCCTCTTACCTCGAAAACCGTTTTTACAGTGTTCGTTTTAGGTCAGCCCACTCCGCTCCATTTTTGGCCACCTCTGGAGTTCCTCAAGGTAGCCATCTCAGTCCCCTTCTCTTTATATTAACCATAAATGATCTCGATAGGATCATCAAATACTCGTCCGTCTCCCTTTACGCCGACGATACCAAATTTTTCAAAACCATTTCCTCTCCCCATGACTCCTTCCTTCTTCAACAAGACCTTGATAGTTTTTCGATCTGGTGTCTCAAAAATTGTTTGGAACTTAATATCACCAAATGCCAATCCATCACCTTTTCACATAAGCGGCTCAAATCTCCTCCCCGACTCTACCTTCTCCACAACCAACCTATCTCCTCCGTTGAATCTCTTCGTGACCTCGGCATTTTGTGTGATAGGGAGCTCAACTTCCGTTTGCATATGGATGGGATAATCCTTAAAGCCAACTCTGCACTAGGTTTTGTAAAACGATGGTCCAAAGAATTCACCAACTCATACGTGACCAGGTCCCTCTATATTACCTTTGTTCGTCCCCTCCTAGAGTACGCCAGTCAAGTATGGTCCCCATATCATCGCGTTCATATCTCGAGAATCGAAAGCATCCAGCACCGTTTTCTTCGATTTGCTCTTCGAGGTTTGCCCTGGGATGATTCTTTTACTCTGTCCCCCTATCAAAACCGTCTCAACCTTATTAACCTAAACACCCTTGAGGAACGCAGAGATGCAGCCGACTTTCTCTTCATTCATCGACTTCTTTCAGGTCAGGTTGAATGCACGTCCCTTCACAATTCTATTTTCCTCAACACTAACCCTCGTAATCTACGTACCCCTCGTCTCTTCTATCTCCCAACCCACCACACCACCTATGGCGCGAACGAACCAATCTCCCGCATGCTACGAAAAATTAATTCAAACCCTAGCGTCTTTGACTTCCACCGCACCACTTCCTACCTCAAATCGGTTCTCCTTCACCTGAATAACCAACCTTAGTTTTAAGTTTTAGTTTAAGTTTAATTTTAAGTTATAGCTTGTATTAAGCCGAATAAATGGGGGCTTTCGCCCCCACCAAAATTAAATTAAAATTACTAAAGCCATATAGTCTTTATGTTTTTCTATGTAAATCTTTTGCGGTAATTCAACTGAAGACCATTCTTAAGGCAGGGAACTTCACCTTCACCTTCACCACTTGTTTCTTATACGTAGGCCATGAGGTCTGGCCATGGAATGATGGAGGCTTCAACCCAATTCTCCTTGGACCGCTAAAGAACATTCTAGCAGTTTCTGTTTTCGAACGGTTTCGAAACAGAAACTTTGCCAGTTGACTAACTTTAGTGTCTATTTGTTCGAATCTTTCTTTCAAATTTGTCATCGATTTCTTGGAACTTTTGCTCTAGAATGATCTTTGATTGTCTAGATATTTCTTTTTGTTCGTTCTGCTTTTTTTCAAGACTGTTTGTTTATTCGTTTAGGTTTTTCTTTTGTTCGTCGAATTTTTGCTCAATGATGTTCTTCTGCTCGTTCGGATTTTGTTCGAGACTGTTGTTTTGTTTGCCCAGTTTTGGAAAACGAGTTGCATCATCGCATACATCTCATTCCCGGTATACCCTTTAACATTACTCACCCCTCAACATTTAAAACATTTAAATATCTACAATTTAAATTTCCTAAATTAATAAACATCAAACAAGAATGTACCTGGTTCACGTCGCTCATTGTTCAAAGTGTCCTGCAATTGGAGTATCAAGTCGCTCTTTCCTGCACTGGCGCTGAGATTTCTCTGGTTTAACTTAAATTTGGGTTAGATGAGGGTCAAATTTCAATACATTCAATACAATTACAATTTAAAATTCAATCGTTTTTCTTAAGCATTTTTGCTTTACTTTATCTTTTACTTAAACCACTTTATCACTGCTCGTGATTCACCTTTCAAGTTCCACTTTAGAACTAAATTCACCTATGTTTGATGCTGGTATTTGTACTCCCTGCCATTTTTCGAGAAATTTCTGTACTAGCCAGCTGTACTACTTTCCGTATTGCCACAATATTCGCTACTAGTTCTAAAGGATTTCCCATTATCCCTCCTATGGATGTTTCTGCTGTTATTATATATAACATAGATGACACTGTTTTTTTCTCAACATAAGAGATTATAATATTACTCTTTATTTCCATTAATTATAAATTATGATATAAATCAATAATATTTCCAATTCAGTCCTTGAGGCTTTGGACACAGTTACCAGTATATTGCCTTTTTAGTACTCTTACATTTCTCCAAAGCTTTTGATACGGTAGACTATATAAATTTGTGTAATAAAATATGTTCGTTCTACAGATTCTCTGCTGGTGTCATGAGATTAATTTTTCCTGTCTTCGACAAACGGCCGATGTAACAAACAAAGTGTTTGCTTTTCTTCCGATCAGTATTTGGACCTCTCCCCTTTTTCTTGTATACCAACGAACTTCCCACTTTGATAAAAACATTAAATAAGCACATGTATGCTGACGGTGTTCAATTGCTGAATAGTAGTCCGCTGGGACTCATCGAACACTGTGCAAATAAAATCAACAAAATACTTGTCTTTGGTCAAACAGAAATGGCCCGTTCTTAGGCCCATTAAAGTCCAAATAGCAGTGATAAGTAGGAGAAACTTAGAACTACCCTATTTTCCTAAAATTATATTTAACAGTTCTGATATCGATTATGTTGAAACCGCCAAGCGCGTAGTCATGAATTTCAATAGGTCCTCCGCACATTAAGGGTCCGGCAGCGCTATATTCCTCCGAAAACTGATGTATGATTCTCGCCAAAACAATCATTTTAACTATACTTACATTCCGATATAAGGTGTATTGCAATTGCGATGTCCTTGGTCCGAGGAAACTTAATGTTGCCTTCAACAACACTGGGAACTATACAGGGTTTTCCCTAATTCGTTAAGGATAATTTGGGAAATAATTTTTTGGTATATTCTAAGAAAAAAATCGTTCTACAGTAAGGGCCTATCTCCAATGTTGACATCACTTATCGAGGAATTTAGAAAATCTCCAATGTTGACATCACTTATAGAGGACTTCGAAAAGGCTCACTTTGGTGTACCCTGACCAATGTTAACGGAAAGTGCTCTGTTAATACTAATATTAGAAACTTCGCTTAGGACTTTATTTTCAGAATAAATACTGGCCTCTGTAAAGCTTGAATCTTCAGATATTCAATTTCTAAACTTGTTCCCTTTTTCTTGCACATGCTAATTTTTGACTTTGAAGTCACTTTTCTCCAGAAAATGCGTAATAAAAATAACGTTTTACTAATTTTTTCTTATGAACGTAACAATAATAAAAAAAAACATCAGCAAGTTTGCAGGAAAACCCATGGATTTTACGATACTTGGAAAAACCCGCAGCAGGTAAAAAAAGGAATTAATATTTTTTTTTACCTAGGTTCCTACCTAACAACAGTTGACAATAACAGTGGTTTTCCAAGAGTTAATAGTTTTCCAATAATTTTTGAAAATTGCATAGCGATTAAAAAGTCTTAAAGCGTGTTCTTTTATTTGGCTACTTGTCAAAACTCCTCCTTACCCTGTAAGAGTTAAGTCTAGGGTATGAAGCCCTATTTGGAAAATTTACCAAACAAAAATGGTATGTAAGATTGTGTAATTTGTGTTCGCTTTGAAATACTTGCGGTGGTCCTTTTGATCATATCCGGTGTCACGGTTCGATACGCCGGTAATTTAAGTCCTCCAATATATTTACTTGGCGCTCATCTACGACATTTTTCAAATGCCCCACTAGAAATAGTCTAGTGGCTTAAAATTTGGTGACCTTGGCGGCCAACTGACAGGATCTCCTCGGTCGATCCCCTGCCCCGAGAAGTTCTCATTGAGAACCTTGCGTGCAACGACAGCGTAATGGGCTCGGGCTTCCTCGTGCATGAACTAAATAGACCTATGTTTCCCAAAAGACAAGTCTTCTATTAAATCTGGAAGGTTTTTTCTTGAAAAATCTGAATAATTTACACCATTTAGCCGTGAGAGCATTTTCCAAGGTCCGATCTTAACAAAAAACTAAAGTCTTCTGATTAATATTATTTAAATGTCATCTAGTCAACAAGTTAGCATCTGATGTTAAGAGAGTGAATAGATGTATTCTTTGGTTTCTCCGGCATAGTTAATTCATTTTTGAGCTTTTAAAACTCGTTAAATATTATAAAACTGGGCGTTTTTCAATTTTCTTGTCGATTGCCTCTAATTTTCTAGCTTTTTCTTAAAAAAATAAAATAATAATAAACAAATAAACATAACACCTAATTTGCAACAAAAGGAAATATATATTGAAAAAATGAGCAACTTCCAAGGTAATGCAGCAATATCAGTAGGTGGAAAGCGTAGGCAGACACCCACGACATCCAAGAATTTACCCTCCACTCTAAAAATGGTTGTTACTCTTGGCGAGTTAGAAGAGCATTTAAACAAACATACCGATGCTATTATCAATCTTTTCTTGGAGGAAATTAAAAATCTGCGCAGCGACACAATGGACCAAATTACACGCATTGAGAAAAACTGGGCAGTCTATGAAGAAAAAATTGATAAAACCCTCATAGATTTGCATTTGCATGTAGAGAAAATTGAAACGCATATTAACAAATCAACTTTCCTTGTGACGATATAACAGATTTGAGAAATAGATGTGACCCACTAGAAAGGAAAGAGCTTGCAGCTGATGCAATTCTTTTTGGAGTTCCGCAGCTGCATGAAGAAAATTTAAAATCAATTTTCCATTGCTTATGCCATGTCATCGAAAGTAAGCCTCCAACTTTAAAAGCTGTTTTTTGTTCTCGGCATCGAGACAACACTAATGATCCACCCATCATATTAAAATTTAATTCTCCAGAAGAACGTAACAATGTCCTAAAGGCCATTGCCAAGCATCGCAAAAGAGAAAAAAGACAGCTTTGCGTAAGAGATGTTGGATTGGACTCAAATAAACAATCTTCTTAAACGAGAGTCTAACGAACAGAAATCGTTCTCTCCTTCGATAAGCTGTTCGCATGAAGCAGCGAAAAGAGATTTTCTCAGCCACTACCTGATCTGGATGTGTTTTCATTAGAGAACAAAAATTAGGACAACATATATGCATACACGACGAGGGGATATTAAATGCTATTTCCGCGAGATGTCAACCACCAAAATCTGTATTAGCAACAGAACCAGATCAATTTTGTAAAAATTTGCCAAATGGATTTGCACTTTCCAATCTATTCAACTTTTTCTTATTTTAGCTTATTTACTTTTTCTGTCATTCTTTTCCTTTTTACCAAAACAAATTCAACTCCGCCGATTCTACCTCGAAATTTTGTAAGAACGTTCGGGAGATGGGACTGAAGTCTGCTAAGGAATCTATCCCTGATAACACCGACCTGGATGTGCTTAACAGAAAGTTTGTTCAAAACAACTGCAATCCACTTGATTTTCAGACCGTCCCTTCTACCACCGGCCATCAGCAAGAAGTAACGTTTTCACTCTCCGGAGTTGATGAGTTAAGTGTTGGCCAAACAATTCTCAAGATCAAATCCAAAGCTGTTGGCTCGGATGATGTTTTTCCAGTTTTTATTAAAATTCTTCTATTACTTTCTCACATAACCCACATATTTAACTCGGTCATAGCTACGTCAGTTTTTCCCGATAGGTGGAAAATTGCAAAAATTTTACCATTGCCAAAACTATCAACTTCTAACAATATCGAATACCAACCAATAGCGATTCTTCCTTTTTTAAGTAAGGTATTTGAAACCATTATTACTCGTAATAACCAAATAAAATTATTTTTAAATAGGAAAAATCTTTTCATTTCAGTCCGGCCTACACGCTAAATATAATTGTACTACAGCTATACTCAAAGTATGCGAAGATTTACGAGCCGGCTTATACAGCGATATGTTGGCTCTTATAGTATTTCTTGATTTTGTTATTATTCAAAGAGCTGGAAAGGCTATTTTTTTTTGAAAGCTCCATCTGCAATTTAATGAGTTCATATTTATCAGATCGGTCCCAATAAGTATGCGTCGTTAATAGATGTTCTTCGCATCTACAAGTCTCTTCAGGTGTCCCTCAAGGTTCTGTCCTGGGCCCTTTGCTATTTTAAAGCTTTATAAACGACATATCTAAGTGTTTTACGACCTGCGAACGTCATATATATGCTGGTGATGTTCAAATATATTCGTTATTTCCGAAATTATTCAAAAACCAAGGATTTAATAAGATTGATCGAATGATAAAAGAAATTCACACTTGGTCTTTAAATAATGGACTTAGTCTCAATCCCACTAAAATTAAAGCTATGATAATTAACCGAAGCAAAAATACTGTAGTATTCCCTCAAATAATTGTTAATGATACAACTGTTGAGTATGTTGATAACATGAAAAATCTTGGGATGATATACTTTACCAATAATTTGAATTGGAATTTTCACGTAAACAAAGTTATATTAAAAATTGATGATGCTCTACGTGGTCTAGGACCCATAACATACGAGTAGTATCTTCCCACAAATGTTAAACTTAAGCTTGTTAAATCGTTCATTTTACCGTTATTTCTTTATGGATGTAAAATATATTCGAACATAGACTACCTATCCAAAAGGAAACTTATCGTGTCATACAATAGCTGCGCGAGATATGTGTATTTTTAATATAAAAAGGTCTGACCACATTTCCGAATATACCAATAAAATAACAGGCTGTTCACTATTAGCTCTTATGAACTACAGAACCATTAAACTATTTCACAAAATTATAAAAACCAAACAACCAGATTACATTTTTGAAAAAATTAAGTTCGCGACTAATCCAAGAACAATGAAAATAATTCCATCCCTAAATATTTATGATATTTAATTACAAGCCGACAATTTTACGTATATACATACATGCGATTCATCTTTGGAATGAGCTACCCTTGCATATTAAAAGAGCAAATAACACTACTTTTACTTGAAAAGCTTTTGAATACTATGCACAAATTTACTGATGGAATTTCATTACTCTTACCTATTTCGTTTTCCACTATTTCTTTCTATTTTAAGTTTTACTTTTATCTATCTTTCTTTATTTGAATTTTTTTTTTCTTTTGGTATCTAAACTTTTTATAATGTAATATAAGCCTAGCTTGTACAATTAAACATAAGATTATATCTTACTTGTACAATGAATTGTCTTAATAAATAAATAAATAGAATAAATAAATAAATGTTTTATTTAATGAAACAACTACCAGATAATAATTTAAAAGCCCAGACGCCAAATTAAAACTGAATTTGCATTGCAATTGTGTAACCCGCGACACAATAAGATTTTACTCAGCCCAGAAATGGTACTTATGACTGTTGAAAAAACCTACATCGGTAAAAATTTTACTTTTTTTGTTAAAAAATTCTAAGAGAATTAATCGGGCTTTTATAATAAAAAAAAAATTATACTTCATAATGTGTTTCTGTGAAAAAATATTATACCAAAATAAAAATAAAAACAACCTAAAAAATGTCAAAAAATAGGTTTGATAATAAATTACAGGGAAACCGTTATCCGCATAGAAAAAAATTGTAGACCAGGTGAAAACTGCCAACTGCTCTTGTGTAAATTATTTGTGAAAATAAGCTCTTAAGTTCTTCGACTTAAAATGACCTCAGTAACCCATGGTTTTGGTCTACGGCGGTGACTGTTGGGCACCGTGTATACGGGGAATTGAGCTAAGTGTGTGTAGACGAGATCGTTTTCTTTTCGAAGTGCATCATTAGGATGCAGGTACTGACAAACAGGCTAGAAATCGAAGTTGGCAATATTTAGGGGTGGAAGTAGCGCATATTCGCGCTACAAAAAAATTTAATTTCGAACATACTAAAATATTCAGTTATCGTGATGTTGAGTTGATAAACAACTTACTATGAGCTATTATATGTAAGTATTGTATGATGTACATATTTCTAGATTATGCGTATAAATTTAGCAATACAATCTCTGTTCGCATATCTTCCAGAACTACGAAAATATGTGAAAAACAGGCAAAAACTCCAGTTGGTTGTTATTGTAGTTTTGGACTGTACGCAAAGAGACCAATATATTTTGCGTATTTCACTAATTTATAGTTTATCGTTACCAAGATGGTAGAAAGTGCAGTGTACGAGTATCTAGACTTTCTAAATGAAGGTATTATATTTATTAGCTTGTTTTCTTATACCATATTATTTATCAGTTCAATATCTTCAGTTAGTTTTGAGTTGACTCATATTCTTAGTTTAATATATTAAGCGTGGAACCTATGACTGTGGTCGATGTTTTTATGAGCGCCATGAGGTAGTTTTCTTTCGTAAGTACATTTTGAATTACTTCTGGGAAAATCGTTGTTCTAATACGCCGAACAACTCATTGGCTACTTCATCAATGGAACCGAATGGAGAGTGTTCGCATATAACAATAAGTCGGTATTGAGCTCTATTTGTTGAAACTGGTGTTTGCGTTGCATTGAAATCGTTTTGCAATACATAGGACAGTGCAATTTGACTCGTCTGTCGGATGTATTTTTTATAAGCGTAGAAGATTGACGACTGGTCTGTTTAAAAAATACAACTGCTTTTCAAAAACTTGCAATCATGTTTGGATTATCAACATCTTCAAGGAATATTCCTGGCTGGCCGCTGAGTTGAGTTATTTCCTCGTTTGTTTTTTGACAATTGAGGGTGTAAGCGTTATAATTAAGGACACAAACAATAATGACAAGACAATTTGTTAACCAAAGTTGTGGCTTCCGTTTGTCTTTCTTCTATTAGATTGGCTTGATTTATTATCATAAGCAGTATTCGAAGTGTTTTAAATTGGTAGTGGACAGAGCTTGTCTATTGACCTTATCATTACTACAAATAGCTACCGAGAACTTCTTCCGGAAGGCTATATTTTTTTATTATTTCCTAACGTTCCTATAGTTGGTGTAAAGATATTTTTTATTGGTGTGGAATACCCTTCGTTTCCATTTAAAGCGCCGCGATGTTGATGCCATCTTCAACCTTGGAAATCTACTAAGGTAGTAATTTAGTGTGCGTATTGGATCATAATTGATGCCCTTTATTACAGAAATATGTTAGCGAGAAATTAAACTTGCTTATATTTGCGTTCCATAGGGTGTTTCTACATCTCTAGTAGATAAGCATTTTAAAATACAATTCTCCTCTAAAAACTATAACTGAAATTATTTCACGTTCCAAGGCTAAAAGTTATTCAAAACTGTTGGTCGTTTTTCTAGCCTGCAGCTTAATATGAAGCCCCTGCAATATGCAATGACTCAAATTAATAAATCGCATGATTTGGGCGGCCAATTCTGACATGTAGCACCGTCTTGTTGAAAC
This sequence comes from Volucella zonaria, assembly GCA_963966105.1. NCBI lineage: Eukaryota > Metazoa > Arthropoda > Insecta > Diptera > Syrphidae > Volucella > Volucella zonaria. The sequence goes on along the minus strand of OZ014530.1, from coordinate 133,951,848 downwards.
CACATGTCGTCCGCATCCATGTCTTGCAACCTAGGCACAAACACCTGGAAAATTACATCGCGATAGCGAGCGCCATTGCGCCATGAGCCTCATCGCTGAAGGCGATTTTGTTTGAACTATAGCTGCGTGAGTTTTGGAACACCCTTTAGGTTGTATGGGAAAAATTGTTTAATTATATTTTTCTTCATTATAAGGGACTTGCTACTTTCGATTCAGGTATGGTGGTGTTTTCAGTGTTTGCTGATGACTGAGATAAGACCACATGAAGTATGCCATTTGGCAATAGCAATTATCCATACAAAAATGCCAGTAGAGTGGGCTTGTAGGTCCCATTTTGTAGTTTTATTCTGAAATGTACAACCGCAGCATGTGTTGTTTAGAATGCATAGCAAAACCTTTGAAATTTTAATAAGAAGCCTATTTCATCAATTAACACTCTTTACTCTTACCATGAAGTCTCTAGCAACCAATAAAAACAACTTTTATTGCAACAGTACAACTACAATAACTTTTAACATAACAACACCTAAGTTCAAGCTATCACATCTCCGTATATGTTTACTGGACATATTTTTCATATAAGTAACAATACTACCTGCGGCACTCGTCTTAACTTGTTTCGCTTTTGAGTGAGAATAGCTCAAAGATGTTCAATTGGGTTGAGATACGATGGTATGACCATCACATATGAACATTTTCCCGACTTCGTCCGTAGCCACTCCGCTGTGTTTAACAGTTGGCAAGACGAATCTGGGTCGCATTCTTCGCATCACAAAAGTTACACCGGGAGTGCCAAATAACTGCATTTATCAAAGTAGGTACTAACATTTCTTAAAAAATAGGAAGAAACTGCTTTTTTTTTATTTTTTATGTTTTATAAGTACGCGACAGCAGCTCGATCAGAGCAGACGGGTAGTAGAGTTCGATATAGTTTAAGTTTCACAAATCACTTATATCAGTGATAACAGCAAACTAGATATCGTTTTCTTTTTTCTTCTCTTTTCGCGTTCTTTTTAACGTAAAAACAAAAAAATTGTAAACAAGTGCAAACAGTGTTCCCTCTGCTTCTCGGCGCTATGGCGGTGAACGTTAGAAACCGGTTTGATGCATTGGATGTAAACGACCCAATGCAAACGACCCAATGCAAACGACCCAACGCAAACGACCCAATGCAAACGACCCAATGCAAACCACTTATCCATCAAAAAAAAAAAGACACAACAGATCAGTGGCCAATGTTAATCATCCCTCAGCAAAATGTAGTGGACTTTTCTCGCTTCCTAATAATTACGAATTCCCCAATAGACAACAATAAAACACCGATCGCAAATCGAAATCCTATCATTATAGGAAAAGCCATAGATTCCGTAACCACCCAATATAAGGACATAAAAGCACTTAGGAACTGGGACTTACAAAAAAAAAAATCGCAGATAGATTAGCAAAATGCCAATCTCTAGGCCAAATTCCTGTAAAAATAAAGTATCACCAATCCCTAAGCTCTTGTCAGGGACGAATATACTACAACATCATTGATCTCTCCGAAAACGAAATCCTGGATTCCCTCAAAAAGTTTAGCGTTATAGAAGTCAGGAAAATGTTAAAAAACCAGGATGGAAATTTAAAAGCCACAGGAGCCGCAATTCTTACATTTGATGAACCGCATCCAGCTAAAGAAATAAAAATGGGCTGGCAGATTTTAGCGGTAGATCCCTACTACCCTAACCCAATGACCTGCAAAAAATGCCATCGTATCGGACACACTAAGAACCATTGCAAAGAGACTCTCAATATCTGCGGTACTTGGGCTGAAATTGCTCCACATCAAGAAGAATGCAAGTGAACATTTTGCGTCAACTGCATGACTGCTGCACATTTATCAAAGGACCGTAACTGTCCAGCTTTCGTTAAAGAGAAAACAATAATGGTAATAAAAACTATGAAACGCTGCACTATCAAAGAAGCTAAGGAAGAGTACGGCAAGTCCGGGCATTTGTATACACCCCATATCCCATCCCGAAATTCAAAGAAATCGATAGCAGAAGTTATCAAGGAAAAAATCGCTAATGATTTACCATCGTCCACACCGAAGACGATGTCAACTTTCTCACATACAATTCAAAATAGCCAACATGACTTTAGCACCACAACAAAATCCATTACACCAAAATCAACAGCAATTCCGGCTGCCGAACAACATTCAAAACACACACCAACATCAAACACACCATTAAATCAAACCACACTACATATCAACAAAACAATAACATTTACACCAACCAAGAAAAAATCAACTCAAAGACAATAGAACCAATCAACTCCAAAACAATAGAACCTTTAATCAAATCAAAAAACCTTGTTATACCCTTTTCCCCGTTTGTGTCTAAAATAAGTTCAGACGACCTATTAAACCGATTGATGCCAATTGACAGTATAAAAGATGATCTTCCAAGTTTGAAAATAGCTGGCATTCACTCATTGGCATCTGAACCAGGCTCATCTTCTTCACTTCAAAACCTTCCCCTACCTACTCAAAACAAATGAAACTATTCTGCACAAAAAAATCAAAATAAAAAACTTCAACTCAAAGTACTACAATGGAATATTCAGGGATTTTTTAACAATCTTCCCAATTTGGACATTCTGATTAAAAAATTCAATCCTACAGTTATAGCGCTACAAGAAACAGAAATTCTAACAAAAAATGCTCCAACGAAATATAAGGATTATATTGCATACTTTCACAACAGGCCACATGATCGCAATAAAGATGGAACAGGTATGTTAATAAAAGCAGGTATTCTCCATTCATACTCGTATTCACAAAATATCTTCCTAACTCAAACGCTAACAATCAACCTGCCTCACTGTGCAGAACGTTTACCGACAATTTCAAAATATCGCATCCCAACAGCAATACCTGAACCTTACTGCAAACAATCTTTCCACAGCATGATCCTTGGTGATTTCAATGCCAACAGCATTCTTTGGGGATCCCCATATACTAACAAGCTGGTACAGTCGTAGAAGGTTTGTTGCAAAACTCTGACCTTGTACTCCTGAACACGGGGTCTTCTACTCACTTTTCAACAAAGAACACCTTTCCTGCCATTGATTTATCATTTACCTCACCTGCGATTGCAATTAACTCAAACTGGAAAACCATTGATTGCTTAGAAGGGAGCGATCACTTTCCCATACTACTTGAGACTTCGACAACCTGCAAATTTTCAAGTATATTTCACTCCAGGTTTATAGATTCCAAACCCAATTGGAAAAAGTTCGCAAACAAGGCCCAACAAGCAAACGTTCCTACTCTAATATCTGACAACATCAACAAGGAAGCAGCTTCCATAAAGAAAATAATAAGGTTGGCTGCATCCACTTCCATTCTAGCCTCCCACCCACCATGCAATCTTTCTCAACCTAGTTGGTTCAACCCGCATCTAAAACAAATGGCGAAAGAAAAGCGAAAGGCATGGTTGCTATTTAAACATTCGCCAACAGTTGAAAATGTCATTATCTACCGGCGAATAGCCGCAAAATTAAAGAGAGATGTGCGATTAGCCAAAGCAGATGGATGGAAAAACTTCTTGGCAACAATCAACCCATCAATGGAAGCCAAAACTTTATGGAGTAAGGCTTTACCGGTCAACGGAAATAACTCAAGAAAAGATATCAGTGCGATAATATATAACTCCACCCCTGTTTTAGACCCATATGAAACAGCAGAACTCTTTGCGAAAAACTGGGCTGGGTACAGCTCTGATAATAGCTTTTCAGAACATGTTCTGAGACAAAAAACAGTTTTCAAAGGGCAGCTATAGACGGCGAAGACTATGAGCATGACCAAATCTTCCACCCGATTACACTCAACGAGTTGATGAAGTCTCTTGGCAAAACAAAAGGTACAACTCCCGGCTCGGGCAAAATTACTTACAAAATGCTTAAACACCTAGGAGCGGAAGTAATACTCAGGTTAGTAAGACTGTACAATCAAATTTTGGAAAATGGCATTTACCCACATGAGTGGAAAAGAAGTCATTTAATTCCGATTCCCAAACCCAACGCGAACCAGAGCTCTTTAGACAGCTATCGTCCAATAACTCTCCTTTCAGTACTGTCCAAATTATTCAAAATAATAATAGGGAACAGGCTAAAATGGACACAGGAAAAGCATCTCAATAGTGGTCAACATGGCTTTAGACCAGGAAGAGGCACCCACACTTTGCTGCACATGCTAGATCACGCAGTGCACGCAGAGTTACGTCTACGTCACCACCCTGTTCTTTTGTCTATGGATTTATGGTGTAATCAACCAGTTAAGAAAGTGGGAATTCAGCAAACAGATTCTTCGCGTAATACTTTCCTTTATGTCAAATAGAACAGTCATCGTGAAAATAAATGGACATCTTTCAAGTCCCACTGTCATTCAAAATGGAATACCACAAGGTTCACCAATATCTACCGTGTTATATAACGCCTATGTTAATCCGCTTCTTGAAATACTTCAATCAGAACTAGTACAAACTAAAATCTTGCTAACCTATGCCGACAATATTTTTGTCTTGGCGTCAGGCAAACCAGAAGAAGTAAACGATACACTAAATTCAACATTAATAAAGGCAATTGGTGTCAAGAATCTGGAGCAAAAATACCTACTAACAAAATAGACGCATTGCACATTTGCAGAAAATATAAATGCGCAGGAACTTCTATAAACATTGGAAATACAAGTATCCCTCTTCTAAACAACGCTAAGATTTTAGGTCTTGGGTGCACCAAAACATGGAAATGGAATTCTCATGAAAAAGTAGTGTCAGAAAAGCTGAGCAGAGTAAATAATCTGTAGCAAACACAAGGGACCCCATATAAACACTTCACTCATGATAGCAAAGACACTCTTAAGAGGAGCTATTCATCACGGCTTGACTATATATCCCCATTGGACTAAGCAAAACGACCAAAATGTGCAAATAAAAATGAATGCTCTGTTAAGAACTGCATTAGGTGCATTTCATTCAACGCCTATCGAAGCCTTACTGGCAGAAGCTAACATCCTAAGCTTTAAAGACATGAAAGTTGTAAGTCAAAATAAGCTTCTGTCTAAAAGTATTACGAACGTAGAACATGCTCTGCACGATATTTACAAATCGGGTTGGACCTCAACCCCCTTGGCCGTTTCCTGGATACCTCATAGATACTTCCTTAAACGAAACTTCCAAAGACAGCACTCCAAACGAAGTATTGTATTTAGGAAAAAGTTTGCTGAAATATTAGAAACTGGCAATTTCGAATGTGTTCTCTACACAGACGCATCCTGCAAAGATGGAGTTACCGGTTACTGTGTCTATAGACTTGACAGCTCTAACAGCAGAGTAATATTGCAACAACTTACCACTCCTGATGAAAATTCATACACTGGAGAAGTAATGGCACTTGCAGAAGAGTTATAACTTCAACTGTCAAAACAGCTATCTGTAGTGACTCCTTAAGTGCGATTCTTGATATAGAAAACACTATAGGCAATGTACCAATCATGCAAGCCCTAAGAGCCAATCTCTGCTCAGAATGTCCACGCATTCACCTAATATGGTCACCAGGACATGTTGGCATACCAGGCAATGAAAAGGCAGACGCGGGTGCACGTGATGCGATTAAAATGCCTTTGGTATACAAGACACTCCATTTGCAAAATCTGTTTGGATTCAATCCTTAAGGCTTTTACAAGAGGAATTAAAAATCGATGGGATCAATCAAAATCATTTTTGAGGACACACAAACTTGATCTATCACCTGTTACTTATAACGAAGAGCTAAGCCGATCGCAAGCAGTACAGATCTCCAGAATAAGACTAGGACATACGATGTTTAACAAATCGCACCTTTTTAACAGAGAAGAACTACCATCATGCACTACGTGCAGCGAGCTACTTACAGTTAATCATGTCTTACAAGGCTGCAAAATATCTAAGAAACACTTCGAGGGAAATGTTCCTAGTCTCCAAACATTATTAGATCCATCAATAGCCCCCGGAAAATCAAAATTATTCCCTCTATTAGCAAAACATAATCTTAAAATTTAAATTTATATGTACAAGTAGATTTTAAAATATAAGGCTCAGAATGAATAAGTATCTGTAACCGCCACAGCGTGATAACCCGTACTTTACAAATTTATTTTTATTGTATCCCCTGAAAATAAAATAAGATAAAATAAAATAAAATAAAAAATGTTTTAAAAGAACTTAACACTCAAGTGGGTATGACTACACTTATGATGTCACAGCATGTGTTAAGTTTTTCGGAAAATGGGACAGAAAGAGAAGGAAAGATGTTTGGGCTCAGTGGTTATTTCGCTCTATGGGTGGCATCCAACATTTAATGGGGAGACTACATTTTTAGTGTAAATTGACTTGATTAGGCAACCACTGCTGAAAAAACAACTGTCGGCCACGGCTGGTATTGAACCCCGAACCGTCCGATTGGGAAGCCAATACCACTTGAGCCACGGCCACGGTCACGGCTTGATAATGATAATTGTGTAAAACCATTTAGTAGTGCTTACCGTTACCGGATTTCGATATATCGCTCACCTCAAAGTGATGATCTGACCACTAGAAGTTACACCAGTCTTATTTGTATTCATTTTTTGTTGGTTGGGTTGAAGCCCCTATTTATTAGTCTAAATGCAATCGTAATGTAATTTTAAAATGATGACTAGGTTTAAATCAATCGGAAAGTTTTGAGTTAACCTTTCGGAGCATACAGGAGATTGGTTCGGTGGAACGATAAGAGGTGCGATGTATTAGTATATAAAAGAGTTAGTATTGAAGGAAATAGAATTGTAAAGGAGGCGCAATCCATCGATGAATGAAAAGAATGTCAGCTAAGTCTCTGCATTTTTCGAGGGTATTCAAGTTAATAAGTTTGAGGCGGTCATGATAGGATGGTAAAATAAAAGAGTCATTCTAGGGTAGTCCTTGAAGAGCCTCTCGAAGGAAACGGCGTTGAATGTTTTAAATTCGGGATATATGAGCTCATTGAAAGGAGGCCACACTTGGCTGATACATGGAAAAAGGGGGCGGACAAATGTAATGTAGAGTTACCTGGTCACATAGTGGTTGGAAAATTCTTTGGATTGTTTGATAAAAGCAAGTGATGAGTCGGCTTTAAGGATTATCTAATCAATGTGCGAGCGTAATTATAACGCTCTGTCCTACAATATTCCAAGGTCGTGAGGGAATTGAACCTGGGGTATTGGCAGGCCATGCACTGCTAACGTCAATTGCGCTAAGAAATCTTTTTGTGCACAAAGTGGAAAACCTATCGGAGTCTTCTTGAAGGAATACAGAGAAATAGTTTTAAATAATTTAATGTCATCGGCGTAAACAGATAGGTGACAGTGTATAATAAGTCTCTCAAGATCTGCCTTATGGGAGATCAGAAGTCGCTAAAAACGGGGTTGAGAGGAATGACGGAAGACGAACGATAAAATAAGAAGGTACCCATTTTATTAATATGATGATTTAAGGCTTTAGCAAAATCTGTATCAATAACATCGATTTCGTTGTCACTTTGTTGGGCTAAATGCGCAAAGGATATGAATTCAATTTAGTTTGTACCAGTTGATCTATCTTTCAGAAATCCATACTGTTTGGGGGATATAAGGGACTTTCACTAGAAGTTTATCACTTCGTAGAAAATACTTTCGAACATTTCAGAAAGTTTAACAATCGTGTTTCCATGGCTATGACGAAATTGTTAGATTATTGGGGCAAACTTGACATTACCATTATAGCCAATAGCTCCTCCTGAATGTCGGTACCAGTCCCTTTTAACTCCATATAAAATTCGGAGAATTCATTTAAATGTTGGACCAAATTTCCATTCTCTGGCATTTCTAGATATATTACTTAGCCTCTTATAAATGGAAACATTTTGTAATATACCCTTCGACTGTGTTGACTTTAGCACTTAGAAAAATGGACGCAAGAGCCTTCTCATCGTCCGATTTCCACTTGGTGGCTGCGGCGACATCATCTTCCTTTTTCACTGTTCCATTTACAATTTTCCACGTACCGGCATGCATTAAAACACTCCGCATTTAAATCGATCAGCTGTCGTAATTATTGTCATCCAATTTGTCGATTTTCAAAACCGGAGTACTCATCCCTTATTTATTTAAAATATAATTTATCAACTCTTATTACAAACTGATTACAATGTAGACTTCTGTGCCCATAACCTGATGAAATTAACAATATTTCCTCCACTTTAGAATATGGTTTTTATTATGATGACATGAACAATAGATACTTACGTCCATAGCAAGAAAAGAAGTAAAAACATAAAACGTGAAAATTTAAGAAGAAGATAACAGTATACATGTAGTGAGGGTTACCACTTGTTTATATCATATTATTTATTATATATTAGTAGTTATTATTTATTATTTATTATTTATTATTTATTATTTATTATTTATCATTTATTATTTTTTATTTATTATTTATTATTTATTATTTATTATTTATTATTTATTATTTATTATTTATTATTTATTATTTATTATTTATTATTTATTATTTATTATTTATTATTTATTATTTATTATTTATTATTTATTATTTATTATTTATTATTTATTATTTATTATTTATTATTTATTATTTATTATTTATTATTTATTATTTATTATTTATTATTTATTATTTATTATTTATTATTTATTATTTATTATTTATTATTTATTATTTATTATTTATTATTTATTATTTATTATTTATTATTTATTATTTATTATTTATTATTTATTATTTATTATTTATTATTTATTATTTATTATTTATTATTTATTATTTATTATTTATTATTTATTATTTATTATTTATTATTTATTATTTATTATTTATTATTTATTATTTATTATTTATTATTTATTATTTATTATTTATTATTTATTATTTATTATTTATTATTTATTATTTATTATTTATTATTTATTATTTATTATTTATTATTTATTATTTATTATTTATTATTTATTATTTATTATTTATTATTTATTATTTATTATTTATTATTTATTATTTATTATTTATTATTTATTATTTATTATTTATTATTTATTATTTATTATTTATTATTTATTATTTATTATTTATTATTTATTATTTATTATTTATTATTTATTATTTATTATTTATTATTTATTATTTATTATTTATTATTTATTATTTATTATTTATTATTTATTATTTATTATTTATTATTTATTATTTATTATTTATTATTTATTATTTATTATTTATTATTTATTATTTATTATTTATTATTTATTATTTATTATTTATTATTTATTAAATATTATTTAACATTACTATTTATTATTTATTATTCAAGGCAGTGAAAGAGGCTTCGCCTGGATAAAATGTACGGGACTCACATTAATAAGCTATTATTTCACTCAAACGAAAGCATAAGCGAGTTCCGGGAAAAACTGGATGGATTAGAAGACTTTGCACAAGAGCCAGAGGGAAAGTGCTGGTCGCTGGAGACTTCAATGGTAGAATACAGGAATGGGGTATGCCAAATACAAAATTACGCGGAAGGTACATACTCGAAATGGCCGCAAGAAGAAGTATTAACCTAGTCAATACAGGTAACACGACTAAATTCAGGAGACCTGAATACGAAGAGACAATCCCAATAACCTTTGCCTCAGAATAAACTTCGGCCGAGATAAAAAATTGGACAGTTATAGAAAACTTCACAGGCAGCCATCATCAATATATCGCGTACAAAATACGTAGCCAAGAACGCGCCATTAACCCGAATCGAAACCGAAAAACACGATGGAATGTTAACAGACTCAATGAAGAGCTACTCAGATCTGCTCTCGAGGAGTCCGTAAATACGGCTACAAAAGTCACGATGCAGTTTATACGCTAAGAATGCGACGTATCAATGCCATGCGTCGGTTTCGGGAACCAAAACAGAAAACTGGTATACTGGTGGACCGATGAGATCGCTGCTCTCCCAAGAAAATGCCTATCGCTGAGGCGCAGAGTCACCAGGGGCAAAAGAAAAAATGCAGAACTCACTGCGAACACAATAACGGAGCTAAGTAATGCAAGGATCGAGCTTAAGAGAGCAGTGAAACAAAGTAAAAAGCCCAAGTTGGAAGCCCTTCGCCGAGATGTGAGCAACTATCTTTGGCGAATAGGCTATATGATCGTAATGCGAAAGCTGGGAGGACAGATGACAAGCCCGAACCTCAGTGTAGCTATCATGAAACCTTCCGTTTCGGAAAACAGTTTTCCTACCCGGAGCCATAAGTTTGACATTTCGGTCTCAACATGTTCGCTCCTAAGTGCTTGATAGTGTCTGCCCTGCAGAGGTTTGGCTGCCCATGTTCGTCTTCGGGTCTCCATGTCGGGTAGTTGTACAGCTGGTTGATTTATTAGGTTGAGTTCAGTAAGATTGTCGCCAGCTTCAAGAGTTATTTTTGCAAGGTCTGCGATGAGACTTTTCTCGGTAAAGTTTCTTCTAAGTGAAAATACTTGCCTAGCATTTCTTTAATTCCAAGGATTTCGCCTTGTTTCGATGGTGACACTTTTCCACGCACAACACTTAGAAACTAACACTTATCCAACCCAAACTGCATACATATGCTAAACATGCTGACTATTTCTAGGAGATGGTTAAGGTATATCTTTGTTAATGCGTATGTCTTTAGGTCATCCATGTACAAAAGATGGTTGATTTTAAACTCAAAAGAATTCGATTTAATTATGTAGCCATATTTACTCGAATTGAGCATAGGAGGGTTGAATAGGAGGGTTAATGGCGATACAGAACTATAAAGCACTGAAGCAGTCTCCGTGAAACATACCTGTTTTGATAGGAATGTCTTTTGTCGTTGTGCCGTTATATATCTCGATACAAGTTTTCCATCGGCCAGTACTATGTGCAAGAAACTTAATTATTTGTGGGTGAATACGGTATAAGGACTAAAACGAATAAAATTTGGAAACTTCAAAGTAAAAAAAAAATTTTTTTCATAATTCATGTTAATTTTTTTTATTTGCTTTAAAACTCTGTTTTTATTAAATTCATTCACAATTACAAAAAATAAAAAAAATTATTTGGGTTCTCATTCTATCCTCAACTTCTTTCGAATGTCCTTCATAAGGTTGGTGACAGTTACATCCGTGATCTTTTTGGACTCTCTTTTCCATTTAGCACTAAAATCTTTTACGTCCTTTGCACACTGCTCACTTTTCCTCAATTTAGCTTTGATCAAAGCCCAATACCTTTCAATGGGACGGCACTGTCTAACATTGGGTGGATTCATGTCTTTTGGAACAAAGTCGACATTTTTAGCAACAAGAAAGCTCAACGTCGCATGAGCACAGTGAGCTGAAGCTAAATCTGGCCAAAATAATGTTGAACCCTCGTGTTTGTTTAAGAAAGGAATCAACCGTTTTTTTAGGCACTCGTTAATGTACACCTCCCCGTTAATTGTTCCCGTTGTAATAAACGACGAGCTTCTGTGTCCACATTGGCAAATGGCCTGCCAAACGAGATATTTTGACCCGAATTTTTCCATCCCAATCGATGGAACAAAGTCGACATTTTTAGCAACAAGAAAGCTCAACGTCGCATGAGCACAGTGAGCTGAAGCTAAATCTGGCCAAAATAATGTTGAACCCTCGTGTTTGTTTAAGAAAGGAATCAACCGTTTTTTTAGGCACTCGTTAATGTACACCTCCCCGTTAATTGTTCCCGTTGTAATAAACGACGAGCTTCTGTGTTCACATTGGCAAATGGCCTGCCAAACGAGATATTTTGACCCGAATTTTTCCATCCCAATCGATGTTGTTGATTGCGGAAGAATCTCAGCTTCAAACGAGTTGTAGGACTGCGCACCTGGAAGAGTAGTAAAGTCGGCTTTGACTTAAATTTCGTCATCTTAAACCAAGCACTCTTTCTTGTTGCCGATCCACTCGTATAGCTTTCGGACTCGTGTTTTTATGCCTTTTTTTTGCTTTTCAGTAACTTTTGGTATTTTTTGTTTTTTTCGTGTTTTTAGACCGTTCCGTTTTTTAGATCTTTGTACCATTGTTTGGTTGGTATTACATTTCCGAGCAACATCTCTGGATGACATAGTCCGGTTTTTTACGATGATACCCACTATTTTCCTGTCCAAATTTGTATCATGTGCTCCACTTTTAGCTCCACTTTTTTGTTTTCGCTTAACTGTCAACGTCTCCAAATATCGTTTAATATCAGAATCCACTGTACTGCGTGCTATGTTTAAATTTTTTGGATTAAATGGTTTGGACGGGAAGTATTTTCGAGCCATTTGTCGATGATCTATTTACGGCGTTCCTCTTGACTCATATTTTCTAAATATTTTAAACCGCACCGAACTAAAATCAATAATAAACTGAAACTATAGAATATACAGGCTAATTTGGGTACAAAATGGGATTGCAATTTTTACGCATTGGAAGTATAGCCCGTATTAAAATTTACAGATTTTATTCGTTTCAGTCCTTATTTTTATAACATCAATAAGCCAAGTGTGTGGTACAGTATCGAAAGCTTTTTTTATAATCTATATAACTGACGTATAAGTTCCTTTTATTTTTTCATAGCTTGTTCGATAATGACCTGGTCTACAGTCAGTTGTTCTTTGCAGCCTCGAGCTCCTTTGATGCATCCTTTTCGTTCCTCACTCAGTATTTTGTTGGTGTTTAAATGGTTGTAGACTATTTTGTTTATACATGCCATCATTATTTTGTACAGGGTGGAAAGACAGGTTATCGCTCTTCCATTAGCGGGGTCTCTATTGAAGCCAATATTTTTGGGTAAGAGATAAGATATTCCTCTTACTAGGTGAACTGGGAACTCCACTGGTCTTCTCAGAGCTTCGTTCAGTAGATCTAAAAGCTTAGGTTGTGTAGCATCGAAGCGTTTGTACCAAAAGTTCTGTATTTTATCAGCTCCGGGAGTTTTCGAATTCGGACTTCCTTAAGAGTGATCATTGGGATGGTTTCACTTGTCATTTCTGCTATGTTGCAGAACTTTGCTTGTTCTTCTTTTATCCATTTGGCATTGAGATCATATTGTTTTGGGGTAGACCAGATGTTTGATCAGAAACTTTCGATATCACTAATGTCCGGGATCTCTTCATTTGTCGCTACGTTGTGAGCCCTCAAGTTTCTGTAGAATGTTTTCTCCTTGGTACTATTGGGTCTTTAACTTAATTGCGGTTTGCTAAGAGATGGGGTAACTTGTATTATTCTATTGTTATTATTCCATTGGAACATGCGTTGGAAAGCTACTGTCATTGTATCTCATTTCAGTATATGTCATTCATTTGAAGCGTAAACAACAATAATTTTTTTTCACTCAAATATGTCGAACTTTGTGCCTGAAAAAGTGTTTTTGCGGGGAGTTCTTCTTCATTACTTTAATATGAAGAAAACTGCTGCCGAAAGTCATCGTATTTTGGTGGAAGTTTATGGTGAACATGCGCTAGCTGAGCGAACTTGCCAAAAGTGGTTTGCACGATTTAAAAGTGGTGATTTTGGCTTGGAAGACGATGAACGTCCTGGGCAGGCAAGTTGAAGAACTGGAAGCATTACTCTATGAAGATTGTTGCCAAACACAAGAAGAGCTCGCAGAATCTTTGGGTGTCACTCATGCAGCCATTTCAAAACGTTTAAAAGCAGCTGGATATATTCAAAAGCAAGCAAATTGGGTTCCACACGAACTCAAGCCGAGAGACGTCGAAAGGCGGTTTTGCATGTCCGAAATGCTGCTGGAACGCCACAAAAGCAAGTCATTTTTGCATCGGATTGTTACTGGTGATGAAAAATGGATCCATTACGATAACCCCAAGCGCAAAAAATCATATATAAAACCCGGTCAACCAGCCAAATCAACGGCAAAACCGAATATCCATGGCGGGAAGGTAATGCTCTGTATTTCGTGGGATCAGATGGGTGTGCTGTATTATGAGCTACTAAAACCGGGTGAAACCATCAATAGACAACGCTACCGAACACAATTAATTCGTTTGAAGAGAGCAGTGGCCGAAAAATGCACGGAATATGCGACCAGACACGGGCAATAATTTTCCATCATGACAACGCTCGGCCCCACGTTGCTATTGCGGTTAAGAACTATTTGGAAAACAGTGGATGGAAAGTCTCACCCCACCCGCCATATAGCCCAGACCTTGCTCCTTCGGACTACCATTTGTTCCGGTCGATGCAGAACGCCCTCACTGGAATACGGTTCACATCAGAGCAGAATATCAAAAATTGGCTTGATTCATTCTTGGCTGCCGGCGCAGTTCTTTTGGAATGGGATCCACAAATTCCCAGAAAGATGGGAAAAAGTCATAGCTCCAGATGTGCAATATCTTGTACATGTTTTTCTTAAATAAACGTTCAAATTTTGAAAGAAAACCGAACACGAACTAAGTTATATACCCAATAAAAGTTTTGTTGTTTTCGCGTCTGCCCAAGGACTTTTTATATTTTCTTTGTTTTGCTATTTGTACAGTTAATTTTTGTGTGAGGGTATCTAGAACGCAGGATATAATGTAATGTCATCAACCAGTGTGATGGCTCGGAGGAAGGGAGAGTGATTGGCTCGGAAATAGCGACGAAGATTCGTTATCTGGTTATAATGTATCTGGTTAAGGTCTTTAATGCCAAGTCCACCAAATATGCGTGGAAGCGATGTTCGTTCGCCTACGCTTTGTGGATGATGGCTTCGGTATCTTGTCATCGTTGTGCGGATCATCATTTCCAGCCTCATGATGTCAGTGGAGGACTATTTAATAACCCCGAAGGAATAAGTTAGTAAAGGTATTGCCCAGGTGTTGATGGCTTTGGTTTTATTTCCTCCATTCAGTTTGCATTTCATTACAGTTTTTAAACGAGTTTGAAACTGAGAGGTCAACGATTTTTTTATTTGTGTATGGTTGATTCCCTTGAGTTGAAGAAACCCAAGATATTTGTAGGAGTCATCATGTTGCATTTCCTCAATTACTTTGATATCCTTCGTTTCTCTCATTAATTTTCCCTTTAACAAGATGAATCATTTTGCATTTTTTAATGCCGAAATCCATCTGTATGTCAGAACTAAAACTTTTCACGATTTCCAGCATCTGATGGAGTTGTTCTCTTTTGTTGGCATAGAGTTTTAGGTCATCTACGTAAAGCAGGTGGTTTATTGTGTGGTTGAGAGTTTCCGTTCTGATGGTAAATCCAGATGTCACTTTAGCCAAAATACTGCTGAGGGGATTAAGGCCTATGCAGAACCAGAGAGTGATGAGAGAGTCACCTTGAAAAATCCCTCTTTTATCCTAAACTGGCATCCAGGCAGCATGAAGACAAGTGTCTGTTCTTCATGTTAGAAGCGGCTTCATCTAAACCTGCCAGGACGTATAAAACGGAAAAACCCCATAATTAAATATGGTGAACAAATCATGAAATGGAAATCAATACAAATATAAACCGAGTAAGGATATTTACTCAAACGTCGGTAGAAGCCACGGGTGCTGGCGCGACTCATCTCTCCAGTATTGGACTGGATCCACTTACTAGACCACGAATTCCAAGGATATATGAAACCAAGAAACTTGATGAGGTTCTGAACATCATAAACTGTGAAATACTCCCTCATTCTTTATACGAGGACATTGATATAGAACTTCTTAATTCTCTTATTTGCGTTTCCACCATCACTGCGGTTAGAGCCCTTGGAAAAAATATCATTCCAAATCGTGAGAGTGTGAACAACTGCGCCCGTACCTTTGTTCCTAAATGGAAAAAAAAACTTGAGACTAAAGTAGATAAGCCAAGAAAAGATGTAGGCGGACTAACTGCCTTTAGAAGTGGATCTAGATCCAGCAGACTATGCAGGAATATAAAACGAATCATTAGCCCACAACAGCTTCGTATAGTTTCCACCGATCAGATCACTGAAATATTAGACAGTAAATGTCAACAGCTTTTAGCTTATTCAAAGTGCCTAAATCGATATGTGGAATGCAGTAAAAGGAAGAGTGAAAACTCCCTCTTTCAGCAAAACCAACGTAAATTTTATCGTAAATCCGTGGTGCAATCAAAAAGTAGCCATAATTCTACATATATATCCGCCAATGAATAAAACAAAACAGTTTTGGGAAGCAATATGGAGTAACATCAGGGTGCACAACGAAAATGCTCATTGGATAGCTAACGGAACAACCCGCATGAATCATGTAACACCTATGCATAACCAACCCGTTGAGGGAGATGAAGTTGCAGAAGCTATTTCTAAAACCAACAACTGGAAATCTCCGGGTGTAGATAAACTTCAAAACATATGGTTAAAGAGACTGAAGGCCACTCATGAGCTACTTACCAAATGCTTCAATAACATCTTACTGCGTTCCAATTCACGTCCAGAATTTTTCACAACTGGACTTACCTTTCTTTTGCCAAAGGGTTCCACATGCAAAGATCCATCAAGATATCGCCGTATAACATGCTTATCAACATCATCTAAACGTTTTATTATTATTATTATTATTATTATTATTATTATTATTATTATTATTATTATTATTATTATTATTATTATTATTATTATTATTATTATTATTATTATTATTATTATTATTATTATTATTATTATTATTATTATTATTATTATTATTATTATTATTATTATTATTATTATTATTATTATTATTATTATTATTATTATTATTATTATTATTATTATTATTATTATTATTATTATTATTATTATTATTATTATTATTATTATTATTATTATTATTATTATTATTATTATTATTATTATTATTATTATTATTATTATTATTATTATTATTATTATTATTATTATTATTATTATTATTATTATTATTATTATTATTATTATTATTATTATTATTATTATTATTATTATTATTATTATTATTATTATTATTATTATTATTATTATTATTATTATTATTATTATTATTATTATTATTATTATTATTATTATTATTATTATTATTATTATTATTATTATTATTATTATTATTATTATTATTATTATTATTATTATTATTATTATTATTATTATTATTATTATTATTATTATTATTATTATTATTATTATTATTATTATTATTATTATTATTATTATTATTATTATTATTATTATTATTATTATTATTATTATTATTATTATTATTATTATTATTATTATTATTATTATTATTATTATTATTATTATTATTATTATTATTATTATTATTATTATTATTATTATTATTATTATTATTATTATTATTATTATTATTATTATTATTATTATTATTATTATTATTATTATTATTATTATTATTATTATTATTATTATTATTATTATTATTATTATTATTATTATTATTATTATTATTATTATTATTATTATTATTATTATTATTATTATTATTATTATTATTATTATTATTATTATTATTATTATTATTATTATTATTATTATTATTATTATTATTATTATTATTATTATTATTATTATTATTATTATTATTATTATTATTATTATTATTATTATTATTATTATTATTATTATTATTATTATTATTATTATTATTATTATTATTATTATTATTATTATTATTATTATTATTATTATTATTATTATTATTATTATTATTATTATTATTATTATTATTATTATTATTATTATTATTATTATTATTATTATTATTATTATTATTATTATTATTATTATTATTATTATTATTATTATTATTATTATTATTATTATTATTATTATTATTATTATTATTATTATTATTATTATTATTATTATTATTATTATTATTATTATTATTATTATTATTATTATTATTATTATTATTATTATTATTATTATTATTATTATTATTATTATTATTATTATTATTATTATTATTATTATTATTATTATTATTATTATTATTATTATTATTATTATTATTATTATTATTATTATTATTATTATTATTATTATTATTATTATTATTATTATTATTATTATTATTATTATTATTATTATTATTATTATTATTATTATTATTATTATTATTATTATTATTATTATTATTATTATTATTATTATTATTATTATTATTATTATTATTATTATTATTATTATTATTATTATTATTATTATTATTATTATTATTATTATTATTATTATTATTATTATTATTATTATTATTATTATTATTATTATTATTATTATTATTATTATTATTATTATTATTATTATTATTATTATTATTATTATTATTATTATTATTATTATTATTATTATTATTATTATTATTATTATTATTATTATTATTATTATTATTATTATTATTATTATTATTATTATTATTATTATTATTATTATTATTATTATTATTATTATTATTATTATTATTATTATTATTATTATTATTATTATTATTATTATTATTTTTTTTTTTTTTTTTTTTTTTTTTTTTTTTTTTTTTTTTTTTTTTTATGAGGGTGTGGTGAGAATCTTCATCAGCTAGGAAGTTGGCCCAGCTGCCTGCTAGCAAATTTACATCCTAGCAGGAGACCCCGTCGAGCATCCGCACTCGGCGGGAGTGTCAGATTTTTACTGACTAAACTCACCCTCCCTATGTTCACCAGTCGGACGGGGACCGCGTTAGCATTACTTCCGTCCGACCGGCCTTTCTGTGAAGGTTACAAAGCCCCCTCTCAATCAGTCATCTCTCAGGCATCCATCCGCATTTTTACCCCTCAAAACGGTCTCGATAAAGGCCGCCAGAAGACCCCAGTGACTGTTATTTTGGAGCATCACGCCTATGATGTTGTCCGGCGTGATTGCTCCTACAACAGTCTCGATTTCCTGTCGGCGTCTTGTCCATCTGTCGCAGTCGAAAAACGTATGTTCCGCGTCGTCCCTGTCGTGTCCACAGTATGTGCAGTTCGGTGTCCGTACTCGTCTCAGTTTGTAGAGGTAATACCGGAAATAGCCATGTCCAGTCAGAAATTGAGTGGCGTAAAAGTTGACGTCCCCAAATTTCCGATCTGTCCAGGCTCTCATGTCCGTTATTAGCCTTTTCGTCCATCGTCCTTTGGTTGTGTTTGTCCAACGGTCTTCCCAGTCTCGTAGTGTCTGCTGTCTTTCCCTTTCTGCCGCATCCGCTCTTCCCGTCTCGGCACTAGATACATAGATCCTCCTCCGCTCCAGCGCAAGAAGGTCTATGGGGATTACCCCAGCCACAACAAGAACAGCCTCTTGCGAGACAGTTCTGTAGGCCGAGGCAACACGCAGTGCCCCCCGTCTCTGTACATTTGTCATCGCTTTGGCGTACTTCTTTACCCGGAGCGCCTCTGCCCAGATTTCGGATCCGTAAAGTAGTATCGAGTGGATGGTCGTCATTAGTAGTTTGCGTTTATTTGGTCGTGGTCCCCCGATGTTAGCCATGAGGCGACTCAGGCAGGTCGCTCGTTGCGACGCCTTTTTGACCGCTTTCTGTATGTGAGGCCAGAAGGTTAGTTTCGTATCAAGGTATAACCCAAGGTACTTGACTTCCCCTCTAGTCGCAATCGTTGCCGTTCCAACTTTCATCGGGAGAATCGTCTGTATCCGTTTTCTCGTTAGTATGATCAGTTCAGTCTTGTTTTCCGCGATATTAAGTCCGCGTTTCGTCATCCAGTCGTTTATCCGTCTCATGACCATATTTAGTTTCAGCTGTGCCAGGTCGGGATTACGTTCGACGATGATGACTGCCGCATCGTCAGCGTAAGCGACGATGTAGCAGCCATCTGGCAGCTCAATTCTAAGTAGGTCGTCGTACAGTGCGTTCCAAAAGTCCGGTCCAAGGATTGATCCCTGTGCGACACCAGCGGTGACTATCATGGTCTCTGTTCCGTCAGTCGTTTCAAATATGATCTGTCTGTTTCGTAAGTAGTCCTCGACAATCCGGACGAGGTAGCCAGGCACCCGAAAAGCCCCGTCAAGGGCCTCGAGAATGTCTACCCACCTCGCCGAGTTGAAAGCGTTTTTAATGTCCAGTAGCGCGAGGAGTACCAAAGGGCGTGCCTGGTCACATTTTTCTCGCGTTCTCTGGTATGCGTCGACAACTTCTTGTATCGCGCCTATAGTCGATCGTCCTTTTCTAAAACCGTACTGTCGGTCGGATAGGCCGCCGGATGCGTCTATCGCGTTAGTCAGTCGTGGTCTAAGTAGCAGTTCAAAAAGCTTTCCCGTCGTGTCTAGTAGGGCCAGCGGTCGGTAGGCCGAGGGAGAGTCCGGGTCTCCCTTGCCCTTGCTTAGGAGAACCAATCTCGCCTTCTTCCACCGGCCACAGAAGGTCCCACTTTTCAGGCAGGCGTTGAAAAGGTCCAGGAGGATGTCAGGTCTGTGGATAGCGGTGGATCTGACTATCTCTCCTGGAACGCCGTCTGGTCCGGGAGCCTTTCCCGGCTTCATAAGGGATGCAGCTTGTTTAAGCTCTGTAACCGTGAAGGGGGGAATGCTGTCCAAGTCAATGCGTCTTTCGACGTCTTGTCTCGTCGGGTGCGTCGGGAAAAGTCCGTCCACTATACGTCTTGTTGTTTCCACGTCTCTTATGTTGGGAGGAGAGCGAGCTCCCAGTTTCCCAGTGACAATTTTGTAACCGGTTCCCCAGGGGTCGCGCTCGACCTCATCGCAGAGGCGCTTCCAGCACTGTCTTTTACTATCTTTAATTTTGACTTTTAATCGTTTCCGTGCTGTTCTGTACTCTAGTCTAAGCGCTTCAACGCGAGGCCCACCAGCTTCCCGGGTAAGCTTTCGCTTTTGAGCCAGGCACACCCTTCGCAAGTCGGCTATCTCTTCCGTCCACCAGTACTGTTGAGTTCGGCCGGGCGATACACCCTTATGGGGCATGGTGTCACGGCAAAACTTCTCCAGTAACTGGGCGGTCTCGTCCGCGAGTCTTTCAGTACGTTCATGACAAGTCAGGTCTTGAGGTAAACCGCTTTCCGGGGCCAAGGCCGCGCCTAGCATTTGCCTCAGT